>CM031241.1:465342779-465768786 GCA_018340775.1 Taxus wallichiana var. yunnanensis
AGATTCATAATTTCTAATTTTGTTGTAGTATCAACTTCTCTTCTGGTTTTGAATTGATTGGTTTGTTAAGTTGATTCATTGGGAGTTCAAACTCGAGTGAATGCCTGGTTTCTTCTTCAACTCTACTAGGTGTATATCAAATGGTATTGGGTTACACTTGTGCCACAAATATTTTCCCTAGGTGTAAAAATCTTATTTCCTGGAATAACGTGGAAGGGATTTCCTTCATGTGGTGTATCCATAGTTGACAAGGCTCATATTATAGTTGGTTTCCCGATCTATAATATAAAATTTGATGAGGACTGTCTTGGGTCCTAAGGTGACTGGTAAAACTATGGTCCCAATTGAAGTGGCCTTGAGGCTATCATAACCTCTTAGCGTATTTCGTGTTTTGGAATAATTTGTTTCTCCATATCCTAGTTTTTGAAGGAAAACGAAGGGGACTATGTTAACTTATGCCCCATCATCAATCATTGCGTGTTTAACATAATTATTATAAACCCATACCTGTAAATGCAAGGCTAGGTCACCTCTACGCACAATTTTAGCATTTGTTGGCATTTTTTTTATATCAAATATAAACTCAATATCCCTATCTAGCTACCCTGGAGGGTAGACATCAAAGTCTACATGGTTTACTTGCATTTCAAGAGGAGGAGTGATGTTAATTAGATGACCAAGACCTAATGCTTCTAAGAGAGAAGCCCTATGGGTGGGAGAGTTTTTCAACAAATCCAAGAAGGAAATGTGAGAGAAGGTCTTTGTTAGGTCATTAATTAGATCATAAGTACCTATGGGTTTTACCAATGTTTGTTGAATGTTTTCTGGTTCTAATGGATAATTTGGAACTGGTTGAGAAGAATAATCTCGTGTTCTTTTTATGGTTTCTACGTGTAGCTCGGTATCTAACTCTACTAGACCAACTATCTTGGTTTGTGGTCGAGTTCCTAATTGGGGTGCGACCGGTGGATTTAATGAAGTTGAGGCTTCATGATCGTTATTTCCTATCATAACACCCTTGTTCATCCCATTTGGATCTAACCTGTTATTGTTAGAGTGATTTGGGAGCGGATCGTTAAAAATCTTGAGGGGTGCATTTTGAGGGGAAATTGCTCCCATATAAGTGTTTGGCGTGGGTACTACAGAATTTGCTAAAAACATATCTATAAAGAGTTGTCTTTGGTCTTCTGGAAAACATTGCATGAATTTATCGTAGTCACGAAAGTCCTAGTATCATGGCCTTGAATCTTGTGGAAACCACAATACAAGTTGGGATTATAGTTTTGAGGTTGTTGATTTGAAACCTGTTGTGGTCCAAAACTTTGATTAGGTTGTTGGTTGTTAGAGTTAAAATTTTGAGGTTGTTGCCTTTGGTTTTGATTTTGATATCCAGTTGGGTTTTGATTTGGACCTTGTGTCTGGATTTTCCGTTGTTGTTGTTGTTGTCGTGATGGACGATTAAAATCCACCGTGTTGATTATTGGAGTAAAGTTGTTATTTTGCTAATTGTTAACAGGTGGTGAAATGTTTACGATGTTTTCCCTTTTAACCTGGTTTATTACTCCATCTGTTGTAACCCCGCGGGTTTTGTTAAGGATCTTGGGTCCTTATTGATATTTTTGGCATTAGGATAAGTCGTAGTGTTTTGATTGGGAGTGATTAACTTCCGTTTGTTCCATATGTCTTATGACCGCCGCTCTATCATGTGGCTTGATCGATTCAAGAGCACTCTCGAGTACTTCATCATAAGTCCTTATTAGGAACTTCTAGACTTCTTCGTTTATCTCGCTATTGAGAGAATGAAGGAATAAGTCGCATAGTTCCATCTAATCCATGTTTGGAGTACTTGCACGATGAGTAGAGGACTATACACCATCTTTGAATAAAATGGGCAGCAAATTCATTGTGCTCTTGTTTAATATGTAAGAATTCCCTGATTCCTATTCTTAACAATGTGTTCATGTCAAAAGCTTTGATAAATTTTGACACAAGTTGTTTGAACGAGTGTATCGAGGCTTCAGGTATTCTATAATACCAATCAAGGGCAATACCATCTAGGGTTTTAGGGAATATCTTAGCAACAACCGCATCCCAAGGGAGCAATTCTCGAATGGTTATGGCATAGGCCTTGATATGTGCATTTGGATCTCCCTCCCCTTTGTATTTAGGAAAATCAGGAAGAGGTCTTGGTAGCATGACACTTCATATGGTGAAATCTAGAGGCTCTTTTAAATATTTTGAGTAAGTCCCTACCATAGGTTTCGACCATCGATGGTGCCTACTGAGGGGGTGGAGGTGGAATGGGTTGTTGATATGGCATAGCATATGTATTTGCAGGGACATAAGGAAATCCCTATGGTTGAGTGAACATCCCGGGAGAGGAGAACATGTCTCCCGTGGTGATTTTGAATAAATGTTTAAGTAGGGAGGAGCATTGCTCTGATATGGGTTGTTTGGTGCTAAGCCGAGAGGTATCATACCTTCAACTGGAGTAGTGTTTGAAAATGTGTTTCTAGTTGGTGTTTGTTGTAGATAGTTATATGAATGTTGAGGAGGCATGCCTAACGTGCATGTTCCTGTAAGGAGGTCAACTTGGCTGGGATGATGCGGAGGGTTGGTAGTTCCTGCTTGCCCAAAATGTGAATTTTGATTTGCTTGAGCAAGTTCTAGTCCTCTAACCTTCTCAACTAAGGCTGAGATGACCTCGATTGGTGAAGACACAATGTTTTTCCTTAATGGTGGTTGTTGTATACCTTGAGGTTGTAGAGGTGTATGGTACCCTGCTATGAACTGATCATTACTCTGCCAAGCTTCACCGAGAGTATTTTCCATAGGTGGAGGAATGGGGTGTTTTCTTGGAGCAGGGTATCGGGTTGCATTTGCAAACTTCCTATAGGTGGGTACATGTTTTGGAAGTGTTGTTCACTTCTAGCATAACGTGCTAAGTAATCCTCATCTAAAAATGGGAGTGGATCTGACTACCTACTGATTTGTGGTCTAAACAAAACCTGATGAGATGAAATGGATTCTCTAGTAAACGTCATATTGTTAGAGCTTGAGGGCTCGATTGTTGTGTTTGTGTGAGTTGATCCAACTCCTCAATTCGGAACAAAGAACTAGAGCTAGTTCTTTGAGGAGGAGTTTGTGATGAAAATTAGTTGCTTGAATAGTTGTCATCCCATGTAGAAAGTGAGGGTGATGGTTGTCTATTTTTTTGACCGTAATGTGCTTCGAGACCTGAGAGAGGTTTTCCATATGCGTCATATCCCGACATATTCGGGGGTATATAAATACCCATAGAATAATGGGAAAGAGTGAAGGTGGATGAAAGAAATGAAAATAAAAGGGGAACAGTTGTTTGTTTCACGTCGGGTTCACCAATTTTGTACGATAGAAAAGTGACATGCGAGTATGAGAATCTACAAGTAGCCTTTCTTCGTACCCGACCTCTCGAGGTCGTGCTGAGATAGCCGATGGAAATGAAATATATGTGTATAGACAAACTAGTTGGGCAATATTATATCTTCAACATGCAACAATGGGATCTATGAGTCTAAAGAAAAGAAAACTCTCCTAACCTGAATTGGTGCAATGGATCGTTAAGATATAATAGCTATTTGGAGGCTCCAATCAATGTCGAGCTCTATGAGATCCTATCTATTAGCCGCTTTGGATACGTGGAAAATGACCTGTAGGTGCTTCGCCTATGTTTCCAGAAAGGTCATGGAAAATGATAGTGAGAGGTGTGGTGGATAGGAGAATGTGGGTGGTTTTCTGGTCTAACCTTTGGAAAATATTGGCTTGATTGGCTTCTATGTTTAATACAAAAATTGTGTTATGATATCTCAAGGGAGTGGTGAGGATCTAACTACCAACATGTGTAATCCGTGTCAATACTTAACTAACTAGCAGTGCCCGTTGGGTGTGGGACTTGGGGATCACAACCATGAGTTTGTGGTTGATGTGGACTGTTATGGTCATGTGAAGAATCAATCTCTTCTTCCGACTATCCAATAATCATAATCCTTTTCAGCTTCTATGTTTAATATCGAGTTGAGCAATCTTCTCGTAATACCTTACGTGTGTTGGTAACTCGTATACGTAAGCTTTTCGTGTCTATGTTGATGAGAAGATCTCCGCATTTGGCTACGAAAATAATGAATCACAACCAAATATTTACTCTCTTTCGGGTTCTTGTATGGTCATGCGGATATCCTATCAAGGCAATCTATAATTGGGTTGACTCGACTAGAATGTGTATGCTTTGTCATCTTCAATATTCAATTGTCTTAATTGTTCACTAACTACTTGTGGGTTTATTGTCATTTGAAAGACCTGAATCCTAAGCCCTTGATCTATATCCGTTAATGTTGTGAAGAGATTTGGCTGAGGTACTACCAGTTTGAATACGTAATCCCGGCTCTCTGGGTCCCATAATTGTCATGCAAGAGATAATCAAACTTTAATCGGAACAAGTAAACTAACTATAAAATATATATCTACACTATGCTTATATTTCTTTTATTTTGTAGTTTCAATTATGCATATTTTAACGAAATTAAAAGAGCATCTATTTAAACTATTCGATAATGAACAATTAATCTAATAATAGAATTAAAACAAGCAAGTTATCCCGATATAGCTATTTTCCCGTGCACTTGTGAATTTATCCTAAATATTTAAATAACTAACTAATCTAATCGAATACCATCAATCTTACCTCGAAGTGAGGAATAAACCACAAATTCTCGTAAGCTTTCATTCCCACACTTCCTGTAATATTGAAAGCAAGCTTTAATCGAAATAAAATGATTTGCTACTCTATTTGATATATTGAACTACAACTTTGATAGTTCAAACACCGGAGTTTTATAGAAACAATGTGGTAAATCCAGTTGTGTCGTGACTTGTCCCCTTAGTGTGATCTCTTCATTCCTTCGTGTTCTCGTGAATCCGTAAAAGCGAGTAAGAGAGGGATAGTGCAAGTGAGCATAACGAGGTCGAGCAAAGCATGAGGAGGCTGGATATGGCATTTTGGGATGCAAATGTATACTCAAGAGCTTTTCTCGAAATCCAAACACCTTGCGTAGAGATTTTAATCATCATTGGGATTTTGGTGACCTCTTTTTGGTAGTATAGTACCTACAATTTTGGGTACGTACGCTTATATTCATGATATATCACGTGAATTGGGTGATCTGGTAAAATATATGGAATAGAAGTGAGGAGGGAGTTACTGGACTGTAATTGTAAAAGTTTCTCGATAGTGGATTTATTCTGTGGTTTTTACCCATTTAGGGGTTTTCCATGTTACATGTTGTGTTATGTGTACAATGTGTTTTATTTAATTTATTTATGATGTGTGTATGTTATAATGTTTTACTTTATAATAATTCATTAATTAATTTAGTTGGTTATTACACTTTTTCACCCCTCGTCCTGACATGGTATCAGAGCGGGATTAATAAATTAAATTTAATCCTAATGTAACCTAAGGTTGTAACATTTGGGAAGGTAGTTAAAATATTTTGAATATTATTTAACCCCCTTCTTGTTTCGTATAGTTGGATGGTTGGATGAATATTACACAGGTGAAAAGCATTTTGAAATTTTCAACTACGTGAAAAGAATTCAACTTCGGGAATTACCAAGGCTCTGGAAAATAAGGTAAGGGTTGTAAATCTTTGAAATATTTTATATAGTTTTATATAGTTTGCAGGGATTCGAGAAATTCAAAAGGGGAAGTAAAAATCCAGAGTAAAATTTGAGTTTACAGGGGAGACAACACTCGAGAAAATAGGTTTCTCTATTTTTTCATTGGTCAAGAAAATTCCTTGTCCCCTATAATACATTTGTTTTTTACATTTATTTTTTTGGAAACCCTTATTCATGTCCTAAATAGGGCCCCTAAAATTTTTTATCCTATAGTTTAATTCAACCTATAATAGTTGTGTGTTTTTTATAAAATCTCTGTATTTTATGAAAATATAATTTAAATATATAGGTATAAATTTTTTTCTATATATATATATATATATAACTAATTGGTTGGTTGAATACGTTTAGGTTAATATAGGTTAGGTTTAGGTTTATATATAATTTATACAAACCATATAAGTTATATATATAAACAAAAACCATATATTAAAATTTTTATGCACTAATATTGGGGGCGGCCCCCTCTATACTGCCCTCCTCCTATCTATGTGCCACTTGACACGGCCTATTCGTCTCAGTGAGCTTCCACCCACACCCGTCATTCGTCCCGCGGGCTCCTCTACCGCCTACGACCCCAAATAACCCCCTTCCATTTATCGTGGGTTTAGTCCCACATAAGGACGACACAATGATGGGGAAGGCTTTAAAATTCTTCCCATGGTAATACGGTGGTGTGACTTAGGTCACACCACCCCCTTTGTTTGATAGCCCTTCACGGGCATGGTGAGCGACTCAACTATTGTTTAATGTGGCTCAGTTGCGGGTTTCTTGAACAATTAACATTGTAATATGGTTTTGGTATAATATGTATGGTTGACATTGATAATAGATGTTCGGTTATAATAAACATTGAAATTTGGTTTGATAGGGTTATATGGTTTGCATTAACATTCAGGATATAATGACTCACCGATTTGATAGTAATATGGCTCGCCGAGTTGGTTTGTAATATAATATGGCTCACCGAGTTGATAAGAAAACCTTAAGGAGCAAGAGCTCCAAAAAAATTTTACATATATAATTTTTAAAAAAATTGTATTTCAATAATTTGTTTATTTATTTTCCAAAAATATATAGACAAATTATATTTTTTTTTTGTAAAAATAGTAAAATTATCATTTTTTAATGATATATTCTTATACGACAACATTTTTTTCGTTATCATTTTGTTACAAAACTAAAAAAATTCACTTACATTTCAATTTAATTTTTTGATATCGTTCTAACATATTCGTGTATAGACTATTTAATTAATAGGACCTCCTTTTTTAACGTAAATTGATCGTGATCGATTACGAGGATTAAAATACAACAGGGGGAATTTCTATAAAAATCTTATTTTAATCCTTGTTTGTTAATCATTTTTATCTCTATTTTACGCAAAAATGGGGTCTAATCAATTTTCAATTGATAAATCTCAAATGTTGAATGGAAACAACTACAACATTTAGAAGATTCGATTGAAAGAAAAATTCATGGCTCGCAAATTATGGGCAGTTGTAAATAGAACTGAGAGAGCTCCTACAGAAGACATGAAATTGTTGATAATGTCGCCACGTATCAACAAAAGTACAAGAAACGATGTCCATTATCTTGCGAAGTGTACAAGATGATTTTCTACTTCATATTGGAAATCAAGAGAGTCCTAGTGAGGCTTGGGCTCAATTGGAGTTGATGCATGAAGGTACGTGTTTATAAAAAAATATTAAATTAATTTTAGAGCTTATGACAACTCCCATGAAGGGAGATGAAAAAGTGATAAATTATTTAGAAAAAATAAAAAATATTAAGTCACAATTAGATGGATGTGGTAGTAATTTGATTCAGGATAAATTGCTTTATTTCATTATTCAGTTGAATATTCATGAGAAATTTAGAAATTTCATTTCAATTTTGAATTCTAAATATTAATCAGAACAAGATATTCTATATTTGCAAACCCTTAGTGCTCTTCTTGGTTCAAGAAGAACAGTTATGACTAATTTTGATTCAAAAGAAAATGCCACACAGAACTTCTTGCTCATAAAATCAAAAGGTAAACCTTCTAGGATTAACAAGAATCAAAAATCAACTTTTAAAACTCCTAGTAAAAACAAGAAACCAAGAAACTTAAAAGTTAGTTTTGATGGTAAATGTCATAATTGTGGGAAATTTGGACATAAGAAAGAGGATTGTAAATTTAAAAACAAGTCAAATTTCAAAAATCAGAAATGGAATAAATCATATCAAAATCAAGATAATGATGATGATAATGAGAATAATCATAGTGCTAATATAATAGCTTTATAAATTACTTCTAAATGAAAAGTATATTTTCCATACTTGTTGGAAAAAGGAGTTTTCTTTCTTTCTTATAATTAACTCGAGATGAGTTAGTAAAAATAATCTAGAAATAGCTAAAACTGAAAACATACACAAAATAGATTATATGTATTTTAAAATTTTGCTTAATTTTTTGATAGTTAATTCAAAAATAAATCGGTGTTCATTTTTTTGCATGAAAAATTGATCATTTAGGACATTTATAAGCTTATGGAATGTATTGAAAGGTGCTTACATGTCATCTTTTGAGGAAAACTCCATGAGAAGTATTCAAAGTTAGTGGATTATGTTTTCAGTGAATACTATGATTATTCTTAAATGATTTGATTATCTCTGTTTAGATATGTAATCTAACAAGTCTTACCTTATATGTAAAGCCTTAAAATAAGATTTATATGTTTTTATATAAAACATTTCTTAGTATGTGAAACTAAAATATTATTATTTACATATCAAAAGACACTTGGGGACGCCTTTGTGTTTGTATTGGAGACGCCTATTACGTTGTGGAGCTAAATAGCTTCACTGGAGCATGCAATGGAAACTTGCTGGAAAATACAACTCGTCATTGGTCGAGCAGATGCAGACATCGGTCAGAGCAAGTGGGAACCGCAACCTGTCATTAGTCAGACAGGACTGACATCGGTCAGAGCAAGTGGGAACCGCAACCCGTCATCGGTCTGACAGGACAGACATCGGTCAGAGCAAGTGGGAACCGGCCGTGGTTAAGGCTAACCGGCGCCAGTTACCTGTGCGATGATGTTTTAATTGACTCTCGGGAATTAAATCTATCTTTAGCATTAAAGTAGATTTATTTGATGTAATTACATGGCTAAAGTGCCCTAAGTTTATATACGCCTTTATAAGCATGAAAGCTAGGGTTTAGAAGGGGGATGAAGAAAAAGAGAAGGATCAGATTAGATCCTTGATTCTCCGAGAATGAGAGGATGAAGACGAAGAAGAAGAAGAGGAAAAAGGAACATGTTACATGAAGACAGAGACTCCATGGAGAGGAGTTGGATAGAAGGAAATAGCAGGCTACTGTATTTCCTTTGTATATTTATTGTCTCATTGTAATGGCTTGCATAGTATGCAAAGCACATAGCGTTTCTTCTTGTAGATCCACATGTTGGTGAGATCTTGTATTATAGATCTATGTAGATCTAGTCTTGTATTGTAGATCCATGAGATCATATTGTATTGTTGATCCATGTAGATCTAGATATTGTAGAGGTCTTGTTTGCAGATTCACAATACAATGAGAGCTTGGCTACACAGTGGAAGATGTAGGGTAGCTTCAGGTATGTGAGATCTGGTTATGTTTGAGAGGCATGGTTGTAGTGCACTCAGGAAGATCCAGTTAGAGATCTAGAGAAGACACAAGTGGTGGTATGGAGGCACGGTTTTGTGTACTCAGGCAGATCAGGTTGGAGATCTGGGAGGAGGAGATACTCTTGTAGAGATACATGTACTCTTGTGTAGAAGAGTTAGTTTGTAATCTCTTGTTATATTATATATACGAGATCTCTATCTTTGGTGGATGTAGCCCACATTGGGTGAACCACGGTACATGCTTGTTATGTGTGTGTACTTTTTTGTGATTTGGATTATTCTAGTTTATACTTCCACTGCTGTAGATTTTGTGGGAAAATTGTTTGGATCCTGTGTGCATGATTTTGTTTGTTATTAAATCATAGCACTATTCCATTGTCCCTCAAATACCCAAAAATGCCCAATACTTTGATTGTATTTAATATATATTCTACATGAATAATATGTTGAATTTTTTTCAACATATTTTTTGAGACTAAGTTAGTTGTTATACAACTAGTGTTTAATTTTTACATATGGTTAAAAGTGAAATCAATAATTATTTAGATTTATATGCTTATTATGATGTCTATATGGATATTGTGACTCTAACCATGTTGATGTTGTGTTAGATATAAAATATATTGGATATGTGTTCAAGTTTTTGGTGCAGGAACCATTACTTCGAACAAAAAAGTAACCAACAGTCTCCATTTCTTCTACTGAGGCAGAGAAGTACAATGGATGCGGCCAGAAAGAAGCCATGTGGTTGAAAGCAGTTTGTTGAAGAGATACACATGGAAGTTAAAGGAAGTATTCCTCTTCTATGTGGTGGTCGAGTTGTATTAATCTTGTTCAAGAATCCAGCTCAACAACAGAGAATGAAACATGTTATCCCGAGAGAAGGTTCTCTATAGTGATGGAGATCTCTAGTTCTCACATTAGACTAAAGATTATATTGCATATATGTTTACGAGCCATTGTGTGTTGTATACTACTCGCAAGCGTGTGCAAATTCTTGCTTTTCGTAGTTACCATTGAGGGGGAGTGTGCATGAAATGTCACCTCCTAATGGCCGGCCGGTTGTTGACTCCTTCTCCTCTATACTTCTATTCTGGTTTAAAAGCATTGTAAAAGATCTTGTATGATCTAAAGTAAACTGATAGAGTTTACATATAAACTGATAGAGTTTACAGGGAAAAATATAGTCCAATGTGCATATATTTGTAAAGGAGGTCCTTGTGTTATAAAAGACTCCTAGAGATGCGGTATAAGAATATTTCCATGAGAAACGATGATATTTAGTCTCACAAATACATGTGCTAGCCTAAACCTTTAAGGTTTATGGATTTGTAAATCTTGTTGTACAAACAGGTAATGTTGGCATATGGATCCCCACTTAATATTAAGGGGAGTGTTAGAACTATAATATTAAGTGCATCATAATATATAGTTTATATTTAAATAATATAGAATAAACTATATTCATATTATTTAAATATAAAATTTATATTAGGGGTTGGTTAATTTAATTAATCAACTAATTAAATCGAGGAGGTGTGCCCCATCACTTAAGAAGGTTATAACTATTTGGGTTATTTAAATATGACCATAGGTCATATTCAAGATATATCACGTGAATCGGCTGATCCTGTTAAAATATATGGACTAGAAGTGAGGAGGGAGTTATTGGACTGGTAATTGTAAAATTTTCTCGATAGTGGATTTATTCTGTGGTTTTTACCCATTTAGGGGTTTTCCATGTTACATGTTGTGTTATTTGTACAATGTGTTTTATTTTATTTATTTATGATGTGTATGTTATAATGTTTTACTTTACATTAATTAATTTAGTTGGTTATTACACATTCTCTTCCCTCGTCCCGACAGAGCTTAGGTAGTGGCACTACATTACAGGTCTCCAAGGACAAAAACAAGATCTAAACATGTAGTGCAATGGGGTCATTGTGCACGGTAGGTGTTAGTTTCTCATCCAAATATGCATCCCACAACACGACCATGTTGTTTTTGATCTCGAACATGTCATCCTCCACATCTCTTGGCTTTGAAAAAATATCCTTGATATGTCGTTTAAGTTTGAAGCATACTCGTGTGGATGTCTTTTTATGGTAATAAGATGTTCCGAGAGATATGATATTTTATTTCTCTTTGTACTATTTGTTCAAATTTTCTCCCAATTGGTTCCATGAAGAGATTGATTGTGTACCCAAGCTTTTGTAACAATCTAGAGCTTTCCCTCTAAAAGAAGAGACAAGAATTTTGAGACATACATTCTCCTCGTGATGTTATGTACTACACATAGATTGGCCACATCTTGAATATGATCATTAGGGCTCGTATAATCATTTACATAAAAGAGGGGCAAGGATTTAAGGGTTGTTTTAGGAATATCACACAGTTGTTGCAAATGAAGGGAGCTAGAATTCCAAGAAGGAAAAGGAATAGCTATGTGAAGGGCCATGGGAGAAGACTGACATTAGAGAGCAGAGGAACCATCTGCGAACGAGAATATGGGTTGATGAATGCATGGAGTCTCCAGGTGATAGAGTGTGCTTTAAAAAGCAAATAGAGTTAAGATTCTCACCAAAATCTTGACTAAAAGTTTAAAACATGAGCTTTACATAAGGATTTTCAACAAAACAAAGCCCCTTGTCCCACAAGGTATGCAAAAAAATTTGGTTTCGAAAGAGTTTGCTTGTTATAAATGTAAATGCATTGCAAGTGTGGGACATGTGCTTTGAGAAAACCTCTCAAGAGAGCTAGATTCTCATTTACTTCTACTCCTAACCTTATTATAAGCTACCTATGCTAACATTCATAGGGAAAGGGTGAGATAAAATCATTCAAAGAAAGGAAATGCACTAAGGGAGAAGTGAAGATCTTATTTCCACCAAAGCTTGGAGATACTACAAAGCATCAATGAATATAAATGTAATCCACACACATATTACAACTTTAATAGGAAGTGAGACAACATTAGGGAAAAGAAGGAAAAATATTGATGACAACAAATCTACCAATGTTCAAAATACATACAGCTAAATTACACCACAACATGTAACATGCAATGAAACATATTTGAAAACTTTGCAGCTCGATTAAGGCATTCGTGGGTTGGTACGGTGGTTCGCAGCTTTGCTACAAAAACTCATTTACGGTCGCAATAGTGGTATTCTCCACTGTGGATTGAAGGGGTCTTTGATCCTTTAAGAGCACAATGTTAACAAAATCGACAGGGGGCTTATTTTGGTTTACCACTTCAACTAACATTGTTTTGCAAGTGTTTTCTTCTTGGTGTGATTGCAAACATCTCTTTTATAAGAAACAAAGACAACTAATAGATTTTTTTGCATTCTAGGTTACGCTTAGGTGAAATCGTCTCATTTGGGCTAGGATATCCTAACTAGCTTTTGATGAATGTTGTAATAGTTATGGGATTAAGTTCAAAGTAGAGACTCCCTCCTATATTTGTGAAGTTTATTATCTCCAAAGACCGTAGTGATTAAAGTTCCAACAAGGTGCATTGTCTCATTTGGTATAGAGTGTCCATGCTAGCCTTTGTGGTACTTCCAAAGTAAAAACCCCTTCATATATCTTTGGATTTGTCATCTCCCATAGTCCTTTCCATATGTATTTTCAATTTATTATTCCCTTGTGCCTCACACCCTTTAGTTTTCATGTTAATAAGAGTTATGTTTCTAGATTTATATTTGAAAATTTCCTGCTATTATTCTTCAAATGTAATTCAAATTAGTGATTTTAATGCTTGCAGTAGTACATCTAGATACACGCCCACAATCTTCTAGAAGAATATCTTAGAACCGGAGGACTTTGGATTGTAGGTGACCTCATCTCGATAGGAACAATCTGATTAAGGCATGCAAGTGACATGAGTTGTATGGCCTAGGATACCTTGTACCACCATTGTAGCGGATTTACTTTCTTCTCCCAAAGTGGGAAGCATGCCTGTAGGTTTGTTTTTGCTTATAGTAATCTGGTTCACTACATTTGATACTTTCCCCACCGCCCCCACCTCATTGATTATGTTGCTTTAACTTTCACTCTTCTTCCCCCTCCCTAACCATCTCCAATATTCACCATATTTTCCATCCTTTTGCTTGATTACCTCTCCCTATTGTCACGTTGAATTATGACTTCCTTTTGGAGATATTATTGCTAGTAAGAATCCTTATTTTGAAAAGAATAACTAAGAAGTTGCGAGAATGTTTTCGTAGTGGTGATTAAGGTTGTATTTTAGGAAGGCTAATGCATATTTGCAAAAAAAAAAAAAGCTTGATACCTTTAATGAGAAGCAATTCACTTTCTAATAATGAATATGGGTCATGAAACTAATTTCTTATCATTAGTTGTTAAATTTGATCTTGAAAACCGTAACGCCCGTAATTTACACACACAAAAAACAACAGTAAAAATACCAGGATAATTTTTTTACTTACATTGCTCACTACACAATGCCACAAGGGCTCCAAGTAAAGAAAACTCAACAAAGCACAAGACACTTACATAAGTCATCGACTCACATAGACACATGAAAATGTCATATACATGTCAATGACACACTTTCTCCAATGAATCAAATGCTAGCAATAACTCAGCCACAAGAAAAGGGACTTAAGGATTGACAAACCCACAACACATCATCACCATGGTTACATCTAGGTTACGATTAACATTCCAATAACATTATTATGTAAGTAATAATTTTCTCCCTTTTCCACCTACAGATTCTTAAATTCGTTTCACATTCCACTTATTGTTTGACCATTTAATTTTTCTCTTTATCCCTTATGACAATATCCATAACTTACATAAGTATTTTCCATATTTCAAATTGCATACAAATATCCTAATTCTCTAATTCTTATGTTAAGATTATGCTTCCCAAATGCTTATACAATGTTTAGAATTTACCCTTGCTACACAAGTGAATCTAACGTGATGTCAAGATGAAATCTTAAGATTAAGGGATACTTAGATTCAAGATAGCTTTTTCCCAAAAACATTCTTTGATCACGGTATAGTTATTTCCCTACCATAGTTATTATAGTTCCATAACTTGTTTCCATATATATATATATATATATATATATATATATATATATATATATATATATATATATATATATATATATATATATATATATATATCTTTGTTTTCTCAAAGTTTGATCACACCAAGGCAATTCATATTCTTTGTAACACATGAAGATGTTTAATTAAGTTATAAGGAATCCAAGAGTGACATTATTCCTAACGTCAAATCTTGTTTTACTCTTACATTGCACTATGGTCTCATTATTAGCATAGTTTTATAACGAAATGTATGAGTTACGAGATTATTTGGCTAACATCTTGAAGAAGTATATGATTGGAAGCACTATAATTGCACACGAACCTCAAGTTAACCTCCCAATCAACTGAGGTTTAGTTTAATTCCAATTGCACCTAAAAATCTATGCCTCAACTATAAAAAAGTTTAAGGTGAAAGGACATGCTTATGATAGATTACCTTCATGAAAGACCAAGGTGATGTGTTGATAGAAACCAAGGTTACACATTTAGCTGAGAGGAACTAAGAAGTTCATTTATAAGAGTTTTAGACCTAGAACAACTATTGTATGATCTCCATTTATGTCGTCTGGATCCAACAGGATTTCATTCGCTGATGAAGATAATTTCTAGATCTAATTTCGTAAGACCTAGACAATCCAATAGGATACTAAGGGAGTAATAGCCCTACTTACTCCACAGATGGTAAGGTTACACCACATAGTCGTTGCTTCAAACAAGGACTCTTAAGGTGACTTCCAAGGTGGTCTTCACCACACAACATGGTGTCAGACCTGAAGAGAAGACATTATCCTCGTGGTTACCAAAACTTGAAGGAAACCACATACTTCGGATAAAGTTGGACCATGTCATTCCTAAAAGACGGGTTCACAACAATGTCGCTAAACATAACGACTATGATGGTAAACTCAAACTAGGGGTTTTATTTAGCTAAAGTAGGAGGTTCCATCGAGTGTAAAGTTT
The DNA here is from genome assembly GCA_018340775.1 of Taxus wallichiana var. yunnanensis. Lineage (NCBI taxonomy): Eukaryota > Viridiplantae > Streptophyta > Pinopsida > Cupressales > Taxaceae > Taxus > Taxus wallichiana. The sequence continues at coordinate 465,358,206 of CM031241.1, forward strand.
AAGTTCCTTCTACACGGTTTTGATTTATTCTATGGTAAGAAGGATTACACATGAAGACCTGTTATGCGTGAATATAGTAGGGTTGAGTGTTTCAATTAAATCTCTTTATTACATTTGCAAGGTAAGAATACAACACGCTAATTAGTTATTCATTTATTGAACACTGAAAATGCACTACAAGATATTAACTTCAAATTCATTTACCATATATACATCAAACCTTTTTTACCGACGTAACTATGAATCAAATTGAACCTATGATTAAATGCACATTTCCTAGATATCCCTAAAACTAGCATCCCATACATATTAGAAAATTTCAAATATAACATTTCTGTAGCATGAGACTACATTATACATATATTCATTTTACAATGACCTATAAAAATTACAATAATAAATAATGAATTACACATCGCCTTTTCGCCATCTTTCTTGCATCCTACAAAACCATGTGAGCATGAAATCAACGATAAATCACTGGCATGGAATCCACCCTAATCTAACATAATTGATGTCTTTAGTTTCTCATTTACATGTAATAATAATTATAATTTGCATTCGAAAGAAAAGGTTTAGAAACATGTATTCATTTCATTTCACTTCATTTCGTAACCAAGGAGAGAGAAAGAGAAAGGAAGAGAGAGAAACACCATTTTGTCAAAAGTTCTATTTTACACAACTTACACTATAGAGAACAAGTTACACTATAGAGTTTTCAAACAGTTATTTACATGTGTCAAAAGTTTCCACAATGGTTTGGCAACCCGACAGGGTCCTACAACTTTCTTTTTACATTTTCCTGCTAGCTACAAAAAACGTTCAAAACAGGCTCGGAGGCTAAGAACCCACTTTCAAACGTTGTCTTCTCGATGAGCAAACACACCATGGTTAAATTTCTACGTGTCCACTTATATACCAAGAGTTCATAGGAACTAATAGAATTTAGAACTGGTGAACACTTTATGATTAGCGGCTAGTTTTCTAGGGCCATCGGTCATAAATGAGCTAGTTGTTAATGATCAAAAATGAGCTCGAGGGCTTAGAAAACCACATCCAAAACTAACGTTCGATGGATGAACGCGCAACAAGAAACTTCCTACAAGTTCCCCTATATATGGAGAATTCATCGAGTTAACAGGACTGAGAACTAGAAATAGTTTTCAAACGACGACATGTTTTCTGGAGCAACAAGTCGTAATTGGTCCAGTTTGACCTCATCAAACTACGACCAGAGGCCTGCAAAATGCCTTTGCCAAACTAACTTGAATGTGATTTTTTTGAACCGAAGGTTTCAGGTAATTGTCTAGTAAAAGTACTAGAGGTTTGCAAAGGTGGATAATAATTTCTCTATCTAGGTTTCAAATGGTGGTTCAAAACGAAAGCCAACTTTTTAGATTTAGTAGCTTCCTACCGTTGTAAAACAAAGTGTAATAAGGCTCCTATAAGGGCGTCAAAAGGGTCACAAATGTTCATTAGGGTCGATCCAAAGATTGAAGTGACACCTCACATAACAAGGTACACGTAGGAAACTTAACATCTCCTTTTTCGAAGCTACGAAGGTTACTTTGCAAGTCTCAGAAAATTGCAATTGATCTATTTAAACAAGGGAGCGGTCAAATCATTTACAGGAACTCAACTTCAACTTGTCAATAAAAAAGGTACTGTAGTAATCTAGTTTGGTTGTGACGTTTGCTAGATCATCACGAAGTGAGGATTAAAGTTTATTATTTACCAAGGAATTTTGGATTCTGTAAGTTACATTATAACGCCTTATTGTTTTGAAAACACAAATAGATCTATGATAATCTCTACGGTTTAAAATTTTATCTTATTACAAATGAAAAACTAAATGATAAGAATTATGAAAGACAAGGATAGAAGAACCATACCTGGGAGATATTTTTTTCTGCAAGCAAGAGGTGCTCCATATGGTTTCGTGTCAAGAGCATGGTTCTACATTTTGCATACATATCCTCCTGATAGTTGTAGCTACAAATATTTGCTAGAATGTCGCTCATCCTCTAATACACTTTGGTGGATGAACATTTTCTGACTAAAATCTCACATTATAGCACATGTTGAGGTGTTGTTCGTAATTTAATTTCGAATTGGATTTACTCCAGCCACTACCAATGTTTGGAAATAACAAACTACGCAGTTGCTACAACAAGGGATGTCTAAAAACCGGAGTAACCTCAGTGTGTTGAGCATAGTTTTCGTGGTGTTCCATACTACAAAACCCATAACAATAGTTAATAAAAAGGTCGATCTAACATAGCAACACCATGAGAAAAAAAAAGAATGGAGAGTTGCTAACAATGTAACCCACAAAACCCACATCCAACTCGAACTCCAAGCGAGTTGATACCAAACACAATAGTGAGATATATGAGAAAATTAACAAATGCAGAGCTCGTCTCTAAACCAAAATGGTGACCCAGATGTGTAAACATGCCTAGATCGTGAGGTGAATCCAGTTGGTGCCTACGGAACTCCAAGTATAGCTCGCCCAATACCAGGAAACTCAAAGTCTCCAAACAGGGTTGAGCTGAAAACAAATCCTCTACTTTCTGCTATGTTGGACGTCCACAACCCTGATCCATGGCTCGCTTTTTGCACAGATAGGGGGTTGTTGCTTGGAAGCGATTGCAGATCATTTTTTGTGCCTGACAAACTCATTTGCTTGAAAGTCTCTGAGCCTTTTCAACAAACCCATTTTGTACAAATCCTGTTATCACTGTTCAACATTTCACCTATCTCGTGAATGCTCCCACGTATGCATACATGTCTACAAAGCATTTGCAACCAAAAATCTACTAGAATTCCTCATATGCTTGTTGGACGTCTATACCATGTTCCCGAGCTCAAGTTTTTGGCGCAGTCTGGGAGGAATATGGCCAAATAAAAACAAATCAGACTTCCATTATGCTTTGATTGATGTCCTTACCCTGTTCAATAGCTCATGTTTTTGAGTACAGTGCAAGGAGTAAGTGGCAAAGAAAAGGAAGAGTTTACACTAGATGGCTGAAATTGCTTGAACTCTCAACACATTTTCCCAAAGACTCCGACTGCAATCCTCCGCCAATGCATTCACGCAGCCCAAACTTCCTATTTTTGTTGTTTCCTACCCACTTCTCGCAAGCCAAAGTATGGCATAATTAAAATAATACAAGGGGAGCAGGTGGCCAACAACCCCACACACACACTAGACAACAAAAATAAAATAAAAATAAAACAAGGAATCCAAAGCAAGGAAGACAAAACAAGTGCGCCCAAGAGAATAATGATAAGTGTCGGTGGTTGGGGGTGAATAATTCAAAATTAATTTTAGAAGTCCCCACAAGGATCGGTGCCACTCAAAGACCCATCTTTTCCCTCTCACATGCCCCACACATTATCATCCACATTTTTGCAGACATAACTGCAATGCACTAAATTTTGTTGCTGCAAATTTTATTGGTTGAAGTGCCTCCTAAATGGACAGTCACTCATAGATCCCCCACTCCCAGCCAACGCACTAAGGTTCATTTTTTTAATTATTTTATATTTATATGATGTGAGGCACTACATTAAGCAATGTCAGGGGACATAAGTCCCTCCTCTTTATGGGAGAGGTTCCCTTATTAAACACACAAACAAACAAACAAATCTACTTATTTACAAATGTACAAACTATCAATATTTTAATCAGGATTTTGATGCTTCAAATGTCTCCATCTCGTAAGAATTCCAATACAAGGAAGGAGACAAAATAATTAATATTTTAGAGAATGAAGAAAGCAACACTTTTAGACATATAGATTGCAAAATGATATCTTACTTATGCATGCAAGAGTAATAAGATCATAATCTTACACATTTGAACGAGGACATATATGCAATAGACACAAAGTTCTAAGCATAACATCAACTGGAGGACACAAAGTTTGCTATTCAGACATATATAACTTCACATGAATCGATAACAAGCGAAGTAGATAGAACACAAAGAAAGATGGAACTTCTTCTATATTGATTACAAATTTAGTACTTCTACATCCAAGACATCAAAATACAACCCCATTAAAATTAAAAGTGAGGCCTTTTATCGCCACTTGAGCACTTACAAATTAAGTCTCTTCAGTTTCCCTTCTTTTAATGACTCATTAATGCTTAATCAAAAATTATCTCAAGTTGGCCTTAATTACAAAATACATCATTAACATAATGCCAACTTTTAAGAATATAAAAGAGTTTAAAAGGAGGACTCAAGCACTAGCTGAAGGGACATTCGAAGAGGAAGCAACCACAATCTTTTCTTCAATATCTGATTTCTGAATTTGACCAATACTCCAACTATTTCCATGCCTCTTGGGATGGTGGTGTTGGCAATGACATTTGTCCAAAAGTTTAAGCAACCTTCCATTTCTTCCCAAAATCTCCATTTCTGTGAAAAACCTTTGATTGCCTCAATGATTATAGTCCTGTAGTGCACAAATTTCTTTCACCTTTTCTTTGGTTATATCCTCGGACTTGAACAATTTTTCTTGATGAGGTTCTTGAACTCAACTTTGATATCTTGCACTGTGTTTCTACTAACAGAGTCTTCTTTGAAAAACTAGCAACGAAGGTCTCTAAATTCATCTTGCACACAGGTCTTGAAAGCCTTGCCCCTTTGAAACATATTCTTCAACTCATCAATTGCCTCTTCAAGAATCTTTATCTTCCAGTCCACACTATGCACCCATTTCTTGGACAAATTGTTCTTTGAATCATCAAAGACTTTATTTGCAATGAGAGTTTGCTCATCAGTTGTACTTATCTGTCTGAGATCTTGTATACAATCTACCCATAGTTTGAGCTCCTTTTCAAAACCAGTGATGAATGTGGTGAATCTTTGCTTGAATTGAGCAAATATTATCATATACTTTATATGCTTCATCCATAAAATTCAGACTTGAAACTAGCATATCATCTACCATTGCTTCCATTGCCTTCCCATAGGTAGCATGTTTATGAATGTCCTTAATAACTTGGACCTCTTCATTGGTTAGAACAACAGGAGGGGGCATTGCATTCAGAGGAGTAGGATCAATTACCTTATCACTGGCTAGGAGAGATCTGATGAAGTCTGAGAGAACTTGTATATGCTCTTCAAGCTACTCTTGAGATTGCTTTCCTTTTTCTACTCTCTCAATCACCCTAGACATTGTTTCTTTCAAATTGTGTACTTCACTTTCGGGGTAGACTCTCCCAAAGGGATCCTTGTCAATTCCAAATCACTCATCATCAAATCTTTCTCATTCTTATCCACTTTAGGCTTAGAAATCTCCAAAAATTGTTGACCTTGAGAATCAAACACCAATCTGGAAGTGGTTTTTGCTTTCTTGGCAAGAGGAATTGGAGTTGTTCCTAGGAGAGCAGCCACTGCATCAAATTTGGGGGCAATTTTTGGATGGAGTCTTCCTTTTCTTACTTGTCTACAAATGGTTGAACCCAAGTAAATGAAGAAATAGAAGAAGGAACAATAGGCCCCAATGCTAGAGTGCTCATTGACCCTAAGGTCTGCAACTGATACTTCCAAAACGGATGTCCCAACATTAGAAACAAGCACCTCCTTAACTAGAGTCTCTTTGACAGATGATTCTGGAATGACCATTGTCTCAGTTTCTGAAGTATGATTCTTTTGCTTATCATCTTCTTCTTCCTCTTTTTCTGTGTTGCCTCCTTCAAGGTTGCTTTCCTCATGGTCTCCAGTTCCTTCTTCTTCATCACCACAAAGATCAACAATTTGTTCAATATCCGGTATTGTTTTAGATTGCTTTGGAGGAGATAAGAGCTTACCTTCCTCTTCAACTGCCTCTTGCACCCTTTCCATCTTCTCAATCTTCCCTTTTTTGGTATATACCAAGGTTGAAACTCTAGGAGGGGAAGAGGCAGTCTGAGTTGATATCCCAGGTGTAGGAGTAGGGGCCTCTCTCTGAGATGAGGAAGCTTCCTGAGAAGGGGATGTAACTTTGTTGCTTCTGTAAGCTCTCATTCTCTTATCGAACCAAACCTTAGTTCTGACTATGATTGGCTTTATGATCTCTTGCAAGTTGTCCTTTTCCTTCTCAAACCAATCAATAGTTTCTAGAGGAGTATGCCTGATAGTTCTATCAAACTCAAGAGATTGTAGCTCTTCATTGTCATCTTATAGCTCATCAGGTACCTTATAGATGCCAAAATCTTTGATTTGTTGTAAAGAAAGGCGACCATAGAATCTTCTCCTTGCTTCATAATTGTCTGAGCAATTTGCTTAGTAGTCGTCCACATCAAGAAGGTGGTGAAAAGCCATTCTTACATTGTTGTCAATGAAGCCTTTGATATCAAAACATGACCTTTTCTGAAAGAAATGGAAATTGAAAGAAGTCATTGTTCTCTCAATATTTTGAGCATCTAAGGCAGTCTTACAAGTATAATTGCCAAGAGTGATTGGGAATTGTATACCTCCTATCTTCTTATCCTTGCAAGTTCTGCAACTTATCTAGTTGTCTGCAAATATCTACCAAGGCAATCTTGTCACTGTAGTACATAGGAAGCTTGTATGGATAGTCTTCAAAACATGCCAACTTGATATAAGAGAATTTTCTGAATTGAATATAATAACGCCATAAATGGATATTAACTGCATGGCCTCATCAGAGAATCTTCTAGCTATATCACCCTCCAAGAGCCGAACTATGTACATTGTGAAAGCATCATTGACTCTCCTAAAATGATGATTGTTGTTCTTCAGGGTCAACTTTGTGTAGTAGTCATACACTGGAGCATTCTTTTTATCTTCATCTGGAGAAAGACCCAACCATTCCCTGTATGCTCCAACAGTGTACATTAGATAAGAAGTCATGTAGAAATCATGAGTCCTATGTACATTAGCCAACTGTTCAGTCAGGTTAGCACAAATGATTTCTCCCCAGTCCAAATTTTGTTTTCCCTCACATATGATGTTGATGAAAGGACACATCCAAAAATGAAATTCATTGCTTGCAGGGAGCCCCATTATCCTAGATAAGATAATGATGATGTCAGAGAGCTCTTCTTTAAAATCACTTCGGTACATGGCTTTGGGCAATCTAGAAGCTCCTTTCTTCGGGACCTTAAACCAGGATTTGGCTACCATGTTCTTATATTTATCATATTCTTGATCAAACAAGTACTTGAGCTTGTGCCATGGAAAGGACATTGGCATCTTCAAATATTGGAATTCCAAGGGCAACCCTTATACACCCCACGTCCAATTTGGCAATTACCTGTCCTTGAGAGTCAATAATTTCTCTTGTATTAGGATCAAAGTGAGAAGCACACACCTAGAATTGTGTCTCGCGCATTGAATTGAGACTGGGAATCCTCCTGCATGTGCTATTCCGTAATATTTGATGTGTTGTGCCACAGTCGTGGGTTCACATCATTGATTCATGCCCAAAAATAATTGAAATCCAAGTGTTGTACATCCATGTCTCCTATATTAGGTACAGAGGTTTCAAGGGATGAAAGATGTTCATGGCCCTTATAATGAACCTTCATAATGATGGCAGAGAGCCGAGGAACAGGAGATGAGAAGGTACTCGCTTCAAGAGTAAAAGTACGGTAGGGCACAAGGTAGAATTGTCCTTGAAAAACACACAGAGGGCTACGAAAACCAACCTTCGACTATTGAAAGAATGACAACTTTCACTAGATCAGAAAACACTTTCAAAATTTTGAAAATGGCGAAGGGTGACTGTACTACGATAAAAGCTTAGGACGGGGTGTGTAAGGCTTAGGTTAAGGCTATGATGGTGAAGGGTGGACAACCCATCCGTTTATATAACCTCGTTCGAGGAAGGTTGACAAGAATTAATTAATGAGGGCATTTAATGACTCGGGATATTTGGAAACATTGTAGGCAGACCGACTTCCATATAGTGCGAGTATGACACAAGAAGGTAGCACAAGAGGCCCAAGCTTATGTGAGACATGAGGGACGTGAGCACCCAAAATGCCTACAATGGGAGAGGTGCGACAAAGGTGGGTCTACGGGAAAACAAAGGTCCAGGAGCATTCGGGACATTTGAAACATGAAGGGCCGATACTTCCGCACAAGACTAGTGGGCGCGTGGAAGTCGGAGTAAATCAAGTGAGCGACACACTTTGGAGGTTCATGGGACATTGGGACACGAGTTCACCGCAAGGCCGAAATGCTCGCACGACGAAGGGGACTTGAATTTGAGGGTTGCGACCAATGCGGGGTTGCGGGGAACCGGCGGCACTGGAGCACAAGGGACAAAGGTTCATCGCAAGGCCGAAACTTCCACAACACAAAGGAAAGGTAGTTTAATGCGGGGAAGGCGGGAATCGACGGGCCGAGAGCCCTATGGAAAGTGGGACATGAGGGACGCAAACACCCAAAATGCCCGCAAAACACAGAAAAAGTCCCAAAACTCAAAATTTCAAGAAATGATTTAATTGTTGAAATCATTTCTTCCTCATAGACCTTCACAAAGACCTTGTGAAAGACATCTTACCAAAAATTGTGAAGAATAAGACAAAAATACACACATTTTTGGAAGGGTGACAACACTTACCAAAATTTATTATGATGTTGAATTTATTGTTACTCAATAGGAATAATAACAATTTAGATTCTATGCCATTACTCTGGAACAACATTTAACCGTGTAGTACATGAACCTGTTCATTGTTTTCCCTGTAATAAAATAAGAGTGTTATAGTATAATGATTAAAAAAGTAATTCCAAGACATCAATCATCCTCGAATTCTAATGACGATAGTTTCCTTTGGTTGAGTATACTCTAGTTGTTTTTATTGGCAAGATACTTTTACAAGCATGTTACTTTGAAAGCAATCAAAAGAATATCGCACAGCATCGTGCATCTAAATTACATCTCTCGTATTTGTAGAGTGTCTTTTTGTCCCCCTGCACTAAAAGAATGTTGCATATTGTGTCCTCAAAACATATGAAACAACCGCCAACATACCTATATCAGCTCAACGGCATGCATCAACAAAATTTAGAAATAAGGCAACACAACCCAACTGCAAAGCAAGCAGCACTCTCCAATTTGTGCAAATATACATAGCTCATGACTCTCCAATATGTGCAATTATACATAGCTCATGACCATGAACCAGATCTACTTCAAACTTCAGGTTTACAAATATCATCATCTGCTTACTTCAAGTTTACGATATCATCTTCCACGTGTGCTTTACTGTTTATGGCACAGTTATGCTGATAAAATGGATTGAGAGCCAAGACTTGCTACCTGCTTTGCTTATCATTATCGGGCCCGATACAAAGCTGATCAAAATACTCTCATTAGAAACCATCATCTTTTTCCACTTCGCATTTGCAGTGCATGACCACCAGAGAGTTAAGCTCAAGCCACTTCTCAGGTCAAAGGCCATGTGAGGAAACAATACACACCAAGGCTAGGGCACATACATAGAACAAAATAAAAGATCGAGCCAATTAATGGCAGACTTCTTTGCATTATGCAATACAAAGTACATAACAATGTTAGCTACTCTTCTTTCCCCACCATTTTTTCTTTGTCTTCTCCACAACTGAATCTATAGTTCCAATCTTCTGTAGGATTGCCTTCGTCTCACGTAGTCGAAATTTAAAATCTTTTTTCCAGAGATCAAATCTCACTTTCAGCTTCCGAAGTTCTTCATCAGGGTTAAGATTTGCTTCTGCCTGACCAGACTTCACCTCCACCAAAAAGCTTGCATCGTCATTAAAAACTTGGGTTTTATGCTCAAGCTCCTTAACCATGTGGGCAACAACAGACCTCCCTGCATCCAGTTCCTTTGACAACCCATTATCAAAATTATGCACTGGAAACTTATAATCAGGTGTCTTTGTTCCAACTGAAGTAGTTTCATCCCAATCAAACTCATCATCATCATGTGGCAAAATGGATTTAACTGCACGATTCCGTGAAGCTGTGTTCTGATTACTTACAGCATCATCCCGCTTTGTCTGTGGAACCAGAGATTCCTCGACAAGGCTTTCTTAGCTGCAACAAGGCTTATTTGTAATGATCTCATCTGTTTCTGCCACATGTCCTCCATAGAAGTCATCTTGGACTCGTACTGGACCATCTGGCTTCGTACTGCTGTAATCTTTGTTGCAAAAGAGCGTTAGCATCTTCCTTCTCTCTCAATGCTGCATCTGCTTCCAGTACACGCCTTTGAAGCTCTGCAAGGTATGATGCTTGAACCTTGATTGTGCCTTCACTTTCAGAATCCTTCTCAGACAACTGCCACTCAGACTGATGAGAATGCTACCACGAGGTAAAATGAACAATCCAATAGTTTGAAAATGACAAGATTAAGAGCTTTTGATAGAAAAAAATTGATAATTGATAGATACCTTTAACCCCTGCATGGGTGACCCCCTTTTGCTTTCCACAAGCCATTATTAGCCCTTTCCACCAGTTTAAACTCCTTGTCAACTTCATAATTTCTGTCAAAATTGACATCAGCAATAGGTTCCTCAACATCAACTTCTAAAGAAAAGGCTTCTTCATGCAACTTTTGTCGCATTATTCGCATTTGTCTTCTTGCAAGCCAGCCACGCAATACTGAAAATAATCAGGAACAGTCAAGAATGTAAGTATGGGTCCCGCTTTTGAGTTGGTTCTCCCACAGAATCTAGAAGGTTGGCATGGCATAATCTCTTACCTGCCTGAACAAGAATGACCATTTTTCGAGTAGTTAGATATTTTCTTCTAGCTGTCATAGCCCTTAGTTCCTTTTGGATAGTGATAGCTGCCTTGCGTTTCTCCATCAATATTTCATATTTTTTCCTTGATTGTGCACCTCGTATATCTGCATATGCAAGAATCACAAACCAAACAAAGTTCATTGAGCCTTGGCAGGTAATCATATCCCAATTACAGAACTACAAATTTTGTACCATACAGTAACTTACGAACCAGAAACTATAAATAACATCATCATCTCAACAAAAGGGAATTAAGATTAGCATACATGATTGCAGAATTACAATTCCTCTTTTAAGCTCTCTAAATTGGCAATGAGCTTTATAGCCCCTGAAAACTTTTTGCACTCCAAGAATTCCATGAAGAGTTCGACTACGTGTGTCTTCCAGTTTGCCAATCTGTGGCCAAACAAGTAACAACTTCAATTGAAATACATCCAGAGTAGCTTGAAAATTCTACGTACAGATTAAGAACATGCAGGCAACTGGTCATAAAGAACATATATATATAACAAGGACGGAGTCCAGGGATCATTACACACATATGCGGTGACAAACACAAGCACCACTGGTTGTTCAAGATTGATACAACAGAGTGATATCGATATTTATGTATAGAAGCAGTATTGTTTGTAATGCCGAGGACCGAAAAATTCAAAATAGCATGCATTTCTTTCAGGTCATTCAATGTTGGTAAGTAATATCATATTTTATGGTGAAAGTAATTACATAAAAGCCAGAGCTTGCCACACAGGCTGCTTTTCTGCTTTCAGAAATTGCATGAACATAGACTATTCGGTTATCAACATTGATGCAAGCCCTTGCTATGATGATGGGCAATATCAGAGCGGAAACGTCAAAATTCCTATTCTCTTAACATATTGTGAATCTGCAGGGCTTACAGAGTGAATCATAGTCTTTTGCATTGTTGTGATTCAATTCTTAGAGGAGCTCATGGAGGGGCAGCCTCAAAACTGTAAGCAGAGATTCATGTACGGAATGCCAATGACATGACATATTATATATTGCAGTTCAAGCAGTTTATGGGAGACAAGAGCACGCATTTAATAGCTAAGATAGGAGATTAAAATGTGTGTGCAAGTCTGTTCAGTTTGGTGGTAAAAACTGGACTGTCATACCTACCTGAAGTTACATGTCTAAACTTTTGATCTTCATTAGTAAAATCTGTATATAACATTTACCTCAAAAGCCTCAAGCATTAAACTATCAATATGGGATTCAATAGACAAATCCAAACTTTTCAATTGATAAGAAAGAAAAAACAGGCTTATGTTCCAGCCATAACAGATGAACTGAAAGCAGAGAACAAGAAATTGAAAGCAACAAAATAGAAGTTATGTACTTGAAACTATAAATAAATATTGGAAACAATTTAATTGTTGTCAAGTGAGGAGCTCAATTTAATATTTGAAGACTCAATACTAAACTAATATAAAGTGCAACACTACAAGTGCATGTTGGAATCCGAAAGCAGAAAATGACAAGCTAAATAATTAGATTTGGTTAGTTTTTTATGCCTCCAATAATATAAAGGTTGTCATAAGAAACAAAAAGCATAAATGCTTCTCACCAGGGCTTGGCTTGCAGGTAAACTAGTAAGTATAACAAGGTGAACTGGAACATGCCAAGTTGTTGAAAAAAACATTCAATAAAGACAAAAGGGATAAATACTACCTGTCCCGTCCGGAAAAACAACTTTGTGAAACCAACTTGGTACATCTCAGGCAAGATATTGAACTGGTGAAGAATAGCCACAGAGACACTAAGTGCGTCTTGAGCTGCAATGTTAGGTGGCAAGAGAAACCCATACCTGCACAATGAATGAAAAATAAAAAGAATAAGAGGGTTGGAAGGTTGTTGCAGACTTAAAAACCTCTTACGCATATTAAACATTACCTTTTTGCAAATTGCTGGTGTGACATCCGAGTGGGATAACCTGAACGGGATATGCGGACTACTTCCAATACTCCGCAGCAGCGCAGCTGCTGTAAGACAAGTCCTTGCTCATAGACACCTGGAAGCTGCAGCTTATTTGGCTTGATACATCTAATAAAATGAGGTGAAGTATTTTCCAGTCTTTGCATCAACTTGAAAAGTTGTCCCTATCAGAAAAACATTTAAACATTTTGAAATCCCCAGAAGAACAGATCAGTTCAAAGGCATTCATTAGCAAGACTCTTGAATGAATGTACTGGAATTGAAACAATTCTAGCCACCTTAAATTTTGTTGCAACACTCTGTCTCTGTGAGTCAGCACTGTTTGCTCGACCTCGTGGAGTCGTTTGAATCTGTGTTCCTTTGCTGAGATTGGCTGCAAATAACTGCGGCAGGCCAGTGCATGAAGACATAAGTTGAATCAAATCAGAATGCAGCAAGTCCCTATTTTTCTCCAAAAAGGTAGTTGTATGATATAGAACCTGCTTCAAGAAATTAAGTCATGAATTAGTTGCAACTCCGTACATTGTTGCTGTGAGTTTTAATAGCTGTAACATCCAGAGGAAGATTACTCATATCTTTCCGGTCTTTACCTCTCCGGCATAATGGCAAACACAGAATGCACTGCCTCTTTCTCCTTTGAAGCAAGAGTTACCATTTAGATGCTGCTTAAGCTTATTAGCCAAAGTTAAATCAGTCCCCTTGGGGAATGTGCACTCTTCATCCAACAAGGAAAGTAAACCTAATGGTCTCTGCAGGAGCCATGCTGTGAATGATCAGAAAGTTATGCCATATTGTACTGATTACCATACAGAAATTGAAGAGTACAAAGCTTGGAAATTAAAGATAATGGAACTAGCAATAAACTGTTCTTCTAACACCAAAAACATACATAAGAAAAGATATTAGAACAAATTTGAATGATTGGAAAAGAATCAGAGCACTTTATTGGAAATGAGTATGCATTTCATTGTTGTGATGTCAATTTCCAACAATGTTATGAGTGCTTGAGCAACACACGTAACTAACGTAATATAGCACTCTTAACGAGAACAATGCTTTAGAAGAAAATTTAAACCACTTTTACTGCCTGATCATTAGCAGAAAATAAAGTCACGGTTTTGATTCCGATATGCTATTAAAAGAGAAAAGCATGTTCTTCATAGCTTTAGTGTCATGACATTTGTAGACGCTAAGATAGTTCATAGCTTTAGTGTCATGACATCTGTAGACGCTAAGATAGTTCAAGAAGTTTTCCAACTAATTGTTTGGCCAAGAATATTGTCGGTTTTTGAGGACTTTATGGTAGGAGCACAAGAACAGAACAGGAACAAAATTATACTAATGTCGACAAATGACCAAAGTATAACATGCTAAAATATATAGGATTGTCATAAAAGGAACCCCTAAGAGCTGAAAAGTACCTAGTGACTAAACTAAAATAATGAAAACCAGGAACAACATAAATAGCCAAGGAGAACTTTCCCAAAACCCAATGATGAAAACCAAAGTTGGAGACCAAAGCAACAAGGCAGCACTGTAATATAACTCTAATGTCATCATCCACCACATCTTCAAGACCAATGCAAGACCTACCATCTATATTGGGAATGTCCAATGCTGAGAAGCTTGGGTTGGGTTGCATGATTCACTGGGGAAGTTAAAAGATCTAGGTGGTCCTCACTTTGGGAGGAAAACAAAGCTATGCAATTTAGGCTGGCAGTCAGCAAGCTAGAGCATCCTTGTGGCAACTGATAGAGAAGAATGTCATCTCACTAACCTTTCTTCATCAGCCTAGTTGAAGGAAAAGTATCAGACATCTCTGCATTCTGCAACTCTGGGAAAGAGCAGAGACAACAAATATTGTGACTGAAGGGAATATGATGAAGCTGGTGAGAACAAACCCTCAAATAGCTGTGGGAAAACCACAAGAGATCTTGGAGGAAGACCTGCCGAGTCATGACACCATCTACAATTTGTGGGAAGAGCTTGGAATATAAAGCCATCTTAGGGCTGAATAATTACAGAAAAAGACAGACAAGTGAGACTGCACGTATACTTTTACCACTCATGTTTGTGGTGCAGCCTTTCAACTTCGTTTTGTACATGTATTTTCTCATTCTGAAATAGTAAAAGAAAAACTTATGTTAGTAAACCGATACAATTGAACCATCACCCTCTTTGTTACTTCTTTCAAGTTCAGTTCAGGTCAATCTATAGTGCAGCTTGTCTCTGTCTGCATTATTTTCTTTTCCTTCATCAAAGAAACATGAAAAGCCAGCTTAGATCCTAAGATTTTCTTACCCATTTAGTACATAGCAATCCAAATAGCCGGAGTCAGCTTGACGAACAAGCTATAAAATCAGTCATGAAATATTTTCATCCCATATTCTATGCATCGAGGAAGTTTCAGGTAATTCCTAACTCCTGCTATATCAATAATCTTAAAGAATGGAAGACAGCTTGTGGCTTCCAATGCTAGTTTCTCTGTGAAAGCTGCCAAGATTGATAGAATTGGAAGAGAAAAGAATAAAATATGATTGACTAAACAAGAAAGATTCTCTACTTCCACAATCAAATGACAGAAATGCAACTCATTTAACCTCTATGGTTATCAATTATAGTTGGCATGTAGAATAAAAAAATGTTGCCAGAAAACATGATCTATTATAGCATTGTTTTGACAGAGGTAAGGAAATTTCATTGCTTATGGTTGTTAGTATATCATCATTAGAAAATAACTAATGAAAAGAGAACAAAAAAACAGTAAACTCAACATTCCTGTTATAAACTGCCTCAATTTTACATTAAAACTGTAATATTTGAGTTGGTAATATTGTTTCCTGATACCAAGTCAAATGTATTTGTATCTACGTGACACAATTAATGTGCAAATTCACATCATTAGGACATCAAACTTGAAGAAATTAGTGAACCATTGTCCATACTTTAAATTGTTACAAACCTTTTCAATAAGATCTAAACACTCCTGATTGTCTTCAAACTCCACTCTTGTCCAGTCAATGCCATCTATGCTATATTCCTGCAATACATATCATGTTCATTATTTTCATTAACAGTATGATGATCCTTGTATTAGGGCTCTTAGATGTAAAATCAAGAACAAAATTACATGTGCCAAATATCAGGAGCACACCAGCCATACTTTGAAATGCCTTTGCAAACATACATATATCATTACATGTATGTTCAAATAAGATATCTTTAATTCTTCAAAAATTCAACAACATCGCAGAATATGTAGGCAACTACCACACATAGACCAGGCAAAAGCCAAGACAGCCATCTCTGGCAATAAGTATAGTTCGCCCAGAGTTAAAATTTAGATCCAAAGCATAGGAAACAGAAAAATAACTATACATGCACTGAAGTAAATAATTCAGATTTTAATCATTGGAAACAAAAAAATTAATTATGTGGTTGAACTTCCGCATGGTCAAACATAGTGTCATGAAACATTAAAGTTTTGTTCATTTGAATATGTTTTGAGTTAAATAATATGCATACAGCAGGCAAAAGCCAAGAAAGCCATCTCCAGTAATAACTATAGTCTATAGTTCACCCAGGGTTAAAATGGTTAATACTTGCACTGAAGTAATTAATTCAGATTGAAAGCATAGGAAATCCAAAATCAAATTATGCATTTGAACTTCCACATGGTCAAACAAAGTGTCATGAAACATTGAAGTTTTGTTCATAACATATGTTGACCATTGGCATAAGTGGAAAGTCATGTTAGAAATCACTAGCAAACACAACGCTAAGTAAAAAAATTATACTCAGCATTGTAGTAAATTATATTATGTTGGAATATAAGGAAATTTATGTTAGAAATAACATAGTGCCAAATTATCAAATTCTTACAAACTCAGCTACTAACTTATTTCCCAACCGGATCAAATAAGCAGATAAATCAAGGATGAAGCAAATATTTGATTTGACATGTGATACATACAACACTGACAACTTAAACATGCTAAAAGGAAACTTATGTTACGAACCCTGCTAATTTGGTACCAAATCATCGAATTCTTACAAACTAACTTACTTCCCAACAGGATTGAATATGGCAAATAAATCAAGGATGAAGAGAATATTTGATCCTCATAACTGCTATTGCAATGCAATGTTGGTGTAGGCTTTACCTACATGGTCTAATTAGCTTGTTTAGGTTAATCATAGGTTATTAGGGAATGTACTTTAAGTCATTTTCTAATTGTGAGTTGAGTTGGTTACCTTTTTGGGTGACCTAATTTCTCACTATATAATGTAACCTCCTATGCATATTTTTGGCTAATTGGCTTATGCATGAATGAATGAAGAGTTTTTCTTCTCTTGAGTGTTTTTGGATCTCACCACTCCACACAGATTTCTACTTTGTGCATTCAATCCTATCCAGTCCCAATCCTCGATTGTGGCCCACTCCGACATGGTATCAAAGCCAAGCTAGTATTGAGTTGGAACTGCTTTCTGTGTTATTGCAATTATCTCTCTTGTATTTTCATAATTTGCGAGTCTTGTATGCATGCTTTGTTTTGTCTTAGAACAATTCACGTCTCGCATTGTTCACCTGTGCATTCTTCGAACCAGCAAATCCGTGGAAGACATACAAATTTTTCGAGATATGGGTTTTTCCTTGCATTTTCTTGCCATTTGTGTGTTTCAGGATTCGCAGGGTGTTCAACAAGTCAAAAACTTTGCCCCAATTTATTTCGGGTTTTACAGGGTGTTCGACAGGTCAATAATTCTACCCAAGTGCATTTCAGGATTTTCAAGGTGTTCGACATGTCATAAAGTCCACCC
The DNA here is from genome assembly GCA_018340775.1 of Taxus wallichiana var. yunnanensis. Classification (NCBI taxonomy): domain Eukaryota; kingdom Viridiplantae; phylum Streptophyta; class Pinopsida; order Cupressales; family Taxaceae; genus Taxus; species Taxus wallichiana. The sequence continues at coordinate 465,375,739 of CM031241.1, forward strand.
AGTGTGTCGGGTTTTTGGGACTTCAGAACATCTTTGCATCTGAACACGAAATTGCAAAGTGTGGTCAAACCTCCGAATGCGGTCAACACCCAGCGTGTCGGGTTTTCGGGACTTGTCGACATTTCAACAAAATTTGAAAACTACACTCGAACTTTTGAACCCGGGTCAACGCCCAATGTTTCGAGACTTGAACATGTAAGCATTTGAACAAGCACTTGCAATTGCGGTCAAATTTATGACCCCGATCCAACGCTCGAGTGTTTCGGGTTTTTCAACCTGTTTGACATGTGTCGGGTTCCAACACCCGCTTGACACACTTCGGGTTCAATCGTTTGCTAAACACGTTTGGGATTCCCGACTTGTTCAACAAGTCTAAAACCACGACAACTTGTTTCGGGTTTTCTCAGTGTTCGGTAGTTGCATATTTCCAACACAGCATATCAAGATTAGTTGCATATTTCCAACCTTAGTCACCGCATTCAACAGATTTAATGGAAAAAAATTGAAAAATCGCAAATATCAACTAAACCCTAAAAATTTTGTTGAAATTCGCAAATGTTTTTGTACGGTTTGTTTGTTTCTTTTTCGCTTCCATTTTTCTGCCCTCCAAATGGTAGAAATCTGCCAAAAAAACCTATAGGGTTTTCTACCTGCAAATCGTTGAAATCTGGCAAAAATGCGGTCATCCGTGGTTGCAGAAATGAATGTCGTGAGGGGCATGAGCGGTTTGGAAAGCTTGTGCTCGAAATCAGAAATGCCTATGCAAATCTCGTGGGTGCACCAAAGACCTTGCCGTATTTCCCTACGCGGTAAAAAGCCTGCCGTATTTCCTACCCAAAGACCGTCGTGCTTGTAGATAAGAGCTTATATTATAAATTATATATTTTGATGCTAATAGTTTAGGTTTAATTATTTTATATAGTTTAGGTTTTTTCACGATTCTGAGGAGACGCGTCCCCACCTATTGGGACGCATACCGGGTATGGGTACACGTCATCGGGTATGTCTCTCCTACGCGGGAACCTTTGTTAACGTCTCCTCCCGTCTCCCCACACACAGATTTTGAAGATAAAAATTACAGCTCCTTAGTGTGTTTATTACTACCGTAGAATTAGTGTGTTTATTACTTTGCACTTCTTGAGTCCAACATTGAGAACGTTTCAAAGGTAGGACTCTATATAGTTAACAATAATGAGAACTTTGCATCTTAATACAATTAACAATAAAAATGAGCTCGAAACAAATTTTGAGATCATAGTCATGACCATAAAGGATGAAAACATGCACTTCTCTCCCAATTCTGCACCTCACCATGCACACGCAGTAGCCTTGTGCTTGATTATGAATGCATTAAATCCTGAAGTGCAATTTATTCTTAAGATGGAATCAATGTCTTATGTGGATACTTAGTAATCTATAACAGAAATAGTGCATTCTGAATCTAAATAAATTAATAATGTACAATAGTATTTTTCTAGTAATTTCATATATATTGCCGTCTCCCCGTACCCGTCTCCCACTTTTCTAAAAATGTCGTACTAGCATACCCTGCTCTCCGGTAACTATGGGTTTTTAATGTAGTTCATATAATTAGGTTTTTTAAATATAGTTATGTATTATAATTTATAAAATATATATATATTGATTTTTTAAAATTCAAATAGTATAAATTATATATTTTGATGCTAATAGTTTATGTTTAATTATTTTATATAATTTATGTTATTTTAATATTATTTATATTTATAGTTTTATAATTTATATATATGCCAAAATTTAATCACGAATTTTTTTATAACGAATTTTATACTCGCGAATTCGAACACGAATTTGAATGCGGTGACTCGCTTTCCAACGCAGCATGTTAGGATTAGGGAGGTGTTTGAGAAGCAATAATACTTGACAATGTTTGTCGGAGGTAGTCTTCCTAGCCCTTAGCCCTTGGTCACGCCCAACCCAAGGGGCTTAACTTTTCTTCATAAGGTTTGGGCACACTTTTGCAACCCATTGTTTATAAGCAAAGAGGAGAATATTTGTGGTAAGCAAGAAATTTCAAACTTCCATTTTAGGTGCCGTTTTTTTAAGTGCGAGTTTTCAAGATCTACACATTGGTAATATTTTCTCTCCTTGTAAACTTGTCACTTCTATAGTTTCAGGGGGTTGCACACTTAAGTCTTTTCAGCACACTCAATTCAACATACAACCACTTGTTGCAATGGATCCGTCCCTTGTTCCACTTCTTACACCATTCAACTATCACGAGTGGAAAGTCAAAATACAAATCCTCTTGAGGAGTAAAGGCTTACACCGAGATCACCATGGGTACAAAAACAGAAACTGACACTAGATGCAAAAAGGTGAAGTGGTACAACAAAAGTGATGAAGCCTACAGTCTATTATGCATGTCCATGTCTCCCGACTTGCTCTTTCATATTGAATCTGCAAATACTCCTAATGATGTATGGACCATTTTGGAAGGACTCTTTGGGAAGCAAGACATAATGAGAGGTCATGAGTTGGAGAATGAGCTCATCATTTGAGCCGGATGACTTTGACATGATACAAGACTTCTTCACCAAATTCAAATCACTAAGGTTGTAGTTGAAACTGTGTGGCATAGAAAAAACAGATGATCAATTGGTTCTTTCCATCCTTGCCAAATTGGGTTTCATTGGATCACCATGGGTATAGAAACAAAATCGACATCGATGCAGAAAAGGTGAAGTGGTACAAAAAATGTGATGGAGCCTACAGTCTATTATGCATGACCATGTCTCCCGATTTCATCTTTCATATTGAATCTGCAAATTTTATGATGTATGGACCATTTTGGAAGGACTCTTTGGGAAGCAAGACATAATGAGAGGTCATGAGTTGGAGAATGAGGTCATCAATTTGAGCCCAGATGACTTTGACATGATACAAGACTTCTTCACCAAATTCATATCACTAAGGTTGCAGTTGAAACTGTGGCATAGAAAAAACAGATGATCAATTGGTTCTTTACATCCTTGCCAAATTGGGTTCTAACTATTATGTCTTCGTTTCTACCTTTCACGAGTGGAAAGTCAAAATATAAATCCTCTTGAGGAGTAAAGGCTTTCATTGGATCACCATGGGTATAGAAACAAAATCGACATCGATGCGAAAAGGTGAAGTGGTACAAAAATGTGATGGAGCCTACAATCTATTATGCATGACCATGTCTCCCGATTTCATCTTTCATATTGAATCTGCAAATACTCCTAATGATGTATGGACCATTTTGAAGGACTCTTTGGGAAGCAGGACATAATGAGAGGTCACGAGTTGGAGAATGAGCTCATCAATTTGAGCCCAGTGACTTTGACATGATACAAGACTTCTTCACCAAATTCAAATCACTAAGGTTACAATTGAAACTGTGTGGCATAGAAAAAACAAATGATCAATTGGTTCTTTCTATCCTTTCCAAATTGGGTTCCAATTATTCTATCTTTGTCTCTACCTTTCACGCCACCAGGAGCACCATGGGAGCTACATGGACCATGCCTTCCTTGGACAATTTTGTTGCTAACTTAACTCGAGAGCAAGACAAGCTTAGTCAAATGGGTGAACCGAAGTCCTCTAAAGCCCATGCTCTACTTGTTGGACATGAGAAACTAAAGGCTTCAAACAAAGAGAAGAAACAAAATAATAAGGATCATGAGAACAAGAAGGATCAAAATGATCCCACCTCCAAATCAAACTTCGGAACTTCCTCTTCCAGTGTTAAGTCCAAGAAAGAGAGGATCAAATGTGGGTATTGCATAGGCAAGCATGATGAAAGAAAATGTATGAAGTAGATTGACCACCTCACAAGTCTTCTTGAGAAGAACAACATAGGTGTTCTGAGTTTTGCAAACCATCTTCATCAACCCATGAATCCTCCAAGGTAAATGACCATGGAAAAAGACAGAATCAAGAAAGGAGAAAACAAAGGGGAGAGCCCTAGTTACAATTGTGCCACCAACTCCTACATGGGTAATTGATTTTGGTGCATCACATCATATGGCCTCTTCACACAGTGGAGTTCACTTCTTTGGAGCCATGTGACATGTCCTCTATATGATTGGGTGACAACACTTCTGCACAGGTTTTTGGGAGAGGGTTTGTTGCAGTGAGTGGAGATACATTCAATAATGTTCTCAATATTCCCTCATTGTCAACTAATCTCCTATTAGTCTACCAGATTACTCACCTTGGTCAAGGCTTCTATGTTGAGTTCACTCCAAATTCAGTGTATGTCAGAGAGTTGCACATGAATGCTATCATTGTGGTGGGTGTAGTCAATCATCGACTAGGCGTTATTCCTTCTCTCACTTTGTCCCTCCAGATTCTTCTTCGGATTCACCTGCACTTGACATCATTTTTAATCCTGAGAACATTTATGATGATGAGGACTTCTCTTCTAGCACATATGACTATAATAGTGATGGGGACTCACCTCCACCATCTTCTTATCACCTTCCAAATCTCGAGGAGTTATTTCTTGATCTACCTACTTCTGGTCCTCCGTTGACTTTTTAGGGAGCAAGCACCTTGATTAAAGACTCATCAAACATTGGGTAGTCTAATACACAGTTGCAGGGCCTTCCACATTCCTTCTTTGTTCTTTGCTTTCAAATACAACATCCCTTCATGGGCAGGTTGGCTCTTCCTTTACACGAGGAGCATAGTTCCTTGTCTAGGAAACACATCTTGGATAGAGGTCCATTAGCCACTTAGTGGACTCATTCACTTTTCCATGGTGATCCACTCACTGCATCTAATTCTTATCCTTGTACCTCTCAACAAATATATCAATGTTGTCTCGAAAGGCCTTGTGATCCAGAAAGTAGTGATGTTATGTTTTGGAACATAATTCCAGGCTTTGGAAAACTGCTCCTTCTGATCCAAACTCACTTCAAGAGGCTCATTTGCCGAATATAAGGTAGCTACGTATGTTGTTGTAGCTTCAAGTGAGGCTTTCTAGTCCTACCTTCTTTTCCTTTCTCTCTTTTGGGGAGGATTTTTTTCCACTAGGTTTTCTCCTTTACTTCACTTTGTGAGAGATTTGCATTATACATGGGTACCACATCAGGCCTTGTTGTCAAGACCCAACTTCTTTTCAATCCACCTAAACTACGCTTAAGGGGGGTGTTGGTGTAAAATTTACCTACACGGTTTAATTAGCTTACCTAGGATAATTATAGGTTATTAGGGGAATGTACTTTAAGTTAGTAATGTCTCCATTTCCTGGACAAGTGGCCTTTCATTTGTCTTAGCCTTGGTCATGCCGAGGGGCTAGTGACGTTGGTCGTTATTGGGTGTGGTTTGAACCTTCATTTCACTTATATGTTATGTTTTGATGTTGGACACGTACTTTGAGGTGACTTTAGTGAAATAAGGTTGTGAGATGCTCCATTAAGGTACTTTATGTTATATTTAGTCGAAAACTTAAGTGATGGGTTAATGTATGGCACTTTATGTTCTAATTCTTCGTTGGGGTGACTTAAGTGCACTTTTTGGCATATGGGTGATAAAGTCACTTAAGTTATTTCTTTTAACATGTGGATTTTTCCCAAGGGGTCAATTAGGGTTCTTTTGGGGCCCTTTGTTGCAATGAGAAATTATAAAAGGAAGCACTTGGGGGAGAGGAAGGCATTCATTCATACACTCACTCTTTTATGATATTGAAGCCATTGTTGGTTGCATGCTTTTTGCTTGTGGACTAAGATCCCATAGGAACCCTAGCTTCAGTGGTGAGAGATTCACTCCTAGCTAGCAGAGCGCTCTTTGATGGTGAGAGATCCTCTCTAGTTTGCTAATTTGGAGCTTCATTCAAATCAGATCTAAGAGATAAAAATTATTTCTCTCTTGCTTGCCGCTCTACATATTTTTCTAAGTTATTTGAAGCTTTTGGGCGGTGTTAGAAATTATTCTGGAAAATACATTTTTTTGTTTCGCATATTGCTATCCTAAAAATCAGAATTTCAGTTTGCTATTATTTTTATATATTTTGTGAATTTCAAGTGATATCCCGAAGGGATATTTCATGGATTTTCTCCTTTTCTCCGCTTTATGAGAAATTTGCATTATATGTGAGTACCTCATCAAGCCTTGTTGTTGGGACCCACCTTTTCAACCCACCTAAGCTATGCTTAAGGGGTTGTCGGTGTAAGCTTTACCTACACGGTCTAATTAGCTTACTTAGGTTAATCATAGGTTATTAGGGGAATATACTTTAAGTCATTTTCTAATTGTGAGTTGAGTTGGTTACCTTTTTGGGTGACCTAATTTCTCACTATATAATGTAACCTCCTATGCATATTTTTGGCTAATTGGCCTATGCATGAATGAATGACGAGTTTTTTTCTTCTCTTGAGTGTTTTGGATCTCACCACTCCACACAGATTTCTACTCATGCATTTGATCCTATCCGACTACCAATCCTCGTTTGTGGCCCACTCCGGCACACGCAACACATACAACACTCGACAACTCAAACGTGCTAAAAGCAACTAAAATAAGATCAAGCCTATCTTTCAGCTCTTAAGATCCATAGGATCACAATGTCGTGAAACATTAAAGTTTTGTTCATAACGAGTCTTGACCGGTGGCCTATGTGGAAAGTTAAGTTTGAAATCACTAGCAAACATAATGCCAAATAAACATTTTTATATTGGGCATTTTACAACAATGTTCAAACATAGTGTCATGAAACATTAAAGTTTTGTTTATAACAAGTGTTGACCATTGGCGTCAATGGAAGGTTGTATCACAACTAACTAGCAAACATAATGCCAAATAAAAAAACTTATACCGAGGATTGCGGTTCAATATTATGTTGGAATAAAAGGAAATTTATGTTTGAAATCCTTGTAATTTGGTGCCAAATCATCGAATTCTTACAAACTTAGCTAGTAACTTATTTCCTAATAGGATCAAATATGGCAGATAAATCAAGGATGAAGCAAATATTTGATCCTCATAATTGTAATTGACATGCAATACAACACCGACAACTCAAACACGCTCAAAGAAATTAAAAGAAGATTAAGCTTATCCTTCAACTCTTGTTCAAACAGCATCATGAAACATTAAAATTTTTATTCATAACAAGTGCTAACGATTGGCGTAAGTCGAAATTTGTGTTAGAAATCATTAGCAAACATAACAACAAATAAACATTTTTATACTTGAGTATTGTAGTAGTTCAATATTATGTTGGAATAAAAGGAAATTTTTGTTACAAATCCTTTTAATCTGGTACCAAATCATCGAATTCTTACAAACTCAACTAGTAACTTTTTGCCCAACAGGATCAAATACGGCAGATAAATCAAGGATGAATGATTTCTAACATAAATTTCCCAACAGAATCGAATATGGCGATAAATCATGGATGAAGCAAATATTTGATCCTCATAATTGCAATTGACATGCAATTCATACAAAGACTCGACAACGCAAACGTGCTAAAAGGAAATTTATGCTAGAAATCCTTCTAATCTAGTGCCAAATCATCGACTTCTTACAAACTCAACGGGTAACTTATTTCCCAACAGGATCGAATATGGCAGATAAATCAAGAATGAAGCGAATATTTGATCCTCATAACTGCAATTGACATGCAATACATATAGCACTGACAACGCAAACGTGCTAAAAGGAAATTTATACTAGAAATCCTTCTAATCTAGTGCCAAATCATCGACTTCTTACAAACTCAGCAGGTATAACTTATTTCCCAACAGGGATCAAATATCGCAGATAAATCAAGAATGAAGCGAATATTCGATCCTCATAACTGCAATTGACATGCAATACATATGTCACTGACAACTCAAACATGCTAAAGCAACTAAAAGACGGTTAAGCTTATATTTCAGCTCATAAGGTCCAAATGGCATCATGAAACAATAAAGTTTTGTTCATAACAAGTGCTGACCATTGGCGATAATTGGAGAGTTATGTATGAACTCAGTAGCAAACATAATGCCAAATAAACATTTTTATACTGGGCATTTTAGTACATAAAAGAGCAACAGTTCAATTTTATGTTGGAATAAAAGGAAAGTTATATGAGAAATCCTTCTAATCTGCTGCCAAATTATTGAATTCTTACAAACTCCACCAACAACTTATTTCCCAACAGGATCAAATATGGCAGATAAATTTAGGATGAAGCAAATATTTGCTCCTCATAACTGTAATTGACATGCAATACATACTGTACCAACAACTCAAACATGCTAAAATAAACTAAAACAAGTTTAACCTTATTTGTCAGCTCTTAAGGTGCCTAAAAGTTACAATATGATATGATATATTAATACAATTATTTCGCATATCAAAAAATATAACATCATCAACTTATCAATCAATGTTGCAATTATTTTATCACTGTAATTATATCAGTCACAAGGTGACAGGGATGGGGACGGATCTCAGAGACAAGGACGACAATTTTCAGACATTGGATACTTGGAGCGACAAAAGGAATAAAAATATAATATTCATGTATTTAAATTTCAGAGACAAGGATGGTAATTTTCAGACATTGAGTACCTGGAGATGGAAAAAGAAATAAAATAAAAATATTTCTTTATTTAAATTTCGGAAAACTACCAACAATGTTGCTGAGATCAGAGCTATCTATAGAGGTTTACAAGAGGCTATTAAGTGTGGTTGGACTCAGGTGCAAGTGGAATCAGATTCCAAGATTATTGTTAGGATGCTGACTTCTTCAGAGAATCTAGGGAGTTCAAATTGGCAGATTGAACGTGAAAAAAGGAAAATCAAAGGCTTGCAGGCTAATTTTTAGTCGCTGCAAATCAGTCATATTTCTAGACAGAAAAATCAGGTGGCTGATGCTCTAGCAAACTGGGCTTTGGATAATCATGACATCGGATGCTATGGAGATCCCCTCTGTGGTGGCCTCAACGAGATCAGAAAGATATGAAAGCTATTCTAAAACTTGATAATCTTTCATGATGTTCATTAAGTTTATTTTGTTTCATAATGCTCAGGATTGGACTAATAGTTTCCATGCCTGGCATAGTCGAAATTGTACAAATATTTTCTCATGAAATAATATTTTATAGGTATTTTTATTAAAAAAATCAGAAAACTAATATACATTAAATTTGTACAGCAATATATCTCCCACTCCCTATTCTTTATTTTTGGCTGCAAACACAAAAAAATGAGATTAATGGAGGCTTTTGTAGGATTTTTACTAGGTTTTTATCATTCAACTTTATGTTTGTGTTAGATTTTTAATACTAAAAAAATATAAAAAAAAGAAGATACATGAATTTTTGAAGGAGACATGCGAGACTCGAAACAAAGTCCCCCATCTTGTGTCCCCCATGCCAAGCGACTCCTCTGCCGGTTTCTAAGATTAATAAATACCTTTAAATGATGTGCTTTGCCTATCTAAAACCTTTTCAAAATATCTTTACAAGTGTTCCTTAATTGATGGTCTATGAAGACAAGAACTACTCCATTGTTACCTTGATTCATTCATTTCATGGGGGTAAAATTATGGAAGGTGGGAAGTTGGTGTCTTGATTGTGATTCCAACTATACCGAAGATGCATCCCCTATGCCAGTAATGTGTTTTCATATCTAAAACATTTTTCAAATGTCTTTACAAAAGTCCTCTAATTGGCGAGTCTATGGAGATGAGAACTCCTCCATTGTTACCTTGAGACATTCATTTCAAGGGGTCATTTGTAAAATTATGGATAGTGGGAAGTTGGTGTCTTAATCGTGATTCCAAGTACCTCGGAGGATTCATTGGGCTTCGTTCGACACTCAAACATGGCTTTGCACAACCCTGACCTTGCTCAACAAATAAACACTCCTATGCTGGCATATTACTTTAGCGCAATGCTTAAGCCCTCATTTGAAATGCAACAAGAGATCATTGAGGCCCCCATTGTGTGATTGATATGGAAATCAACAATATGCACGAAATAACTAACACTTAAAGGAGAACTACAAAGGCTTATTCACAAGCTTCTAAAATCATACAACCATCATCAATATTAAGATACAAGTAATAACAAGGGTTAAATCATTCGTGTGCAATGTGCGATACAAGATACATCAACAGTTTACTCTCCAAACCTTCTTCTTCAACCTTGTATGAATTGTCCATGTGGCTATTTATAGGATTCCTAGAACCCTTTGACCTACTTGCACACAACTAGAACTGTTTTTCAACTTTTTATAACCTTTTCTAGATCTTATCTAATTGTCATCAAATCCTTGAGTTTGCCTCTTTGTCTTCGACCTTGTCTCAGTAAAACATCCAATGTTTCTTAATGTCTCAAATGAATTTCCCATGGGGCTATTTATATCCTAGAATCCACCTACTTACAAGCACACAAAGCTAGAATCGGTTGTCAACCTTCCTAAACCATTCTTATATCTTATCTAGTTTTCATGATCTTAGATGGTTCTGCAATCAACAATATACATGAAATAACTAACACATATATAAGAAATAGAAAGGATTATTCTCAAGCTTGCAAAATCATACAACCATCATTAATATTAACATACAAAATTTGGGCTAAATTCATTCGTGTGTAATGCGAAATACAAGATACATCAACAATTTACAATACACTTGGCTTATCAAAGCCTTGACCTTGCCTCTTTGTCTTACTCTCCAAACCTTCATCTCCAACATTGCATGTAAAACGTCCAATGTTTCTAAATATCTCAAATGAATTGCCCATGGGATTATTTATAGGATTCCCGAACCCTTTGACCTGCACATTGGTACACAACCATAACCATTTCTATATCTTATCTAATTGTCATCAAATCCTTGACCTTGTGTCTTTGTCTTACTCTCAAAACCTTTGTCTCCAAGGTTATATATAAAAACATCTAATGTTTCTTAATGTCTCAAATGAATTGCCTATAGGGCCATTTATAGGATTCATGGAACCTTTTGACCTTCTCATTGGTGCACAATCGGGCTGGTTGTCAACCTTCCAAAACCTTTTCTAGATCTTATATAGTTGTTATGCTCTTAGATGGTTTTGAAAGTATCCTATGTGTCCCCACGTGCTCTTCTATTCTTCTTCCTACATGATCTCATATCATCCAAAGGTTTATTCCTCTTTATTTTACACTTACCCTCGTGTTTCCTCTTGCCCTAACTCTTGTGCACCAGTCCTCCTATCTTTCCCCTCTTGTGTTTACACAAGATTAAGTGGTCAATGGTGCTCCACAAGTCTCACTCGCTAGGGGCCACCTAGTTTCAATGTTAGTTGGTCCTTTCTTGGGGTCAACAAAGACCCCACACTAAATTGCTCGTATATACTTAGACAAGTGCTATGCTTTAAACCTTCTTGACCTACACAACCAACACTTTAGTTACTTGCTCCTAAAGTTCTTTTTCAAAGTTTGTTCATTTTGCCAACTCTATCATGACAAAGTGGTCTTGTCATCTTGCATACCCTTTAAAAATCTCCTGATTTCCTCCAAGTTGTCGAGTTTTTGTAATAGATCTTCTTTTGAGGCTCAAACTTGGTTTTCAACTCGAGAAAAAAATCGCATCCCCATTTCTTCTAGGGTTCTTCCTTGGTGATTTACAAAATGTATCTCTATATTCTTGTACATCTCATCCATTGCTATCCTTCATCCAAGTCGTTGGGTTTTTCTTGAGAGATCTTCTTTTAAGTCTCGAACTTGGTTTTCAACTCAGCAAAAGCACATCCCCATTTCTTCTTCTAGGGTTCTTCCGTGGTACTTTCCAAAATGTACCTATATATCCTTGCACTTCTCATCCATTGTTAGCTTAAACACTTTTGGATTCGCTTAATAAATTTTGGCATTCCTCAAAATCATCTACTAGGCAGACTTGCTCTACAAGTTCATTTTACTTTTTCTCGTCCTCTTCCATGTGGCTATTTAGAAAATGATGCATGTATTTGAAACTCCTAAACGCATTCCTACTTCTCCTAGGGTTCTTCCTTGGGACAACAATCCCTCCTCTTTGATGGGGAGGTTCCCTTATTCAAAACCAAAAATAAACCTAAAGATATTTACAAAATATACATCCATTCTATTTTAATTTTTGAGGATGTTGATTGTCTTGTGCAAATATATCAGATTAAATGCAAAAAGAGATCAAGATATAGAGATTTAGAGTTTGGAAAATAAAGGGAAGAAGGGGTGACAACATTTCCAAATAAGAAAAAATCAGATCTTATTCTACTTGTGCATGTCAATATCTGGAAATGTATACAATAACATGCGATAGAGAATTCTCGCCCATAAACAAATACTGACACAAAGTTCAATGATTCACGAAAGATAAGAATGAACACAACTTCAAATTCTATTAACACGTGATTGCCACACGTAACAATGTGAGGGAGAGAGAAAGCTAGATAAGATAAATATATTAATGTCCAACAAATGACCACAAAAGTAGGTCAAAGGGACTGCAAAAACAACGAGCACCGATACAAGGCAGGAAAACCAAAGAGTTCTGTGAAAGATGAAATACAAAAGCCAGAAGAGGTGGCCAACAGGAAGAAGAAATCACACACACCCAAAATGGGGGTGGAAAAACAAGTGAGAGGAAGAAAGGGGAAAGACGACTAAGGAGAAGAAAAGAGGAAAGCCCATCAAGGGATAGAGAAAAAGGGAATATCTCTTCGATATTAAATATTCCTTTCCTTCTTTACAAAATGAGGAAAATACCAACCCCCATACAAATGAGGAAAGTAGCTTTTATAGGAAAAGGAGGTAGTAACTACCTTGGAATAACTAATTGTTGTTAAACAATTGTACTTTTTGTCTAATTAAGTCACCTAAATGACTTTTACATTTGATTTATCCCTTTTTTACTAAAAGGTCAAAAGTACAATACAAAATTATAAAAATAACAATTAGCCTTTAGCTAAGACTTGAAGAAGGAAAAGAAGAGGTTAGAACTTTAAGTTTGAGCATGTGCACTCTGAATTTTGTCACCACAGCAGTTATATCTGATTTTTGGGGATCATTATATTTGTCAAATTATCCATCCAACTTCCAATAAAAATTTCCATTTCAGAACTTGTTCCACCTAGCTGAGCCAAACTTTTGGAGGCTGCAATTATTACATTGTTCAACTCAGAAAGTTCATCCATTTTATCTTGATTGAGGTCATCTGTTTTAAACAACTCTTCTTTGATCAACTTTGTGAATTGTCCTTTAATTTCATCTACTGGATTTCTTTGAGAAGAGTTGTCTTGGAAAAGATCACAACAAAGTTCTTTGAAATCAGCAAAGATCTCAGACTTTAAAGATTCACCATTTTGAATGGAACTCTGCAGATCTTTAGAAGCTTCTTCAAGAACTTTGAGTCTCCATTCCACGCTATGTGACCAAGTTCAAGACATTGTTGTTGGGATCACCGAAGATCTTTTCAGAAAGGAGAAGTTTTTCATCCATTACTGCCATGATCCTGAGATCTTGAATTACATCAGCCCAGAGCTTAGCTTCTGGGCAACTATTAAGTTCTCATATACTCTACATCCCTCATCAATGAACTTCAACCCATTCATTAGTAGTTTTTCTACCCAAGCTTCAACGACTTTTCCCTAAATAGTGTGCTTGTGAACTTCTGAAACAACCTTCATATCAATATCACTCACAGAGGTGGAAGATGGGAGAGATGCAAGAGGAGTGGGATCTGGGAATCACTAAGTCCCCATCGTGTGATTGATAATGGGAATCAACAATATGCATGAAATAACTGACAAACATTTAAAGAACTATAAGACTTTTAACCCTTTGTCTTCGTCTTACTCTCCTAATCTTAGACTTAGAATCTTAGGTGTTTCACTTGCTTTGATCCTTGGATTCTAGTGAGGGATTTCAACTTCAGATATATATTCTACTTGAATTTGTGAGACCTTGAAGACTCACTGGACATAGTGGGCGATCAAGAAGTTTCTATGAAAAGGATATGTTATTATGTCAACTTTTCCACTTTCTTTCTGCTTTCATGCTTCTTTATCTGTGATTGTTTTGTTTCTTATGATGTACTTTGATGCACTGATCTTACTCCTTACCTAGATAAAAATTATGGGAGATGTTAGGATCAATGTTTGTTTATCGAGAACCACCTTTTTATGACCATGGTTTTGTTCGGTCAAACAAGACTTAGAATCTTAGGTGTTTCACTTGCTTCGATCCTTGGATTCTAGTGAGGGATTTCTTCCTCAGATCTATATTCTACTTGAATTTGTGAGGCTTTGAAGACTCACTATATATAATGGGTGATCAAGAAGTTTCTATGGGAAGGATATGTTATTATGTCAACTTTTCCATTCTCTTTCTTCTCTCATGCTTTATCGTCCTTGATCATTCTATTTCTTATAATGTACTTTGATGCACTGATCTTATTCCTTACCTGGATAAACATCATGGGAGATGTTAGGATTAATGTTTGTTTGTCGAGAACCACCTTTTTGCAAACATGGTTTTGTTAGGTCAAACAAGCCTAGTTTATCGGTTTGTGCTATAGCTAATGTTTTGAGTATTTTTCTTCAAAATGATCAGCATATGTTGACAGTATTTTTCCCTCGACATGATCAGCTTGTCACAAATATGAAGGGCAGCCAAGAAGCGAGGTAACATAAAAGCATCCAGCAACTTCAGCAATAGGTGTGGATACAGAAAACTGACATTTTTAATGAAGAGAAAGCACCACATGGGAATACCAGAGCAGCCTTAAGCACAGAAAAGGAATGGGACGGATGGTTTTCTCAGAGTAGTTAAGTAAATGAGAGACAGAGGTGCTCGCTGAGACAGAGATCAGGAAGCTTTGAAAGTTGGTGCATATAGAGTTTTCAGTGGCCAAATCCTTCCACAGAAGAAGTACCAGTCCTTGGGCATTCATTGCAGCAGTCTCCAATGATGATTATCACTTCAGCTGCCCCTACAGTTATCCCAGATGCCGCACAACCTCTAGCAAATTCTTAAGTATCAGCAGAGAAACCAACAAGTCAGTAATCTAGTAAATTAGCACAGTGTTTCGACTAAGTATGTGTTTTTGTACGGGCATATTTTAGTTTTGAACTTCTGATTAGTTGTAATTAGTAATTCGGGACTATCTCTTGTGTCTGGTATAATTGGTTTGATTAATCATAGCCACACCATCTATCGTAGTCTTCTATATACATTATGTTTAAACATGAGTTCCCTGGTAATCATTGCTGTTCCACTCTGGAGAATTTAAGTGTCAAGTTCTATTCTGGTTTGCTTGTGAATTCTCTCATTATATGAATTTGAATATGGATATGCTTTTCATTTGTCTATTTACATTTGAGACTTGTAACTCAATATCTAAGAAGCAATTATTGTAGCCCATATAAAGAATTGGGAAAGAATGGTTAGTTAAAATGAATGAAATCATATGCAAGGAAATGTTAAGATTGTGAATTCTTCTGACATGTAGATTTTAGCATGTACACACATTTATATAGGTGGATCGCCATACAAACAAGCATGCATATCGATCCTCCAGACCATTGTGCCAGTATCATGTAACTTAGACTTTAGCTTAAATGCAATATACAACATCATCAAAAACAAGTTGGAAAAATAGATTTGAGAAGAGTCTAGTTTACAGAACACAACATGAAACCCATGCAAAGTATAGAGTCTAGAAAAAGTGTTAGTAGTCAAATAATTTCTGACAGTATCACCAATCAAAAATCTAATTCATAGCAGGCTTCTAAATGAATTATGGAGTTGGTTTCTTAAACTAATGTTTCCTTTATTTTATAAGAATGTCAAATAGGATAAATTATTAAATAATGACTTTTCCAGTTTTACAATATGTTTTCTTCTTTTTATAAAACCGTACATCTTATATTACTTTGCTAAATACATAATAGATGCATGGAGGTGGCACATTTGAGAGATCCTCTCCACACAAAATGAAGCAGAACTAGCATCTCTGCTTTTCTTTATTCTCTTTGTTTCCTTTAGCTTTGAATCCATTCACAAGATACCTTACTCTATATCTTCTCTGACTAATTTAAGACTACTCCAGTTTTACAATATGTTTTCTTCTTTTTATAAAACCGTACATCTTATATAACTTTGCTAAATACAGAATAGATGCATAGCGGTGGCACCTTTGAGATCCTCTCTGCAAGCTGAGCTAACATCTCTCTTTTCTATATTCTCTTTGTTACCTTAAACTTTGAATCCATTCAGAAGATATCTTACTCTATATCTTCTCCGACTAATTTAAGACGGGAACTTGAAGGCCTACCTCTTGTTCTAGCTTGAATAGATGGCGATTAAAATGTTGCTGAAGTCTCTCATTTGCATAGTTTATGCAGAGCTGTTCAAAACTATTTTTCTGTATAAATACAATAGAATATTAGTTAACCATGCTTGGGCATGGAGAAGTAAGGAAGCTAGTTCCAGATACATCCATCCTTTATTAGTATCAACAATGACAGCCAAAAATGCACTCACTTTAAAAGACTCAAAACCATAGATGTCCAATATACTAATGGATCTGCCTGTACGGCGTTTGCCTACTTCCAGTGACTTATTAATATTCTCTACCAGCCAATCAAACAAACTCGCATAGATTGCCTTCGCCAATGCATCTCGCGTATCTACTGACTGATTCAAACAATGTAAGGGATTATAACCATCCAAACTAAATATGTTGCTGCAAGATAGCTATGAATGTATAGTTTTCACAACTAAGTAAAGATTTGCAACCTGAGAAAGAGTAAGCTTTTGCTCAATGTTCTCGTTTCCAGCACGAATCTTGCGGGTAGATAATGCTGTCATAAGCTCCAACTCATTGCAACCTAGCAACGTTGCAGCATTTTTAACACCTGTCTTAGGGATGAATGCAAAACATATATTGTTAGCGTTCATAATCAGAGCCCTCAATATAGCATCAAGCTATCAACAATTTACAAAAAACAGTGGGTGCAAATTCTAAAAGAAATAAGAACTGGAATAGACTTTCTGGATCCAATTAAAGTTGTAATTTGGTTCTCTACGTCTTTAACATTTCACATGGAATTAGACAGCAGTAAAGTACATAATAAACATTCTAATTCAATATTCATATAGTTTTGATGAAGACATGTATAAACAGTTAGTGCAAACTCTAAAACAATTAAGAACTGGAATAGACTTTCAGGGATCCAATTAAAGTTGCAATTTGGTTCTCTACTTTTTCAACATTTCATATGGAATTAGACAGCAGTAACGTACATAATAGGCATTCTAATTCAATATTCATAGTTTTGATAAGACATGCATAAACGGTGGGTGCAAATTCTAAAACAATTAAGAACTGGAATACAATTTCTGGAATCCAATTAAAGTTGCAATTTGGTTCTCTACTTGTTTAACATTTCATATGGAATCAGACAGCAGTGAAGTACATAATAGGCATTCTGGTTCAACATTCATATAGTTTTGATAAGACATGTACAAACAGTTGGTGCAAATTTAAAACAAATAAGAACTGGAATAGACTTCCAGGGATCCAGTTAAAGTTGCAATTTGACTTTTACTTTTATATTTAACCTTTCATATCAATGTTTCTCCGAATTTCCAGGAGGAACACACTTCCATGACAGCAAAAGAAATTCCCAAATTTTAGGTACGGCAGGATGATAGAAAGGGAATGCCAACAATACAACAAGAAAACTTTTTAAAATATTGATTTTATGACCTTTTAAGTGTATAGTTAAACTCTTAAACATCATTAAGCATTCTAAAGAGCTGAGATTCAAACATCTATGACATTGAACACTGACTAATGAAATTAAAAAATGAGTAAAATTTTTAAATACAAAAACGAAATTATAAATATCTGCTTGTTATATTATCACTTTCAATGATTGGAAAATAAATGTTTCAAAATGCTCCACCTTTTTTTTCTATTTTACAAACCGTTGATGTCCTTCGTACGTCCTCAGCAGATGATCTGGTGCATCCCTCAATGTGTTTGGGATGTCAGGACATACCCCTAAAACAGGAAGGACATGAGAAAAAAAAAAACAGAAAAAATGGGATGTGGGGACCCTTCATGTACCCAAAATGTTCGGGACGGTCCCCAGGCCAGGGAACACATCCACATGGAACACTGCTTCATGTGAAATTAGACAGTAGTAAAGTACATTCTGATTCAATGTTCATGTAGTTTTTATATGACATGCATAGAAAAGCCCACAATTGGCTGAACATGATAAGGCTGTAAAGTAGAAATTAGATCAGATGATAAGTGCATTTCTACTGGTGGAACAAGCAAATTTGGCTAGTAACATATCAAATTGGTGGTGATGGGCACTTTGGGAAAATGAATGATGGTGGCATTCTCTTTCAGAATTCATAAGGTTTTGATAAGACGTGTCCAGAAAAAGTCAAAATCACTTTTAGCTGACCTAGATAAGTCTGGAAACTAAAAATTAAATGATGGAACAAGCAAATTGAGCTATGTATCAATAGGTGGTGACAGGCATGGCTAGTAACATATCAAATTGGTGGTGATGGGCACTTTGTGAAAATGAATGATGGTGGCATTCTCTTTCAGAATTCATAAGGTTTTGATAAGACGTGTCCAGAAAAAGTCAAAATCACTTTTAGCTGACCTAGATAAGTCTGGAAACTAAAAATTAAATGATGGAACAAGCAAATTGAGCTATGTATCAATAGGTGGTGACAGGCACTTAGCACATGAATGTAGGACAATTTGAATAGACATTGAACCTAGAACATATAAACTCAGTATTTTTGGTCCAATTAAATAGAAGATTTGGTGCTTTGATATGTGAAAAGGGTTTCCCCATTTCAATAAAAAAGCATGATTGCCAAGAGACATGAAACATGGATTGCCATTTTTGGCAAGACATGCTAGGAGACAGTTTTTAGCATTGAGAAGCGGTAGGAAACTATTTGTGCATCATTCTAGGTTTTGTTTTTGTAGATGACAGCAAGGAACATGGTAGGAGACACCACGTAATTTTGGACAAAGTCATCTAATGTCATAAAACGTCCCCATCCACATTTCTCGTAACTAAAATGCATACCCATCTTAAAGACACATACCAGGGGTCATCATTAGAAATATGACAAAAGATGATTAACTTCAGATAGAAAAGGCTTAATCACAATTTGATAAACAAAGTAAACAAAATATTTCACTCCCAAAAACAATCTCAATCATGAATACTTAATGTCAGTGCCATTAACAATTGGATACACAAACCAACTAACAATTAACTTAGACGAGTGAAGCACATGGTGAACAAATGCAAGCATGTCGAATTATTCTCGAGAAAACAAATCACGTCAAGCCAAGCAAAGTTAACAACTGTGTTTATTTTAAATGCAATGGTGTCTTTCAAATATAAAATGATTAATTGCAAAAGCAATACAATACGGTCCAAACCAACCAACCATTTTCTCAACTTGAAAGACAGGATTTGGTATAGTAAAATCAAACAATGGGCACAATATAATCCACTCTCGGAAGACATTCTCAACATTTAATACTTGACAAAAGCTGAGCTTCACATGCAACAGTCTTGATAACAAAGTGAGAGACAATTGACAAAGCACAAACTTTAAGCATAAAAGGATTAATCAGCGTAAAGCAATGAGGTAATAATCTTCTCTTCTATTGTATAGGTCCATTCTATAGTCACGAGTGCTCGAAAATACAGTCGCGAGGGCAGCATGTAGTTCCCTTTGTGATTGCTCCTCCCTCGCAAATTTGCAGGCTCCTGCCTTCGCAAATCAGAAGTTTTGTCCCTTCGCAATTTGCATGTAATTCTTCTAGAGGAAAAACCAAAGGGTTATTCCATAGATCCCCTTATTCCATAGATCCGCTATTGCAAAACCAAAGGGGTATTTGTTTTCAGCTCTACACGAATTTTAAACAATCAACGAAGGAGCGAAGTTCCTTTCCCTTCGCGATTTACAAGTAATTCTTCTAGAGGAAAAATCATGGCAGGCATAGAAAAACGTGGCTCTGTAGGTTCGAGGATACGGGAAATCGTGGGCATAAGGGAACGTGGTTCTGCCATTTTGATATGCTCTTTGGTTCACCTCTCAGCCTCTCCCTCATCAAGAGATTTTTCCTAATGATTTAGCTACAATCATGGCCCCAAAAACTCCTATTGGTAGCAGCATGATCGGGAATCCCCGGGTAACACCTCTAGCATTTATTGGAACTACTCAATCGAATCCAAAAAGTTGAAATCACTAATTAGTAACTCCAAACTGAGGTATGCGCACTTATTAGCAGGGTCGCGGATGTTAAATCTGAGAATGCCATCTTGAAAGACAAACTAGCCAACAACACGAGATAATACTAGCCACCTTAATGATGCCCTACATGCAGAAATTGTAGACCTCCGGTCTCAACAGGAGGAAATCAGAAATAACCAAGCTTCCTTAAAACTGGAAACGGAATCATGGACCAAGGTTGTTAGCGGGAAAGATAGTGTTCCCCCACCTTTGGTTGTGGCAGAGGCCGTTGTGTAGGCCAAGTTAATTGAGGAACGTACTAGGCGTGACAGGGAACTAAACCTCAAGGTGAGGGGTCTTACCCCCCACACCGACACAAGACCCATTGACGGTTGGTAACTCCTTTATCACAGATACTTTGGGGATCCCTGACATTACACTAGAGAGAGCTTGGGTTGGCTATGATTCCACACTTTTCATCCATTTTAGGACAACTTCTGACAAGTTGCAAGCTCTCAGGGCTAAGAGGGTTTTGTTTTCACGCCCAGACAAGGTCTTCCTTGATGAAGATCTTACCAAGACACAGGTTGGGGAGCTCAAACACTCTAGGGAGCAAGTTATGGTAGCGAGGAAAGCAGGTAAATGGGCGGTTATCGAAATCTTCGGGCTATTATTAGGGACTCACCTCCTCCTGGTTGGGAACCCCCAAGGGGCTCCCAAATGACGGGCCAAGTGGGAGAGGTATCAGGTCAGAGGCTTATCTATCACTTGTTGGAATGGGAATGGTTCCCTTTGGTCTTCCCTTGGCCTTATGTTAGATGCTCTTGGGGCTATCAATATCCTCTTCATCACAGAGACACATGAGAGCCCGGTTCGTCCTCTCCCGGGTACTAGCTTTCTTTGGCTACCAGCTTACAGACAGCAAACTTGGGGTTCGGGTGGTGTGAGGAGCTCTGGTGGGGTTTCTTGTCTTTATAGGGACTCCCTCCAGCAGGATCTCGGTGGTCGGTACCGATGAGTCTGCCAGGTACATGTGGATTCATATTAGTGGGGTTGCTCGATTCTCTAGGGATTTCTATATAGCAGTTTGCTACTTTCCTCCGGCATCTTCTCCTTACGCCATTCACAATGGCCCAGATGGTGATCCTTTGACTTATACGATAGTATTAGTCGATGACTACTGCCATGAGGAGGTTATCATTTTGGGTTATTTTAATGCCCATACCAAGCACTTACAGGTTCCTCTCCATGACAGATCAGAGGATATGTTCTACACATAGAGGATCGACCCAGAGTCAATTGGTCTGCATAGGATTTCTCAAGATACAGATGTCCCTTTCACAACTTATGGGCGGTTGCTCCTCTAGCTCAAGGAAATCACAGGGGATGATGATCCTTAACGGGATCAAGCACTTCTCGGATTCATGTTTTTCACTTGTCGTCCCCATGGCGATGGCACCAGTGTGGTAGACTATGTCCTTGCCAACCCGGATATCTCACCTCTTTTCTGCTCCTTTGTTTCCCCCATTCCCCTTGCCGACCATGCAATCCTATCTTTCTCTCTGGTCACCAGTCCTCCCACCACCACCCCTCCTCCCCACTATCCCCTCGCATTTCCTTCTAGTTTGATAATGGGGATTACGAAACTTACTCATCTCACATCCGCTACCTTCTCCCCTCTGAGCCTCACTTCTCCAACTTGCCTAGTGCGGAGGCCAAGTATACATGCCTATCCTCTGCCATGTGGGAGGCCACCCTAAGATCCTTTCCCAACTCCACCACCCATCCCTCGGCCACTAGTACTACTAAATCTTGCCCTATGAACCAATGGTATGATGTAGAGTGCAAATCCCTCCACCGTCACCTCCATCATGCCTTTACCCCCTCCCCTCCTTCCCCACTCTTAAGGCATCCTACCGGTGCCTTCTCCGCCTAAAAGCGATCCTTCATTTCCCACCACAAATATATTCTTTCCACCTCCCTTAGGACTAATCCTCGATCCTTCTAGCGTACTGTCTTTCCCCGCCACTCCCCCTCCTTCGTGGTGATCAATCCTATCTCCATTTTTTCCCACACCTCTACCCTTTACGATATTCCGGGGCAGCAGTCTATCCAGATTGGCATTCCGCCACCTGGTAATCCCTTCACTTACAATAATATCAAAGAGGCAATAAGGTT
This sequence comes from Taxus wallichiana var. yunnanensis, assembly GCA_018340775.1. Taxonomy (NCBI): domain Eukaryota; kingdom Viridiplantae; phylum Streptophyta; class Pinopsida; order Cupressales; family Taxaceae; genus Taxus; species Taxus wallichiana. The sequence continues at coordinate 465,398,176 of CM031241.1, forward strand.
CTTGAAAGCAATAGCAAGGCAAGTGATGTGGAAGGTTTCCAGGCCAAGTTCTTCAAGCAAGGTTTTGAGGCCTTTGGTAACTATTTGACAGATCTTTTCAATCGGGTGTTAGTGTGGGTTTCCTCCCACTTGGTCTCATCATATCATTCACCTATCCACAAAGTGGGTCCATTTCTAATCCGAACAATTACATGGTGGGCCACTATCCTAACTGGGCCACTCTTTCTCCGAACTCTGGATGCTACGGTTCTCCACAAGTTTTTCGCCTTGGTTACCACACCATTGACCACATCTTCACCCTTCGAGCTATTATTGAGGAGGCCCGTCACCGCTCTTCGAAAGTTTATTGTTGTTTTGTAGACTTTCGAAAAGCTTTTGACTTCGTACCTCGCATGGCCCTCTTTCAGAGACTTAGAGACATCGCTATTTCTAAGATTCTTATTATTGCCATCATGCGTCTCTATGGGTTTGTTCTTGGTTGTCTTCGTATTGCACACGGAAATGTCTGATTTCATCAAAAGCACCATTAAGGTCAAACAAAGATGCCCCCTGTCTCCTACTCTCTTTGGCATTTACATTGATGAGTTAGAATCTTTTCTTTGGGATCACATTCAAGAAGGAGATGGGTGCCTTCTTCACCACGTCTTGATTTCTATTCTCCTATTTGCCGATGATATTGTTTTACTCGCCTCTTCTCTTGAGGGGCTTTAGAGACAACTTGATGCACTTGCTTTATTTTGTGATCTTCGACATTTGACTGTCAATCTGGGTAAGACCAAGGTCATGGTCTTCAACGGGTTGAAGACATCACACCTCCATTTCTTTTTTAAGGGGCAGGAGGTTGAAATCACTAATACATACACCTATCCAGGAGTCCAGTTCTCAGGGCCTAGATTCAATATGAGGCATGCTCTTCAACCGAGGGTGAATAAAGGGTATGGGTCTCTAGCCATTCTCGAGAGACAATGCTTTCGACACCACTTTCAGACATCTCCTCCAAGATGTCTCTTATGAACTCCCTCATCCGGCCCACTGTTCTCTATGCGTTGGCTGGGACCCTCCTTTAGATACGGATTGGGCTTCTGCCGAGAGGATTCAGACTCTCCTCCTTCACCGCTTCATTAGATGCAAGCAGATAGTTCCCAACATATTATTTTGGCAAAGTTCGGGGCCCGACCTTTTTGTCTGGAGACCATATTTGACATATCGGCCTTTCTTCACCATATCAGGAGGTTTGGTGATTTCTCCGATGAGCGTGACAGGTACCCGTATCTCGCTTATTGTTCCTCTGTGAGTATTGCCCAGGCTATGGGCCGCTGCTGGTTTTCCGGACTTTTGCTTTATTGGATTCGGTTGGTATCCAGATTGATCGTCTCCCCTTTTTCAGTATTCCCTGAATGCTCCCAGTCATCTCTTGCCCACCAAGCAAGTGTTGAACAGTCCATCCAGGAGGATATCTACAAGTGCTTTATTCAGACTACTTGGGTGAATCCTCATGGGGGTTTGCACCCTAAGATGTCCTTTTATGCAGAGCATTTTCTTGAGATCAGAGATGGACTCATCATCTTCCCTTAGTACACCTTCCATCACTTGGATGCATGCCCTTTGCATACCTCTGGGTCAATTTCGGGTTGGCTCCCACAGACTTTGGTGCAAGACTGATCACCACATTGACCGAGATGACAAACTTTGTAGGCTTTGTAGCCTTCAGGAGGTGGAGACCAAGACTCATTTCATCTTCCACTACCCCATATACTATGAGATCAGAGGACGATTTCATTGCCTCTTTAGAGGGGTTCAGACCCTCCCGGTTTTCTTTAGATATATTGACCAGCGATGCCTTGCCCTCTACATCCGTGAGTCTCTGTTGCTCCAGGACCAAATTCTTCATCCCCCTCGAGAGTCATTCCCACGAGACGGATTATAGCCTTCTTTCCAGTTCTACCCATAGTTGGAGGAACTAAATGGCAGAGCCATTCGACCCAGTTATAGTGCATAGATCAGTTCGTCCCCGGTTGGACCTTCACATCTCTCCCGGTCACCACCAGCAAGCTCGGCCGCACACTCATACCAAAGGGCAGCCCAACTCCACCCATCTCCCTAGTCGTCGTTTTAGTCTCAAATCTCAACAAGGGAGGGGGCCCTCGCCCCCTCTTTGGATTGCCATTCCATCAGGAGCTTCTTTTCGTCATCCTCGAATGTTAGGAGGGATGTGGCTACCATTTCTGAGTAGACTACCGGTCCTTGTTTGCCCTCTCCTTCATTCCCTTCTCTACTTCTCGCTTCTTTCTCCCCTGTTTGTTTCATTTCCCTTGCCTGTAGGGGTTTGGCTTTGGGGTTCTAGTTTGTTTTGGTTCTTTTTCTTTTTTTTTTTTTTGGGAACTCGTTTTGAGTTTTCCCTGCTCGCACTTTGTATATTGTTTGGGTTGCAATCCCATTGACCTACTTGTGTGGTCATTAGTTGGACATTAATATATTTATCTTATCTTATCTTTATCTTCTTAATGATACACTTTGAATCTAGCATATTCAAAAGTGAGAAAAATTGATTCACTCCCGAAAACAACCTTAACAATTAATAATTGATGTCATTGCTATTAACAAATGGGCAGATAAACCAGCTAAAAGAATAAGTTGTGAAGCACATAAGTGAACAAATGAAGGCATGCTAATCTAATGTTTATTCAAAAGAGAATATGTTACTATATTAGAATTATATTACTAAATTTTAAGAGATATAAAGCTTCCACAATCCATAATACAACACAACAAATGCTTTTGGAAGAAGATATATCAATGTTTTGGATCACAAGGCAATGATTAATCATAGATTCATAAGGATGAAGAGTGATGAGATTGTAAATAAAGAGCTTATATCAATACCTCTTTCAAAGCATATGAGATTTGGATTCAATTCAATTAATTAATAATTACAAGTGTAATTAATAATAGCAAAGTGCAGTCACAAAACCATTGAAATAGCCATTAACAAGTGTACTACCTCGCTTATTGATGACTATACCCATACCTAAATTAATTAACTTAAATATATTAATCATTCAACCCAAGTTCAAGGACCTCTCATTTTGAGGATAATCCCGCTTGATCGAGATGCAAACACTTGTCCATGTTCAAGTTGTTTTAATGTTTATAAATTTCAACTACTTCCCTCGGCTTCCTTGAGGTCTACCTATTATATTATTTATGGTTGCTTCTTTAGTGCTTTGAACTTACTTTTCATAATCAAGGGTAACTTTACCCTAGTACTTCTCTAATATAGTTTAACATTTTTATTTCCTTAAGGCTAATTAGTAGCATTACTCTCAAAAATCGCAAGGAGTCAAGACCCTAGTACTTCTCTAATATGGTTTAACATTTTTATTTCCTTAAGGCTAATTAGTAACATTAATCTCCAAAAACTTGTGAGGAGTCATGACTTTGACACATTTGTCATCCCATTTCCTAGGTTTTTCAAAATGTGGTTCTAAATTTATTTATTTATTTTTACGTATACCTATCTTTGTTGGCACATTTTTACACAAGAGAGCGAGATAAACAAAGCATGGGAAGACTAAAATTGTAATGTCCCCTTTCCTTCACTAAGGGCCTAAGGGCCAACTCAAGTCCTAGCCTTGGTCATACCCAAGGGGCTAAGGACATTGGAGGCTATTGGGTATGAATATCTATTACCACCTAGTTCATTTGTTTTAATTTTTCGTTGACATGAGCATAAAGTGGCTTGGTGGGACTAGATGTTATGTTTTGTCGTTAAGGGGAGGACCTCATAACACTTTAATGTTATAATTCTTCGTTGGGGTGACTTATGGTACTTTATTATTCTATTTCTTCGTTGGGGTGACTTATGGTACTTTATTATTCTATTTCTTCGTTGGGGTCACTTAAGTCACTTTTAGTCCCACATGGAGCTCCCAACTTGGAAAAAGGTAATGAAAAGTTATAAAAGGAGGTTTGGGGGAGTGATAGAGGTCATTCTTGCATACACTCATATTTTCTCTATGTGCAACTTGTTGTTTTGCAAAATTCCAGCTTGTGGAGTAAGATCCCACAGGGACCCTAGCTTCGGTGGTGAGAGATCCATCCCTAGCTAGTAGGGCATTCTTCGGTGGTGAAAGATCCACCCTAGCTTGTCATTTTGGAGTTGTTTTCAGGGCTATTTTACAGAGATATTTTTAGAGGTTTCAGAGGAAGGGTTTTGAGGGTTTTGGAGATATTTGGTGGAGAAAGGTAAAGGGTTTTCAGATCAGATTTACTGACAGTAATAAGAATAGGTTTTGGCATCATTTCTAGAGACTTTTCAGAGGGTTTTGATCATTTTCCAAGGGGCGACTTACTTTGGAGATTGCAGCACCTTTTTGGAGGGTTTCCAGACTGACATTTTTAGATCTGGAGGTTGGGTTTTCATTCTCCATATTAGTATATGTAATTTCCAAAATTTCATAATTTTATCTTGCTTATTGGAGAAGTTATGAATTTTTGAAGTTTCACAAGTTGTTTAGGGCATTCTGTAATTTTCTGGCAGCATTATATTATTCCAAAAATTCCAAAAATAATTTTCTTGTGTTATTTATAATATTAGCAAGCTCTCCTTAAAATTTCAAGTGATTTGGGCAAGTATCCTATGAGTTATTGATTTTATTCAGTTCGCTGCCCTAGCTGTTAAAAATCTGCAAAAATCAGTATTTTATTTGGCTGCAATTTTCTATATTTTGTGGTATCCCCATAAGGGATATTTCAGAAATATGATTTTTATAATTTTCATTCAAGTTTTAGTTTAAATAGATTTAGTTTAGAAGTTGAATTTTAATTTTTAAACCATGGTAAAGAGGTTTTTTCCCAGTTTTATGCAAGGACGCGACCCCTAGATTTTGGTGAAGTCCTTTTAGGGACTTAGGGACGTCCCTAATTTTTTTTAAATCTTTCAAAAGTTTTTGATCTTTTTACTTTTAAAAAGATGTTATTTTTACCAAGAACATTAAATTATAATCTTGAAAGTACCTAAAATACATTAAATATTTTTAAATCCCTAAAGTTCATTGGATACAATTAAAATATTATAATACTAAATTTTTTATATTATTTTAATAGCCATCCCCAAATTTTGGGAAATTTTTCGCCATCCCGAAACCCCCACCCTTTTTTGCCATCCCGAAATCATCGTCCCGAGACTTGGTAACTATGTTTTTTTCTTTTTTTTTTACAGTTATTACCTAATAGATCTTTATGTTAAAAACACTAGTCTTCACTTAAAATAAGAGATCACACTCCACGATGGCATGACTTTTTATGGCCAACTCTCTGTTTTTTATTTTACACTCTCTTAAGTAAAAGTGAAATAGTTGTTTTCACTCTGCGCCTTTGTTTTATGAATAATGTTTATTTATATCTTTATGGACTGTATCAGACATGAAATTTAGAAAAACAGTTTTTTTATTTTCCTCTATTTTGATGAATATTACATCATTTTTAGCTACCAAGTTTTAAACCCTAGTAAATTGATGTAAAAATGCTACTACTATGTTTCTTTTTTCTTCCTCCCATCATGGAATTTTGGGGAAAACAGACTGCTCCCGTCATTTGTGAATACGATGTCCTTGTAAATGCATAGGGACTACCTACCCTGTAAACTACATTTCATGCCAGTGCCAGAGGTGATCCAGATTTATTTGGCAACCCAGTAGACAACAGACATAACTGTACTAACTTAAATTATATGAAAGCAATGATAAAGCAAAGGAAATGAACATGATAAACAAATGATGCTGCAATGTAAATGAAAATTTATTGAAACTGAGATCATTCATTTGTGAAGTTTTCTTTGAGAAGAAATGTGAAGCTACAACACTATAATTTTTACATTTAAATGACAATCTCTTTATACTTGACAATGCTCTGAAAATCGAATGCCAAGAACTGCAGACTTTGAAAAAGATGCCCAACAGAAACAGATAAGAGCATAGTAAGCCCTTCTAACTTTAACTTCCAACACCTTGATTATCCATCCCACTTATTTGGCAAATTTGGAAACAAACAAACAAACTGGTTTGAAGCTATCGAAGAAAATGTGATACACTGTTATAGGAATTCAAAACCTCCTGAGGTAGAAGTGAAGCCCAATTATTTGAGTCTTTTCTGTAGTGAAAAATCTTGTCAAAACACCACAGGTACATGGTTTATCCACATTTCAACTCAAAAATATTCACAATCAATAGAATAACTTTTTGATAAATTATCTCAGTAAATTTTTGATGAATTATCTCACACAAATGAAAGATGAAATATGATCACTTCTGCACTAGGATGTTCTTATAAGAACTAGGAGCTCACCTTGAATATTGAATACCAAAAACTAATAACTCACCTTGTTGCAATAACTGTCCAACCTCGCTCAAAATGCATTGGAAAACTTAGGATGTATACAACATGATGACGTACACACAGTTTGACCCTCAAAAAGGTCCAAAGTTTTTCAAAATACAAAAATCTAGGGAATTCCAAAAACATTTGGGAAATCAAATTATGTCTCGTGAGTTTCATGTCACAACAAATTTTATTCGCTTCTTGGAGAATGCTTGCCCCACAAGTTTTTTCAAATTTCAAGGTGAATGTAATGTCCCCTTTCCTACGCCATAGGCCTAGGGGCCAACTCGAGTCCAGGCCTTGGTCATACCCAAGGGGCTATGGACGCTGTGAGCTATTGGGTATGAATATCTAGTCCAGTTGTTATAATTTTCCGTTGACAGGAGTATAAAGTGCTTTCAAAGGGACTAGATGTTATGTTTTATCGTTGGAAGGGGCCACTTAACTCCTAGTGTTCTAATTTTGCGTTGGGGGTCACCTTTTGGACCATGGCGACTTGAAAGGGAAAAAGTAACTTTAAGTTACTTTATTGATTTGGTCTTCCCTAGGGGAAAATGCGACTTGGGCTTTTTAGGGTTTCCTTGGCATGGGAAAAGTTATATAAGGAGTGGAGGGGTGAAAAGATGATCATTCATGCATACACTTATATTTCCTTTCATGTGCAACTGTTGTTTGCAAATATCCAGCTTGTGGAGTAAGATCCCACGGGAACCCTAGCTTCGGTGGTGAGAGATCCACTCCTAGCTAGTAGGGCACTCTTCGGTGGTGAGAGATCCACCCTAGTTTGTCATTTTTGGAGCTGAAATCAGGGTTGTCCTTCAGAGATATTTCCAGAGGGTTTCAGTGAAGGGTTTTGGAGGATTTTGGGTATTTTGGAGGAGAGATTTCTGGGTTTTTCAGGGCAGATCTACGGCAACCTCTTTGGCAAGGTCTAGCATCAGTTTGAAGGCATTTGCAAGGGTTTCCAGCCATCTCCTAGGTGGGGCGACTTGTTTTGAAGATTGTAGACCTGTTTTGGAGGGTTTCCACTTCCTCAAATTCTAATTTGAAGGTTGGGATATCATCTCCTATATTTATAGATAATATTTCCAAGGTTTCATAATTTTTGCATCTATATTTCGAAGATATTAATTTAAAAGTTTTTCAGTGTTTAGGGCACGCTGTAATTTTCTGGCAGCATTCTGTTATTCGAAAAATTCCAAAAACAGTTCTATAATATCTGTTATTGTATTAGCAAGCTCCATTTAAAATTTCAAGAGATTTGAGCAAGTATTTTCGGAGTTATCCATTATTTTCTATTCGCTGCCCTAGATTTAATTTTCTGCAAAAATCAGATTTCTGTTTGGCTGCAATTTGTCTGTATTTTGCATATTTTAAAGTGATATCCTATAAGGGATATTGCAGTGGTATCAGAGCAGTTGTTTCTCCAGCCTGTTGGGGTTGAAAGATGGGAGACAGAGACAGTGATGAGTTGGGTGTGGATCTAATGAAACAATTGTTCACCAATATGGTGAAGCAGCAGGAGACTACTAATCTCTATTTGAGCCAGCTTACGGAGAGATTAGCACAGGGCAGGATTGATGCTCATACGGAGAGAGGAGAAGCTAGCAATATGGGACAACATGGTAATAGAGGTGAGAGTGGACATTCAGGACAGGGGTCCCCTCATGCTTCTACCAGACCTTTGGGACTCCACGAGCCTTCTTTTTTGAAGGATCCGGAAGTTTCACAGACACGACAGAGCCGCAGACATTGTGGATGAGGAATCTTGTTGGGAGAGGTACCAAACATTGAGTGAGGGTTTCCGGGATAACATGCCATTTCAGGAGTATTGTAAAATGAAGATTGGTAGCAGGCCCAGGAGAGATCACCAGACACAAGTACCTGAGTTTCAGAGGAGATTGGGACAAATCTCTATTCCACACTTCGATGGTTCTAAGAAGTGTACCACACAGTCTTGGATTCAAAAGTTGAAGACTTACTTCGACTTGAATCCCATGCGTGAAGAGGATGCAATTAAGTTTGCTATCCTACACCTCGAGGGAGATGCTCATGATTGGTGGCATCATGGATTGATTACACAGGGACACATGCATATCACTACTTATGCAGATTTTACACAGAGGTTGATGAGCAGATTCGACAGGAGGGACCCAGATAGGCACTTCAGAGAGTTGACTCACTTGAGGCAAACAGGTTCTCTAGACCAGTACATTGCGGATTTTTAGAGGTTATCAGTTATGGTATCTGATGTTTCAGAGATGAGGTTGACTTCACTCTTCATGGCAGGGTTGACTGACGTTTTAGCAGGATTTGTGAAGGCATTTGAGCCTTCTTCTTTGCATGAGGCTATTAGGAGATCTCGAGACTTGGAGTTATCCACTCCAAAATCGAGGGTTCCACCTCGCATTCAGCAAAGGGAACCTCCATCTAGATCAGACGAACTTCAGCAGAGGGAGCCTCCACCGAGGCAGGAGGTGGCTAAGAAGCCAATCATTTCCCGAGAGGACAGAGATGAGTTGAGGTGAAAGAAACTATGTTTTGATTGCCGCACACCTTGGGTTCCAGGACATGATTGCAGAGGTAGAGGGAAGGCCCAATTCATTGAGGTCTTCGAGGAGAGTGAGGGTGACGGAGGTGAGGAGATAGAGACTCGCAAGATGGATGATGGAGATGGAGTTGCGTTGGATAGTGTTGATGCGGTGCGAGGAGGAGACTTTTCCTCGGGAGATTATAGCCACATTGTCTAGTACACTGATGTACAAGGCATTTAGGATTAGAGGAATTATGCAGGGTCAGCGAGTAGTGGTCCTCATTGATAGTGGGGCCACCCACAACTTTATTGATGCCTCATTGGTTGAGAGGCGAGGATTACAGACAGAGGACTTTGAGGGCTTCAACGTGGTTGTAGCTAATGGAGAGTCTATGAGGTGTACACGGCGGGTACCCCAATTGAGCATCACGATGGGTAACTATACAGTTACCGATGATTTCCACATTGTTGGTATGGGAGTGACCAACATAGTGCTGGGAGTGCAGTGGCTTCACTCTCTTGGTGAGTTTCGGACTAACTTTCAGACGATGGAGCTGAAGTTTAAGTCCGAGGGCAGGAATGTGATTTTGAGGGGATTATCTATAGGAGCACCTAGGGTGGTTGCAGCTGAGGGGATAGAGAGGACTTTCCGGCATGATGAGGGGTTGTATTATTGCGGATCGATGTGGAGTATGATGGATGTGGGTGTGACCAGTAGTGTTGCACAGGAGACAGTCACAGAGATTGGGGTTACAGGTTCAGATCATCTATGTTTATCATTATGTTGGTTATCGGAGGTTTCGGTAGACTGGAGATCTCATCTGCTTGTTGAGTACTCCAAGAACCGACACACTTGTGAGATTCTGGATGGTCACATACAGGATGACACCTACAGATTGGAGGATGAGATGATATTCTATCAGGACAGATTATACCTTGTGTCAGATTCATGGTTGAGGATGGAGATATTGCGACATGTGCATTGTTCTTTCATGACTGGACACTTGAGCTTCGATGAGACCTACAGGCTCATATCAGAGAGGTTCAGATGGCATGGGTTGAGGGAGGATATCCTCAACTTCATACAGGGATGTACGGTTTGTCGTTATAACAAATCGGAGCTTACAGGTTCATCATGTTCTGAGTTGACATGGGATAGCACTCCTATGTATTTTACTGCTTCTAGGCACGGTGGGCATTTCACCCATGTGCTAGTCAGTGGAGGGATGGAGTTGACTCAGTTTCCTGGTTATTCAGTAGGTTCACACTCATCACAGGAGGTGAACTATGTAGAGTTGACATTGTCGGTTGACCATTTGCTGGAGTCTTGGGGTTTTTCCCCCACGGGACACATTGAGATGCATTATGAGTTGTACTCTCACACTAATGTGGGTCATGTGGGAGGGTTAGCACGCTTTGTGCGTATACAGGTTATTTCACAGGTTGATCTAGGGGATTCTACAGGATTCAAAGTGGACTTGCGTACTCAGGAGTTGATCGAAGAGATAGTGATGGGTCCCATGATGATGGCATCAGATTGGCAGGGATTGGACAGATTGGCAATCCCGATGTGGGTACCAGTGGAGAGTCGGTTTGGGTATCATTCCACTTCACAAACAACATTGTTCTCTATACAACAGGGAAGTCATGATGACTACATGGGGTTTCTTGGTTACTTCGGATTACACCGATCTTTGGTTATCTGCGAGGCTTACTTTGTGCATCATCCAAATGTGCATTTGCTTGAGGACAAGCAAAATTTGGGAAGGGAGGACTGTAATGTCCCCTTTCCTACGCCATAGGCCTAGGGGCCAACTCGAGTCCAGGCCTTGGTCATACCCAAGGGGCTATGGACGCTGTGAGCTATTGGGTATAAATATCTAGTCCGTTTGTTATAATTTTCCGTTGACAGGAGTATAAAGTGCTTTCGAAGGGACTAGATGTTATGTTTTATCGTTGGAAGGGGCCACTTAACTCCTAGTGTTCTAATTTTGCATTGGGGGTCACCTTTTGGACCATGGCGACTTGAAAGGGAAAAAGTAACTTTAAGTTACTTTATTGATTTGGTCTTCCCTAGGGGAAAATGCGACTTGGGCTTTTAGGGTTTCCTTGGCATGGGAAAAGTTATATAAGGAGTGGAGGGGTGAAAAGATGGTCATTCATGCATACACTTATATTTCCTTTCATGTGTAACTATTGTTTGCAAATATCCAGCTTGTGGAGTAAGATCCCACGGGAACCCTAGCTTCGGTGGTGAGAGATCCACTCCTAGCTAGTAGGGCACTCTTCGGTGGTGAGAGATCCACCCTAGTTTGTCATTTTTGGAGCTGAAATCAGGGCTGTCCTTTAGAGATATTTCCAGAGGGTTTCAGTGAAGGGTTTTGGAGGATTTTGGGTATTTTGGAGGAGAGATTTCAGGGTTTTTCAGGGCAGATCTACGGCAACCTCTTTGGCAAGGTCTAGCATCAGTTTGAAGGCATTTGCAAGGGTTTCCAGCCATCTCCTAGGTGGGGCGACTTGTTTTGAAGATTGCAGACCTGTTTTGGAGGGTTTCCACTTCCTCAAATTCTGATTTGAAGGTTGGGATATCATCTCCTATATTTATAGATAATATTTCCAAGGTTTCATAATTTTTGCATCTATATTTCGAAGATATTAATTTTAAAAGTTTTCAGTTGTTTAGGGCACGCTGTAATTTTCTGGCAGCATTCTGTTATTCGAAAAATTCCAAAAACAGTTCTATAATATTTGTTATTGTATTAGCAAGCTCCATTTAAAATTTCAAGAGATTTGAGCAAGTATTTTTGGAGTTATCCATTATTTTCTGTTCGCTGCCCTAGATTTAATTTTCTGCAAAAATCATATTTCTGTTTGGCTGCAATTTGTCTGTATTTTGCATATTTTAAAGTGATATCCTATAAGGGATATTGCAGTGAATCCCTTCACTTTCTAGTTTTAAACACTCCATGTCTTGCTAAAAAGTAAAAAAAGATATAAAAGAATAGTCATCCAAATGGAAAAATTAGTATTGTAGCTTCACATATCTGACTTGTCTTCCTTGCTTACCATTCTATCCTTGAAACTTTATGACTAAAAAAGTTCAAGCTTTAGATAGACTTGAAAACTGAAACCCCAAAGAAGAAAATTAGAACCTCTATTGGCTCACTCGCTCACCTTTGTATGAAAAACTAGAGCCTAGAATGAGCATCTATAAAGGTATTGAAGATCGCAACCTTTTTCTCAAGGTTAACAATATGAGGATTTGTCTCTACAAACTTTCAAGAAGTTGAGCAAGGACCACAACGTCAACAAAAAGTAGTATGATCAACACATTATGCAAGGTACATTTTTGTCTTATGAATTCTTATGTTGCTTTGTAGGTTTCAAGAGGCCATTGACTCCATACCCAGGACATTTGTTGTTTTATGGGGTTGCGTTTATCATAGCTTGGAACTCTTTATTATTGGCATCATGTTTTTCTATAAGATAGTTGTTGGTTGGTTTTGGACTACCCATGGAACTCTTATCTACCTTATATGTGGGGATTGCGCTTATCGTAGCTTGGAGTTCTTTATTATTGCCATCATGTTGTTCTATGAAACAATTGTTGGTTGGTTCTATGAGACATCTTTACGTAATGATAAGTCAAAGTAAAGATGTGATCAATAGTATGAAAATCTCTATTGAACACATTCCAAATACTCAAGAAGAATGCCATTAATTTTAGTGAATTCCCATCCAATCATAATAGTTTGTAATTGTTTCCTTCTGAATTATCCCCAACCCGTGAAGAATTCATTGATGTCTAATATTCCTTCTCCAAGAGGAACATGATTATGAACGTTTAAATGTAAATAGTTTCTAATGTTGCCAAGCTAGTTTTGTTCATAGTTTCAAATAACTTCCTTTCAACTTGAATAACATTCATGGCAGGATCTACAAACTCAAACTAAGAGCAACTCTTATAGTAGATTAAGGTGTTTGCAGTTAGTTTCAGTCTCTTGTAGTTTCACAGATACTAAAAGACTGGACCTTTTACATTGTAGTAGCTCAAGTTTTGAGCCATTTATTTTTTATTTCAGTTTTCAATGGTCTAGTTTCAAAAAGATCATGCAGTTTACTAAATCCAATCTCTAGATGTCAGATTGCACGCCCATAAAAGGTCTTACTCAAGCTTCAGCGAATGCATCTAGGAACAAATTGAACACATCCTCGTACACTTCAACCTAAAAGTTATGACCATCCTTTGTTTGGGGACACGTGGATCAAGAAATATTGTAAAACCCTTTAGCATACAATTTGGCTGGCCAACATTGGTTTCTTGTGCAAGATGTAAGCCTAATTCTCATGAGGTCAGTACTCTTCTCATGTTAGGGGAGTTCAAGTACATTATTCAACACCTTCCCGTGCTTATCAAAGTTAGCTTGCTTAATTTCTTAGAAATGTTGAATCCTTGACCCTTTGGGCAAATGCTCATATGTTAGTCTTTCTAGCTTTGATATGGCAATATTTTCTAGCTAGTTTTGTGTACGAACATTCTCTGTTTGGAGGCAAGTGGATCAAGAAATGTTGCAAAACCCTCTAGCATCCAAATTGGCTGGCCAACATTGGTCACTTGTGGAAAATGAAGTCGGTACTCTTCTCATTTAAGGGGAGCTCAAGTACTTATGCAGCACTTTCCCATGCTTATCAAATCTAGCTTGCTTGATTTCTTAAAATGTCAAATCCCACTCTCTGGGAAAATGCTCATATTTTAGTCTTTCTAGCTTTTATATGGCAATACTTTCTAGCTAGCTTTGTGTACAAACATTCTCTGTTTGGAGGCAGGTGGATCAAGAAATGTTGCAAAACCCTTTATTACAAATTGGCTGGCCAACATTGGTTTCTTGTGGAAAATGAAGTCAGTACTCTTCTCATTTTAGGGGAGTCCAAGTACATTATGCAACACTTTCCCATGCTTATCAAATCTAGCTTGCTTGATTTCTTAAAATGTTGAATCCCACTCTTTGGGAAAATGCTCATATTTTAGTCTTTCTAGCTTTTATATGGTGATACTTTCTAGCTAATTTTGTGTAACTGGTGTTTGCTACGATAACATGAAACTGACTGGAAATGTGAAAATGTCATTTAACATAGAAAGTATAATTATCAAGCTGCATATGTTGGCTAGAGAACTTGGTTTTGATTGCTTAACCAATGATACAAAAGGCACATAAAGCTTGCCATAGGGTTCACTAGTGGAAATCTTGATTCTAATTCTATGGTCATCCACCCATTGGGTAAAACTGAAAACATCAATCAGATCAGGATGTGTTACAAGTCCTCAGAAGCACTTATATTAACAAGCTCTGCAATGCATGCGAATAGAGAAATTGGGAAAATCTTATAAAAGCTGAATCTTAAATTTTAAAGCATTCTTTTTACTATCTAATATGTAACATGTTTTTCTTTACCTTCATCATTATCAACTTCCACATGATTTTCATTATCAATCACAGAAAATTTGACATTTCCAAGCCATAATACTGCTGCAAGCATCGCAAACACATTTTGCTGATCATCTTTACTGATCTGGACAACATTCAAAGCTTCCTGAACACCAACAAAAGAGGTGATGGACCCAATACAGAATAAGAGCCCAAAACAAAATTTTATAGATCTGAAATTGAGAAAAAAAAGACTATGTATCTGAAAACGTAATGAAAAAGTAAATAAGCTCTTAAAAGTCAAATTAATTATATGCAGATGAGGTAGAATTAATGTACATTGTACAAAGCTTGGGTCAAATTCGATCGAAGATCAATAACTTACAAGCATAATCTTAAATCTCTGGGCATCATCAAAGTCATCAATCGTCAGACAATTACTCTGATTCAGGTAGAAATACTCTTCAGCTGGCTTTAAATTTAATCGCTCTGTATTAAACACAACATGCTCAAATAAATTATAAACGCGTTGACAATGGAAGCTAAAAGCACATTCAAAACAATTTTCAGAATCTCTATATATATTGAATCAACAGACACTTGACTTGTTCCTTTTTGTATATAGAACATATTGTCTATGAAGATTGGCATAGAAAACCCAAAACTCAAAAATGAGACCACTAAAAGTTTCTGTAGAAGAGACCACTAAAAGTTTCTGTAGAAGAGACATCCTCCTGCTCCCATTGCATAAAATGTTTCTGCCAAAAATGTTGATGGTGATGGTGTCCTGACTGATGGGGGCATGATAGATGAATTATTCCCAAGATACAAGCCCCATGCATGAATGTTGCGATAGTGCCTCCTATACATTATTTTCTGATGCATAATCCTAGAACTGCACAACATTACCAACAGCCTTCACCCATTCTATGGCCAAGGCTACATTGTAAATTTAGTTACATACTAACTTCTTCACTTCCTTGGGTCAGATTTTTGGCCTTTGAATCTTTGATGCTAAAACATAAGCAAAATGAACCAACTCTTTACCAGATTCCAGGCCCGTAAAGTGTATTCACATTTTAGAATGAACATAATTGATGTAAATAAAATGCATAAATATGTTACCAAATTCTTTTAAGTAAAATGTTACATTGAAACTCAAATCGCACCCACCCCGCTTCCAAGATAACAACAGAAAAATTCAAAACAAGCACCTTCGTCCAAATAATTTCTTCCTTAAAGACCATAAATTTTAAATGGTACTGCATGATGAAGTAATTTGGACTGCAATATGGTCTTTCCCAAAACAGAACGCCTTAATGAACTACAGTAATTAGATTTAGAACAGGATTTCAAGGAAAATCTCTCCCTAATACCTATAGATGCCAGAGAAAGGGTTTTTGTTCAGGAGATGTTTGGAACTATGAGTCACATCAACATAACTCAAAGTTGAATGGCATGACCACGGACAAAACAACCAATAATTAAGAACCACTGATCCCAGAACGTTACCTTTTAAAATGCATCAAGGAGGAGGCCCTTACTGGATATATTGGAAATGGAGAAATGGGAAGGTCATTAGCACCAACGAGGAAAAATATAGAGGAAGATACTGAAAAGCCTTTGAAACCTCAATCAAGATACTTTTAGTCTTGAGGAAGCAAAAATGAAAAGTGTTAACAGCCAAAGATGATATATAGACTCGGGAAGCATGATCATGCCAGTAAGGGTTCAAAAAGGAACTATGATACAGAAGATACTGTTAGAAACACCTTTTTGAAGATTTTTCATTTTCATGGGTCCATTGCAAGAAATAAATAAAAGCAGAAAATCCACTCTTAAAGTTAGATATAAAACATTCCCAAAAATATGGCATCAGCAGTATACCTCGCAAGGAAGGTGAAGCCCCAGCACAAAGTTGATAAAATATATGATATGACCTTTCACCTTGAGACTGTTGCACAACTCTTGACTACAAACAACCAATACAAAAATCATATTATTGTTGATTCTAAAAGTGTTACAGGGATCAAAATTCAATTATTATGTGAGATGACAGAAAGTAGCTGCTAACCTTCTCAAGCAAATCTTTCCATGAAAATAAGGGACAAGGGAGACATGCAAAAACACATTTCAGCCATAACATCAGTATCAACGTATACTTACGTATGTAGCTAAACAGTCAACAGTCAATTGATTATAAGCTATAAACTCACATGTGATAGCACAAAGAAAAGGGTAAACATAATGATGCGTTGATGACCAATGATAAGAAATGAAATCACTAAAGCATATAGCTGTATACTCACAGGTTTGAATCTTCGCGCCACAAATTTTTCCAGAATCATGAAAATGGATGTCAATTAGCTTGCCCTGTGTGTATTTAAAAATATCAGCATGGTTTTTGTCCTATTTTCAATTTTGTTGAAATCTCTAACATTCAACTTCATGAGTTGAGCTGTTGAAAACTCTAACTTACAAATCGGCTCGAATTATCGTTCCTTGATGTTTTCGCATTTCCAAAAGCTTCAAGTATTGGATTTGTCTGTAAAATTTCATTCTCTATTCCACTACCACCTCCAAGAGCTGCCAGATACTGCATTGATATTTTTGCAGTTTCTGTTTTCCCTGCACCACTCTCACCACTAAATTGCATATCCTATATCAGTAATGTACAATTTCTTAAATACTTCAGAAGACATCAAGCGTAATCCAGCCCTAGTTGAAAGAAAAGAAGTCAAAATAAGAGAAACGGAGCTTCCAGATTCTATAGGAATTTCAACATAAAGAAATACCATTTTTTGATTCATGCAAATCCGAAGAAACTTTAGTTAGAGTTAGCTTTCCCCAGGTTTGTTAAGAAACAGCCAACCACATGGTAGTGGCAAGTACCTAGTTGAAGGCAAGAAAGTTTCTTTTTCTATCCCTTTGTATATCTCTTCCTGAAACCAACAAATCTAGAAATCTTTATAAAAGGATACAAGACCAATAATGTGAAAAGGGGGCTATTACTCTATCTAATGACTTTGACTGGGAGTTCCACATTAAAGAAGCTTCAATAGTGCTTGTCTCTAAAGGCAGTGCATCTGAATTTGACGGAAAACTAGTTATGGAACTGAAGATCACAAATTGGATTGTTTGGTATAACTATTGCACAAGCAAAATGTGCTCTCTTACAGGAAGAGAGATAGTGTCCTGATTGTTGTTCATCACTGACACAAGTCCACTTTTTCCTTGTTATTCAGGTCCTAATTCTATTCATCTGTTCACAAACTTTGATTGATGTTTTCATCAGAAATTACATCATTTTCTTTCTTATCAGCACCTCATCTCATGGCTTGTTCTATGGCATGTAAGTGGCTTATTATCTTGAAAGGCATCCATAATCCATATTTGTTGTTATAGAAAAGAAATCTAACATTTTAAAGCACGAGTTAAGAAGGGTCAATGGTAACAAATAATTACTCTAATAGATCTCCATGTTTGTCTGGATTGCACTAATCACAAACAAGCAGGCCCTATTGTTTTCCAATTATCATATACTTTTCAACAAACATTTGACGCAAAGGGGCCATATTTTATACTTTTCGACAACATTTGAACAATCTTCAAAGTGTTTGAGCTGGCATTCACATATGTTCTTCATGACTAGAACATACTCTACATATCACTGCTGCTTTCTCACACATGTCCAGTCCTTGCAATTCATCCAATATGACCTTTTGAATTCTCATCCCGATGATAAATCTCAAAGGAGATCTGAAACTGAAATGTCCCTCTTTCTAAAATAACCAGTCGAAGACCCTTATCCCAATTTTGTTTCCTGATGACTAAGGGATGATTCAAAGGGGAACTTTAGTCTTAATGAATTATTATAAAGTGCATAAAAGAATTATTATAAAGTGCATAAAAAGAAATTTTATCAAAAGCACTTATATTAATTTATTAAAGACTAAATAAAAAATAAAAGGAAACTCGCTTTATAATTTTTAATTTCCTCCTAGAGGAAATGCGACCCATGTAAGAGAGTGAGCAAAGCCAAACAAGAATTAAATGTATAAGGGCAGCATAGAAAGACAGGGTAGCTAAGTATGGGCCTATATGGGAGATTATAAATAATAGATGGAACAATCAACTTCATCGCCGTATACATGCAATGGATATTTCTTGAACCCAAGATATCAACATGGAGAATATCAAATAGGAGAAGTCAAAGATGGTTTGTACGAGTGTCTAGATCACATAGTCCCTGATGAGAGTCAACAATCGGAAGTTCACCGACATATCGCTTCTTCAGCAGAGCCACAGTACCTTTGGGAAAAACCTTGCAAAGATTGCAAGAGATGTGGACCAACCAAGTAAGCAATTCTAAATTTTTTGAAGTTCATTTGATTAAACTTTATAATCATGAATTTTTAGCATAAGTCACAATCTAATTTGTTGAATTACACTTTAAGTTATAAGTTTTAATTTTTTACTTTGTTTTTTATCATCATTGTTAAATTTTTAACCATTTACATTTTTTATTGCAGCACATTGGTGGGATTTATTTGGTAGTCAGTGTCCTCAATTACAAAAGTTTGCAATTCGGATCTTGAGCAAAACTTGCAATGCTTCAAGTGCGAGTGCAACCGATCTGTCTTTGAGCGGATTCATGCGAAAAGAGAAACCGTTTGAAAAAAAAATTAAATGATCTTGTCTTTGTGCAATACAACCTTTGGCTAAGGCGCAACCAGTTATTGAACCGAAGACCTGATACAAATCCCATTGTCTTGGATGATATAGATCCAACCTCAGATTGGGTAGAGGAGAGTCACCCAACAAAGTTTGATCCCAATGACTTGGGGTGGATGGCTTTGGATCAGGATGATGAGCCACTAGTAGCACTGTCATGAGACATGGCAGGCACTAGTTGCACTCGTGTTCTGCCAATACAGTTGTTGCAAATGTCCCTAAGGATTTGGATGGGTTCGAGTTAGAGGAACATGATGATATTGATGAGGATGAGCCCGATGGCTTTGGATCGGGATGATGAGCCACTAGTAGCACTGTCATGAGACATGGCAAGCACTAGTCGCACTCGTGCTACTGCCAATACAGTTGTTGCAGATGTCCTTGAGGATTTGGATGGGTCCGAGTCAAAGGAACGTGATGATATTGATGAGGATGAGCCTGAGGATCCCATTCTCAGTAGTGATGCAGAGTTTGATGATTGATCATTGATGTCATCTAGTATCTTCTAGAGTTTTGTAACTTGTAGCATCATAGCATGTTGTTTTTTGGAGTCTTGGAATGTAGAGGCCATTTAGAGCCTCATTATTTATGTATTTACTATTTTGTTTCAAATCTCATATATGATATATGTATTGTGTATTGGACTTGGAGTTCGTGCCATTTTGTTATAAACACCTCTTCTACATGTTATATGGTATGTACATGAGAAAACTTCGCATATTTTGTGTATAATTGTTGGAATCCTGGTTTCTAATCTTTCAAATATATTGTTTTCATTAAAAATGTAATTTTTTATGTGTTTTTTAGTAAACTGGTTCATAAAGTTTGAACCGGTCCGATTCCGGTCCGGTCCAACCCTCGACCGGTTCTGATTTTTAAAACATTGATTGATATACCACAAGATTTGGGTATGCTCAGCTAAAGCAACTGGATCATTATTAGGTGCCCTTGGCATGCCTTAGGTTCCTACATATTACATCTAGACACCTTCTAGTTTCCTCCACTTAGCCTCCCTGTTGCTTTTTATACACAAATCTTTTTCTACACTTAGCCTCCATCTAGACACCTTCTAGTTTCCAGCCCATTTAAGTCTTTAGTACAATGGTGTAGTTCATTTGTTGTTTTTGCCTTTGATTAAAGATTAACTACACCATCCTTGGCTGATGGTGTCAGAATTCTTTGATTATATACAATCCAACCTTAGTCCATTTCCAGAATAAGACACAAAAACAACATTCTTCTTGCCCATTAAAGCAAGAAGAATATCAGGGACTTAGACACATGAACCTTCCTTACTTGCTAGGTTAGCACTTCCCTTCCAAAATTTTAAACCTCCCAACACAGAAGCTCTAGTCAAAGGGGGAGATCGTTGTACCAACAAGTTCCCCATACATAAGTACCTCTTTTCCTGACCTCTTGTTACTTACATTAGTTGACATATTTCTATACTCGATTATTATATGCATTGGTCATTACTTTACTACTAAAATATATTTGCGCACTTAGCACCTTCCAATTTCCTTTCAATGTAAGCTAAAAGAGGTATACATGGAAAATAAGCAACTAAATAAAATAATAACATTAAGTAGGTTTGACAAGAAAATATAGACCCAACATCCTACACAAGGTAGAGATAACAGTTCAATAGCTACATAAATACAGTGTAATAGCTATAAGAGGCTTTTAATGCCAAAGACGTTTTGCAGTGTCTTTGATCACTGCATAGTTGTTAATAAAGAGTCTGGAGTGGTGACTTCTTAAGGAAACTTAACCACTAATTTTCTCATAGCATTTATAATAAGCGAACAAGAGGAATTTCCTGTGACTTAAAAGAAAGGCCACTTAACAGGTCATATTAAACTCACCTTCCAATTTCCTTTCAATGTAAGCTAAAAGAGGTATACATGGAAAATAAGCAACTAAATAAAATAATAACATTAAGTAGGTTTGACAAGAAAATATAGACCCAACATCCTACACAAGGTAGAGAATACAGTTCAATAGCTACATAAATACAGTGTAATAGCTATAAGAGGCTTTTTAGCCAAAAAGACGTTTTGCAGTGTCTTTGATCACTGCATAGTTGTTAATAAAGAGTCTGGAGTGGTGACTTCTTAAGGAAACTTAACCACTAATTTTCTCATAGCATTTATAATAAGCGAACAAGAGGAATTTCCTGTGACTTAAAAGAAAGGCCACTTAACAGGTCATATTAAACTCACCTTATAATAATAGACTGATTAACTCCATCTGTACACATCCATGCCAAAAAAACAACACAAAAGCACTCAATAAGTCTACGGTGATATTCATATCCAAGACACAGACAAGCATACCAGGAAAAATAGTACTTTTTCAAGGTTTAAGGGCAACTACAGTATCAATCCAGAAAGACCTTAACACCAATGTTTTCACTTACCCCTCATCATTGCTTCAAATGCAGCATCTGCCATCATGTATACATGTGGATTCTCTGTAAGTTTCAATCTGTATTCTCTGATAAATTTATTCCCATAAAGAGAGACATCTTTGAATGGATTTATTGCAACCAAAACTGGTCCTGCTTTAGTCTGCAGGCTCAAAAGTGAGAGAATAAACAAAGATGTTGTGATAAAACAGTTAAACATATACGCATATAAACTTTCTGTGAGCATATTGCTCACTCACATAAATCATATCTTGAGTATATCTGTATTGAAGGTTGTGGAGGACTGAGGGCTCATTCAAGTAACTTAGTTGTATCAAATCATCCACACCTTCAAGGATGTCTGGATTTGCAGGTAATAAATTATCAGTTGATACCTTGACAATCTGCAAATAGAGGTAATCCAGAAAAAGAAAGTTAATAATAACAATAAACTGTAGAAACAAATAAAATGAACTGTTTGAAATACCTACATTGCCATCTAAAAGGAGGACATCAGATTCAGCCTCGGAGCTTGATTGGATTGCTCCTAATTTCCACCCATTTTCTGAAAGTGTGCACCAAACACGAGATTTCTGTGCAACCAATTCAAACACCTCATGCTAGCATCAATTCTTGACTTTAAGATTAGACTTATAGCTTATACTGATCTTTACATGTGCTTAGTAACTGCACATAATGCAGCAAACTTGTGCAACAATTAATTTGTGCCTGGATTCACAAACCGAGCAAGCATACAAAAAAACAAAATCTATCCAAAACCAGCAACAGCAACAAGTATAAGCCTCAGAACAACATTACAAAAAGGAAATGAAAGTACAGTTTCTTTTGGAAAAAGGTGTCAAATAGAAAATGGAAATTGAAGTATGCTTATGTCTTGTGTTAGTATCTTTTTGATTGCAAAAGACCAATGACAGATGATTGGTCAAAAGTTCAATGCTGCTAATTGAGAGGGATCATTTACCTAACTGGCGATGATGGAAAAGATAAATATAATGCATTCATTTTCTATATACAATAGTTCATTTGGCCCTTAGTAATAGGAAAAAAAGGAATGAGGTTTTTTCATTACTATACCACTGATTTGGTTCCGTTTGTCTTCTAATGAAGTTTTGGGAGTAGGACTTTCTGTAATGTCCCCTTTTAGGACAAGTTAGGAATTAACACAAATCTGATCACACACAGCTGAAAACAATTAATATTCAAACCCTGAACTGCTGCAATTTTCAAAAATTAATTCCCGCTTAACCATCCAAGCAAAAATCTTCAAACTTTGGATTTTGGGTCACAAAAATATGAAGAATAATATCCCAAAACCAGTTTTTGCACAGCCAACATGAAACCCTAATTTTGCCCTAAAAAGTAGGTCGCCCAGCACATTTAGGGCACCAAATCTACTCCAAAAATTATGAAATTGCTTTCTCCTTATCTCTCCTAATTTCTACAACCAAAACCAATATTAATCTGACCCCAAAACTGCAGATCTGAAATAAATATTAATTTATAAGAACCAGAAAGCTTGCAGACAGCTGAAATCTTCTAAAATTCATAACTCCTTCAATACTTAGAGTTTTTCCGTGAAACAAGATGCAAAATAAACTAGAAATTTAGGGTTTTCCATTGCATTAAGGATCTGAATTTTCTGAGCATTAAAACCTAGCCAAAACAGTCCTAGAAAACTGATTTCAAGTCGCTAGGGTTAGATAAAATTATATAAAATAATTTCAGCTCTTTCCTAGCCTCCAAATACACCAAAATATTAGCCCCTTGCTCTGAAATAATCAACACATGGCAGATTGCAGATCTAGCATTTATGGCATCAAAACATAATCAAATCATCACCAACCCAAGTCGCTATGGTAAGAATATTTGCAACAATAATAGAATAAATCAAAGGAGCAATATCAAATGATTTTCACACTCTAAACTTGGCGCCAAAACTGAAATAACTCAAGCAATAATGACAGCTCTGAAATTGATCAAAACCAGCTCACTAACTTCCCACGCAAGAGAGAGAGAGAGAGACATGAATTCCAACTCCAAGCATGGAGTATCAAAATAATTTCATCATAACATGAGTCTAACAATGATCCTAGCACTCCTTTTATAAGCAAGGAGGCACAAAATTCGAAATCCCTAGGAGAGGGAAATTATTAAATAAAAACAGTTTATTTTCCCTATGTGTGGCGTCCCTTTTAAAAAGGGTGATTTTAATATTTAAAAGCCACCTAAATATTATTTAATTAATTCCCCTTTTTAATTTGCATTTTGGAAATTTAATTAAATAATTAAATAAATATTGCTTTATAATGTCAAATGATTAAAATCACTCTCCAGGCAATATTATCTAATTATTTAATATAATTTTCCCCTTGCAACATCCCTAAAGCCCACGGGGAATGATAGGCTAAGGGTCTTCAAAAAATGGGGACATTATACTATCAAATGCAATGAGCTATGCCTTTTCGCTATGAGGATAAAATGTCTCTAAAGCAACTTATAAAACAAAAGATTAAAAGATAAACAACTGTGTACAAAGAAGAAATTGGAAAACCACATGTTAAAAGGACTGCAAAAAAATCTGAATGGTAATTTAAAAGTGACCCTCATCAATATCCCACAATAACTCAAAGTCGATTGTCAACAGTTTCATCCTCTACTATTAAGGTTTTCTTTGAAAAATCCTTTCCTAAGAGGACATAACATTTCTGCAATATATTCAACCAAGTCCATGTTTTAATTGTCTGCTAGTATCACATGGACATACATCCAGAATAAACAAATAAGGCTAAAAGAGGTCAACATATGCAGATCCAGTCCTTCATTGTCTTTGTGTATATACTTCAAAAATCCATGGCAGTTCAGGAGCATATGCCATATGATATATGCCTTTCTGTATGGCGACTTTAATTGAAATTGCAGTAACAAGGTGCTTTACTTTATCTTCGCCCTGAGAAAGATATACTAACTCCAGTAAGAGGTTGTATGTTTTGACTTGAACTTATAAGAGTTGACTATTTAAAGATATTTATTTTTTGTGAAAAGGCTGCGATGTGTAAGTTGACAGAACACTTTGAAGTGACCAAACATCCTCCTTACCCTTCATTTACTGTTGCATGGCAGCATGCTTTCTTGAATAAACTAAAATCTTTAAAAATAAACTAAGCCAATACTGCGCATCTTAAGGTTAAGAAAATTTTCCTCTTGGATGTTCCTTGGGAAAACTGTCCCTTTGACACAGAGGAGTCTGCAAGGAAGAGAATATGATTTTTTATCGTCCCACTTGGAATTTAGGCTGTTTATTCAAAATCAGAATTAAAATTGTGATATGGATTGAAAAAGGCATGGGTTAAAATCAAAATTTCGATTTTTGGTTTCCAAAAAGTTCAATTCATTACGAGGAAATTGCCATATTTTATGAAGGTTTTTATTTTAATAATGAAAAGAACATTTATTGATCTTAAAATAAGTGTTCTTAATCTCATCAAATTAAATTTACAATTTCTAATTCAATTTAGCAGAAATATTGCAGCAATATAAAGCTTAAGCATTAACTCAAATGACTCTAGGCAGCTCTCCCTCCATACATAATGTGCGACTTTGTATGTCTGTTCCCTTGCAAGCTAAATGAAGTGTCCCTAGAGAGATGACATAGAGGTTGCTTGTGGTCCTTGGGTGAAAGGGAAAATTCCTTCCAGTTTTGAAATAGTCGAAGAGTGATTAAATATTTAGGAACCAAATCAGTGAAAATATATTTGGTGGATTTCTTCTGGAGTAAACTGCATATATCATGTAATCACCAATGATTTAAGTCCCGTAAGCTTGATAATAACAAATCTCTAGTAGCAACCCATGCATAAACAGTAAAATAGAGCAAAAGGAAACACTGAGGATGAAGGTAGAATGTAAAATTTATAAATTAACAGAGATCCAATAGTAATCTACACAATTATAGTGAAATAGAGAAAAACAAAACAGATCTGAAGTGAAAGATGAACGCAGAATGTCAAAATACTGAACTGCTGAAATTAGAAAAGAGATGTACTTTGATGATGAAACCTCAAGACACAATGAAGTAAAGAGAGCTCCGTAAATGACAATTGTCAAATGAAGACTTGTTCTGTTTAAAATCATAATTCCATTAGAGAAAATAATAAACTAACAGAGATCCAGTAGTAATCCACACAATAATAGTGAAATACAGTAAAACAAAACAACCCCAAAATGAAAGATTAAGGCAGAATGCCAAAATAGTGAATTACTAAAATTAGAAAACTGAGCCACTTTGACGGAGAAACATCAAGATACAATAAACGAGCTCCATGAATGAAGATTTTCAAATGATGACTTATTCTACTTATAATAATAATTAGATTATAGAAAATAATAAATTAACAGAGGTCCAGTAGTAATCTACACAATAAGAGTAAAACAGAATAAAACAAAGACAGATCCGAAATGAAAGATAAAGGCAGAATGCCCAAATACTAAATTATTGAAATTAGAAAAATGGGCCACTTTGATGGATAAACCTCAAAATACAATAAAACAAAGACAGCTCCATGAATGGCGATTTGCAATTGAAGACTTAATCTATTTAAAATCATAATTAGATTAGAGAAATTATTTAGCCCAAATGACACCAACTAACCAGAGAGAAAAACTAACAAAATACTCCATAATTCAATCATACATATCAGAAAATCTTTTCCCTCAAACTTTTCATCTTGAAATCTGTATCCTCTCTATTATCATCTTCAATTGCCAAGTTCTTCCATTTCATCAAGTACTCCGTAATTTCCTGGTCAAACAATTGCTTTACCCACCAATCTATCACTCCAAGTTCCATCATGATTTTCCCTTCTTTAGCTTGGTTGAAATCTTCATCTAAGGTCTTGGATGAGAAAGACTGCACTTTGTATCATAATTTTGGTTATAGGGCTATGTGGAAATTTTTGAATAGCCATTTTTCATCCATGTTATGTTCACCTTTGCCAGCTAAGGTCTTCCATTGCATGACTTCAGGTGTGAACTCATTATATTTGTATGATCCACGAGGATCTACCAACAGCAGTTCCCGCAGCACCACCAAGCCTCTTTTCACAGCTTGCAGTTCATGTTGTTCCACTTCAATGGTCTGTGGTACACCAGAACCTCACACTCAGGTTTGTGGTAACCTTGAGACCATCCATCTGTCTCCAACAGATGTCGCACTCACACATACTCCAATAATGGCACCACCCAATCATTTGCCAAAATTTCTATAGTACACATCATTGCCTTCAGCAAGGTCTTGCACACCTCCATGCCCAACCACAAAGGATAACTCAAAACACATTGTACTGACAATCTGCGGCCTCCATCCCCTCAGTTGCAAAGCACATGTTCTTCAAAGGTTTAGTTAGCTAGTGCGGGGTTGAGGGACAACAACCCTTTCATACAGCAACACCGCATGTCAATTTTTTTGTAATCACAGTGGCACCATTCAGCACAACTTTGTGCTATGCCGTGCCATGCCACATGCCACTCCCAAATCTTTTGTTATGTTGTTAATGTTAAGAGACATACATTACAAGCTTCTTCACTACTACGGTGATGTTATCCCAAATTTTGAGTTTACGATAAATTTGGGTAACCCACCAATTTTTCATCTTTGGGGCCTTAGGAATTTTCCCACCTTTCCAAGAATCTGAAGTTTCTAGCCTTAAGGGTCCATTTGCAATGTTTTTCGGGTTTTCGGGTTCACCATACATCTTTGCATGTTACAAGTTAAGTGCATCCCAATCCCAAAAACCCGACAGTCTCTTTGTGTCGGGTTTCGGGTTTTCCTTGCATCGGAACATCTTGCATCTTAGCATGTTCTATGTCACATGTTCCCGATTCCCGAAACCCGACAAGCCCTTTGTGTTGGGTTTTTAGGGGTTAGTTGCATCGGGACATGTGAGGGCAAATGCATGTCATATGTTCCATGTCTTCCGAACCACAAAACTTTATACACTATGCGTAGCAGGTTTTCGGGGTGAGAGACATCGGAACAACTTAGCTCAAAAACACATGTTTTATGTCCATCAAACCCCGATTCCCAAAAAGCATGTGCTCCTTTGTGTATCAATTTTTGGGGTTGTCAAGCAAGTGCATTTCCTCGACTTGCTTGTGTTGGACTTTTCAAGGTGCTCAACAGGTGCATTTCCCAACTTGCTTGTGTCGGAATCTTTCAACATGTTCAACAAGTTCAATTCTCCAACAATGTGTCAGGTTTTTCAAGGTGCAAAACATCAAGTAAGTTTTGCCCAAAGTGTTGAATATCCGGAGGAGCTAAGCAAGGAGGAAAACCCGACAAAGGATTTTTGGGCTTTCTATTGTGCAAATCAAGGTGGAAGTTCCAACTGTTGTTTGAGCATTCAAAGGAGTTTTCAGACAAAGTTTCAAGTTCATCTTTCAATGTCTGGATCAGAAAAAGAGAAGTTTGGCTAAGTCCTCACATGTTTCTCCATCTTTGAATCAAACATGTAAATCTTTTGGATGTTTTTACCTCATATGGATTAGCATGTTGACTTGGTCATTGTGCAAGAATCAATCAACAACATTGAATGTTTTCCAACCACTCCCCTTTTTCTCTCTCTTCCTCTTTCTCTATAAATAGAAATTGTTGTGGCATTGTAAGAGGAGAGATTATTCAAGGAGCAAGGGCTTTCATACTTGGTGGTGGAAAACCATTTTTTGGAATTGTAAAGAAAAGAAAAACTTTGTATTTTCAATCTTTGATATAAGGAATATAAGAGATTGCATTACAAACTTTGTGTTGAATGTATCTCTTTGATTAATGTATTGTTCTTAAGTTCTATGCATCATTTTTCCTTTAAATTCCAGTTTATTGCTCTTTGGATTTTCTTTCAGTTTATCACTATTGTTTCTCTTGTGTTAGTATCTTCGGATCTGCGTTTGCCAGAGAAAAAGCACAAGTATTCACTCGGTTCCTTTCCATTCTCTCTTGTAAACCCTTCCTCCATTCCATTCAAGATCTACTTTTCCTTCCGAAGGAAACTCGCTCTGGGATGAGATCCCAACCCCCAATGGTTAAAATAGTCTTTGGTGTTTGTAAAATAGTAATAAACAAGGCGCCTCCCCTTAATAGAGGAGGGACTTTGTCCCCATACTATGGTTGAACCTCATATTTTGTCACTGACAAAATATTCAATCAACAGGTAGTTACTTCTGCCTTGAGTGCTAGGTGTGGTTCTTGTGTTAGTTTCTTTGGATCTGCGTTTGCCAAAGAAAAAGCACAAGTTTTCACTCGGTTCCCTTCCATTTTCTCTTGTAAACCCTTCCTCCATTCCATTCAAGATCTACTTTCCCTTCCGAAGGAAACTCGTCTATCGGGGATGAGATCCCAACCCCCATGGTTAAAATAGTCTTTGGTGTTTGTAAAATAGTAATAAACAGGGAGCCTCCCCTTAATAGAGGAGGGACTTTGTCCCCATACTATGGTTGAACCTCATATTTTGTCACCGACAAAATATTCAATCAACAGTGAGTTACTTCGCCTTGAGTGCTAGGTGTGGTTCTGACGGAGTGTCTTTGCTCAACCCTCTAAGCCCTAAGCACTCCCCATAAGCACTATCGATCTTGTATCGATCCTTTCATAGTGATCAATGATGACACCCCGGTGACTCCACCATTTCTTGCCCAAATAGTGATACTCAATGTGACTTTCCTATCTCTCTAGTAGTCCTCAACTTCTTCTCGCTAGTGTTCTTGTTCACCTACTTGGCTATTTCTATTGGTTTCTTGACCACAAGTGCTTTGGCAGTCCCTTGTGTTCTATATTTTTGTTTTTTCTTCCCCTTCATGGGGCCTTTGTAGAGGTTTCTCTTCCTAGAGCTTTTTATTGTAAATTGGTGTACTCTTGAGTCTCACTGACCTACTTTTCATCATCCGTGGACATTAATATAATTTCTTTCTACATACCCATAATGTCACACGCAAAGTTACATAATGGTTCAACTTCCGTAATGGCTCTTTCTACCTTCACGACATTGTAATCTATATGTATATACATTTGTAGCTTAGACAGCAATTAGACAAGAAGATAGATGACTATACATCTTTCTCAAGTGTATGCCATGTACAAAATGCACATATAAATAAACACATTTAATGTTCCAACTCTATTAGCTTTCTCGATTCTCATCGTATCTCTAAATAGCTTTCATATATGCATAATCCACATTTAGGGTGTTATCCTAAGCCCCAAATAAGTGGTATCAAAATGATTCATCATCTTGTATGTGATCCATCGAACAAGGTCGAGGTTTATGAGCCTTGGCTTCGGACCATGAGACCCATTAAACTATCTCTCATGCCTCTTCAACAAAGTTCAGATGGAAAAGGACAATCAAACACAAGATGAGCTACACAAGATAATGAAAGATGAAATCTCAAAAGCACTCATAGAATAAAGGAGAATCATGTTCAGCTAGTTTGCAAAATAGGCAGTCCCATTGACCCAAATCATCAAATTAATTTTTTGGTGGTCGATTCCCCTAAGGTTACAAGTAAATATAAAAATCCATGTGTTTGAGGGAAAAATTAATGCAAATGCAATAGATAATTGGTTAGATCAATTAGATTTCTATTTTTGTATAAATGACTTTTTTGACAAAGAAAAAATCAAGATTGCACTTCTAAGAGTCTCTTCACCCATTAAGAAGTGGTGGCAAGCCCATACTTCGTGGGAGGAAGACTTGCGAAAATCCTCAAATAGGCAGTCCCATTGACCCAATCATCAGACTTATCACGCCCATACTTTTGTGCTTGGCACGCCATTTACTAGTCTTACATTTAGAGACAACAACTATGGCAAGGACATGACTACACAATCCAAGCCTACAATGATGCCTTCTTGAAAGAAAGGAAGTCTAAACCAACTTGAGATTCATTCTTAGAAGCTTTCAAGGGTGAATATTACCCTTAAGATGTTTATGTAGATCGCTACATTTAGAGGCAACAACTATGGCAAGGACATGACTACACAATCCAAGCCTACAATGATGCCTTCCATGACCTATATGCAAAGCTAGGCTCATTCAAGTTAGAGGAGCATAGAGTTATCAAGTACTGCACTAGCCTATAACCATTCATTCAGTCCAAACTGAAGTTGGCTAAAGATAATGGGAGAAGTCTATCGCTATGTGGAAGCCATTGAGGATGTGTCTAAGATGAAGGGAAAGCGGGACACATTGTTTTCGAAAGAAACCACCTTCTTCAAACAAAAAAACAGCAACAATCTAAGACTAGTAAATGGCGTGACAAGCACAAAAGTAGTAGCCACTTTCCAATGCAAGTACCATACTCAAAAGACTTTGCTTACTTGGGAAGAAGAAGAGGATGTTGAGTCAAGCCCGAAAATGGAATCATCAACACAAATCCCAATGTTTTGATAAACACCGCAAAAGCAACACTAATAGCATAAGATGTTGAAGTGGAACATTTATTCCTTTCATAGATGTGGGTGCAAGGCAAGCCACTAGATTTTTTGATCGATGGATGTAACATGATGAAACCTCATCTTTGAAGCAACTAAATCTTCCAACCATGCCTCATCTACACCCTTACAAATTGGGATGGCTTAGTTCTTGCAAGAACAAAAGGTATATGCGTCACTCTCAAATGCCACTTATCATGTTTTATCTATCCTTTCAAAGAAGATTTAGTTTGTGATGTAGCACTAATTGATGTTTATAATGCACCTCCTTGGGCTTCCATATATGCATAGTCACCAATGTGTATATGACACCAATCATCGAAGCATAGTTACATCACTAAGCAATGAAAGACATTGGATTCTTGAAGTGATTCCATGCTCAACACATGTTGCGACAACTCCCAAGAAGAATGAGCCATACAACTATGCATATTCTACATTCAGAACTCCACTTCCTATTCACGCATGACTTCAACTAGTAACGACAGATCAGATTCTAGAAACCATGTCTTCATAGAATTGTTATGTTCTAGTGAATAAAGTCGTTAGTCAAGGCAGGCCAACTCCTGCAACAAGCCAAATGATTCACGAGGTATTGGTTACAAAGCCAAGGTGCCACACCTGCTTCCTAGACTTTACAAGGAGGTCGGGGCAGTTAATCCAAGAGGACTGGTAATAGTGTCCATAGTACCACGAAGTCCGTCTTCACAGCTTACAGTTTCACTTCAATGTACAACAATACTCAAGAACCTCGCCAAGTTTGCGAAACCTCCAAGACCATCTATCCTTCTCCTATAAATGTTGCACACTCTAGAAGTGACACAATACGATATGCACAAAACGTCCATGGCTCCACTCAAGCATGCACCAAACCTTTTGAGGTACACATTATCAACTTCAAGGCAAGGTCTTACGCACCTCCATGCCAAGGATAACTCACATCGTGTGGTCGCAGTGCCAACAACTTGTTGCCTCCATCCCCACAAAGACGAAGCACATGCTCTTCAAAGACCTAAGCAGATGACACAATCCAATATGCGCAAATCGTCCATGGCTCCACTCGAGCATGCACCAAACCTTTTGATGTACACATTATCAACTTCAAGGCAAGGTCTTACGCACCTCCATGCCAAGGATAACTCACATCGTGTGGTACTACAAGGTGCCAACAACTTGTTGCCTCCATCCCCACAAGCACGAAGCACATGCTCTTCAAAGACCTAGCCGATGCAAGGTCGAGGGGCAACACCCCTTTCATGCAGCCAAACTTTTCTAATCACAATGGTGTCATTCAACCGACTACATGCCATGTCGTATGGCACTCCCAAAGTTGTCGCTTACAATAAAGTATCTCTCTACATACTGCACCTTTTAGTCAAGCCACATAACAATCGGGAGGTGAAGAGTCACACATGGAGTTCCGCAAAATTTCATACCTCCTTTATAACAATCAAAGAAGAATATAGATAGCCACAAATCTTTCTCAAGAGTATGCCATGTACAATAGCACATACAAATAAATACCTTTACTTCCAATCCACTCCTCTCTCTCTCCCTAACTTGGTTCTCTATATATCTTTCAATAGTTTCGCATATGAATATAAGACATCTAAATTTGGTGTACCCAAGTTTCATCCTGAAATTTGTGACTACCCTATTCAAAAAAAAATTCGTACTTTTAAAATAATGGGTCGTTTTGTTTTTATTGCACTGAAAGTTCTTGTATTGTGTCGATATTCCCAAAGAGCCATATTAGTCTTTTTACGCCAAATACCTAGATGCCCAAAATTTGTTATATTCATCATCGGATTTGTCTCATAGGGAAAATTGTATTTAATTATTTTGAGCCCCGTTTGAGGCTATTTGCACTGCTTTAACTCTGTTATGATCGAACATGTCATTATTCCTATGTACCAGAAGGGTTTTAACAAGGAATAAGTTCTAGGCTTTATTTGTAACTTTTGGCAATTTTTTGTGTTTTTGTGTTTTCCCGTTTCATTTTCTGTGAAATTTCTCTGAACAATTCCTTTGCCGAGTAAGCCCGATTCTTGGCCTGGAGCAACTGGAGAACATATACGCACGTTATGCCCGGAGGAAGTCACCATCGGAGGTCTGGATCACTGGGAAAAAGCGAAGTCGTGCGCTAAAAAGCCCCTGCGGGGTTGGGCGCATTTTTGGAAAACAAAGGATTTAAGCTGCAGTGGGAAAAATAGAAAGCAGGCAGGTGGAAACTTTATGCCTGCCTACCAGGGTACTTTTTCTCATGATATAAGATTCACTTAAGCTGCAGTGGGAAAGTTAGAGGCAAGAGCAAACAGAATTTATTATCACCTTGCAGGGTAAAAATTCTCATGGTGAAATAAAAGAAAAGTGACTTAAGTGAAATCATGGGATTTTATTGCCTGCCATGTAGGGTAAATAATCCCATTGTCAAAGTCAAATCACTTAAGTGGATCATGGGATTTCCGGGCTGCCTTGCAGGGTAAAAATTTCCATTGCCATGTGTTTTTAAAAATAGAATTCTATTATTCCAAAAAGTGCGACCCACCTTGGGTGAATAATAATGCATTAAATAAATATTTGTTAATATTTATTCACCCAATTTTGGCACCCAGGCTTGTGGAAAAGTCAACAAAGGGAAGTGGACAAAAGGAATTTAAAAATAGAATTCCAAAATTAAATAAATTTAATTTATTTAATGCAGCCCCTTTTGAGAAGGAAATAATACTTTTTAAAGTATTAATTGATTAAATTAAATTCTATTTTCAGTGGCTATGGTCAAAGCACACTGTGAAGCTTGAGTGAAGTGAAGAGTGGATGATTAAATTGAATTAATTTAATTTATTGGATGGCTGTCCTTAAACATGCTATTTTTAAAGAGAGAAGCATGATTTTTAATTAATTAATTGCCAGGAATAGGTAGGACAATTATTAATTATAGAATTATGAGGGTTATAAAAGCATGGGCTGCCATAAGGATGAATTAATTAATTCACAGGTGAAGAAGTGCAGCCCAAAGGAAAAGTGCGCCCCATTTGGAAAAGGATTTTGCTTAGAGGAAGGTGGATTTGATGCTAAAAGCTTCCAGTTTTGGCGCATGCTTTGAAGAAGTTGATTTGTGTCTACATAATTGTTTGTAGAAGTGATACAGGTGCTCAGGTGATGTTGATAAAATTGATGTTTGCTTTGCATGCAAATAAAACGTCAAATTTTGGGGCAGCAGGCTTGAATTATGCAAATTTTTGTGATTAAAATTCATTGTGCATGCTCTGGTTGCCATCTTTGTCTGAATTAATTGCAGGAGTTAGATACAGGTGCTTTTATAAAGAAAAGAAACTTATATCAATGTCCAATACATTGAATATTTCCTCCGAATCTGAAGGATTATCCAGATCGCACCAATTTTGAAAAATTTCACAAATAAGAAAAAAAGAATTGTTCGCATAAAGATAGACAAAGCTATGGCGAAGAAAGATGAAAAGAAAACACAACAGAGTCATGCATCACTTCTAAATTTGCAGATATTGGAGACACGGATCTAGGTCCAAAACCTCTTGCTGAATTGATAGACAGATCCAGAGCAGGAAAAACTTCACTCATGCATGCAGATTAAAAGCAGTGGAATTATTCGAGCTGCAGCTTTTCCATCCACAAAATTTCAACCCGATTGCCAAAGTTTGTTATGCAGTGCAGATCCATATGCGATGCGGATGCAAATCCATATGCAGATGCGGATGCAAATCCATATGCAGATCCAGATCCAGATCTCATAGTTGCAAAAGCTTCCGGCACAAAGGCTTCATCCTCTTGTTTCGAATGCAACCCGTGAAGAAGTCAGTGCGTGGAAAATTCCTTCCAAGATCTTGTGTAAATGCTCCCATCTTCTAGTTGAAGCCTTCATTGAATTTTCATTCATCCAGTGTTTCGAAATTTTTAATTGCTCATACGCAATTAAAAATAAGGATGATGAAGTCAGTGCGTGGAAAATTCCTTCCAAGATCTTGTGTAAATGCTCCCATCTTCCAGTTGAAGCCTTCATTGAATTTTCATTCATCCGGAGTGCTTTCCAGAATTTTTAATTGCTCATATGCAATTAAAAATAAGGATGATGAGTTATCTACGGCAAACATTGCATTGATGCATGTATTGGAGAAGAACTGCAAAAGCTTCAAGGATAAAAGAGAAGACAAGGCGAAGGCAAAATCCAGATATTCCAGCTTGTTTCGAGATCCAAATTGCTTCCAGATCCAGCTACTCCCAGATCCAGATTGGTGAGAATCAAAGGCAAAAGAATCAACTGCATGCAGACATGAAAATGACAAAACTGCAGCTTTCCTCTTCCTTCTTTCCTCCGATAAAGTAATTGAGCGATCAATTAAATTATACAACTTAAGTGATTGGTTTAAAAGCCATTACTTGAAGAAGTCAACTACTTGGAGATAGGTGGCAAACGTGCAAAATAGAAGGTTCTATTTTCAGTTGCAAATCATACATGTCATGCAAAGAGGAATTCCAGAGAGAGATTGCAGCTTGTTTCTTTCCTCCGACTTCCACATGTGTCAGCTTCAACTAAAAGCTTCCAACTTGTAATTGCCCCTCTACATTCTATAAGTAGAGGAAAACCTTCTGTTAATGATCGAATTTGTAAGCAGCAATCGTGTGTTCTAAACTTTGTGCCGAACCCCCGAGAGCCACTTGAGCAAAGGAATACATAGGAGCAGTTTCCAAAGAACTTTGTGTCACTAGTGTATTGTGTTTCTTACTTTTCATCTTAGATCTCTTAATAAACTTTGTGTTATTTTAGATCTAGATCTAGAGCTACCTTTGCTTAGAATTTTGTGTTTATATCTATTGGTTTCTTCTATGTGCATGCAATCAACTCGCTATCTATCATTGATTGGGATGCACATCTCCTCATTTCTTCTCTGTGTTTATATAATTCTCATTCCTCTCTTCTATAAATATTTCGCTTCTTTAAACAATTGCTTATTGTTTAGTTATAGTTCATGAACCGAGTAGTTAAAGTAAAACCCCATTTAGATATATTAGCATACTTTAATTGACAAATCTGACATGGAAGCCTCACCGATAAATGAGGGAGATTTATCTCATGCCTCGCCTAGGTTTTGTGCTATGCAGAAAATCTAGCCAACAAAATTTGTATTTAAGGTATTGTCCTTGGGTCCCCTCTTATTTGTATTTAAGGTGTTGTCTCCGAGGTCCCCCTGGTCCATTCCTATCTATATTTAAGGTGTTGTCCCTGGGCCTTAGATCGGTGTATCTAACATTTATGAGATTTCCTAAGTTTTGTTTCAAGTAAGCCATTAGATTAGAATCCTTGAACAAAGGCACATACAAATACAATAGCACATACAAATAAATATCTTTATTGTTCCAATCCACTCCCTCTCTCTCTCCCTAGCTTGGTTCTCTATATATCTTTAAATAGTTTCTGCATATGAATATAAGACATCTAAATTTGTATTTAAGGTATTGTCCTTGGGTCCCCTCTTATTTGTCCCCTTTAAGGTGTCCCCCGGTCCCCCGGGTCCCTAGGTCCTGCTCCTATCTATATTTAAGGTGTCATTCCCCGGGCCTTAGATCAGTGTATCTAACATTTATGAGATTTCTTAAGTTTTGTTTCGAGTAAGCCATCGATTAGAATTCTTGAACAAAGGCACTAATGAGGCCTTCTAATTATGATGAAACGAGACTTAAGTTAGTTGAATTATGGGAGTCTCCCGAGAGGATCTTGCAAAAGAGTTTAGTGGCGACATTCTTTTGGTCCAATATTTCTAAATTTTTCCAAAAGATTTGAGGTGTGCTACAAGATTGTGACAACCATCAAAGTTAATGGCGAATAAAATCATGTCAATGTCCATGGCAAAAATATAGGGTGTTAATGGTTCGCTTGTTGGGTTTGGAACATTTTTTTGACTCATAAGGAGGGAAGAGGCGGCAAATCGTTGATCAAAACCCCTATTAAATTTCCATGACATATTTATTATTTAAAAAAAAAAAAAAGTCACCCATTATATTGATATAAATCTTGAATTACATACTCTACCATGCCAAGCATGGAAGCTATTAGCCATATCTCTAGCATTATAAACAAAAATAACAATATGAACATTCATTGATAAGAGTCAAGGTTTGTGATTTTCCTGATTTCTTCTTGAATCTTAGTTGACCACCATAGAGGAGGTGACCCGTAGCAAAGGATATCCTTGTTGTCAAGAGCCCAATTTGCCAATCCATCTGCAACCTTGTTCTTCTGTCTAGGGATGTAGGTAAACTGAATTTCTTGAACCTTTGTTGTAGATTTCGTATTTCACAAACCTCCTTAGCAATTCTCCACTGCGGAGGATATCCATTACTAGAATTACTCAATAAGTTCATCATGATTCTGGAATCCGATTGGATTTTGATCTTTCACCAGCCTATTTTAATAGCTTCATGTATTCCTCTACAAATGGCGTTGATTTCAGCCACATTATTGGTAGAGATTCCCAAGTTTTCAGCAAATAGGAAATGGACTTCTCCTTCTCTGTTACGGCCAATCCCTCCCATAGTTGTTCTACCAAGATAAATCAGTATTTATCACCCCATCATAAATCTTCCCATCTTGCACTTGAGTATCATTCGGTACTATCTTTTTCTTGTGAAAGCGAGGCATGGTGGCCTCCTTAGGATCCAAAGAAAGTTGTTGGAAGATATGCTCCCATTCTTGAGAGGGTTGATCAGGTAGAGATACCTTATGTTTGAGGCTTTCTGTCAAGTTGCTTTTTATTTTTTCCCAAACATATATAACTTCTCTGCTAGTTTGTCGAAATATTCTATAATTCTTCTCTTTCCACATGTTCCATAACATATTTATTCATTTAAAAGATTTGGCTTTGCATTTGATCCATTTGGTTGTTGGTTGCACTTTTCATATGTGCATTTGAGAGTTTTGACTAAGGTTTTGCAAAGTTCTAAATAGATGTAGAGGTAGAGAGTGGGGCAATGGTAGTTGTAGGTTATGTTAAAATATTTTCATCATCACCTACAGTTGATCAAGAAATGATTGAAGTTCTTGTGTTTTTCATTAAAGGAGTTGACATATATATCTCCATAACTGTTAGATAATTTATCATTGCACAATTAATATCATAGCCAACAAATAATTACCGTTAAGTGCTGACATATCAACCTTTATATGTCACTCACCTGAGGTTGTTGTTGCCCCATAGACAGTGTAGTTTCTAAACCAATTTAAGAGAAAAATGAAATCAACATAGCATATTAAATGATTCCCGTATTCAGATATTTCATAACTATTGCCAATCGAATAATAATAAAAATAGTTGATCTGCAAGAGATGATAAAATTTAGGGCGTGCGAGACTGAGATGATAAAATTGAGCACAGAGTAGAGGCTGAATGTGTGTCTTCTTGTTGTGCCAAGGTAAGTCTTTGCTGCAGGAAGCTTTTTACACCTGTTTTATTTAGGAAAATAACAGTTTTGAATTGTTGAAACTTAGTGTGGTACCAAGCCAGTCGAGCCCTGAGGGGCTGACATAGGGCATATATCTCTGGTTTCTTTTTCTGGTATTTTCTTGGATGATGGCATCCACAAAGAACCCGCATGCAAACAAAACTATACCCAATTTGGTCCAAGAAAAAGGGGAATCATCAAAAATGTCTTTCAAAGAGGCAGTTAGGGGAATTCAACCTCAAGATGCTGGAATAAATAATAACACTAAAAACTTTCCGCACTTGTATGAAAGCTACTACCGATGTTCCGGTTCTCAAAATTCCTTGTTCAGATGTGCAAGGAGGAATACAAACTTTACAAGATAGGGCGTTGATAGTGAGGTTTTTGGGGTTTAAGCCTTCTCTAATGGCTTTTAAGGAATGGGCAAGCAAGAATTGGCATGTCCCAAGTGAATATTTTGTCTCAGTTTACCCTAATAGTTACTTTCTTGTGGTCTTTGCAACTATGGCAGAGAAAGAATACATTTTCCAAGGGGGTCCATGGTTCTTTGGTAGAGCAGGCCTCTTCATGAAACCATGGCAGTCTATGTTTAAGGCGGAGGAGGATCTTCCCTCACTTGTACTGGTTTGGATCCAACTGTTCGGGCTTCCAGCTGAATTTTGGAATCCTGTTATCTTCCAAGCCATAGTAATACTTTGGGTCAATATGTTCGTGTTGCAGATGCCTCTATTTGCATGGAACACATGGTATATGCTCGCATATGCGTTTATATGGACATGAACCAGCCCTTACCCTCTAAAATCATGTTGGATTTGGGTGATGAACAATGGGAGTAGGTAGTGGATTATGAGAACATTCCCTTGATTTGCTTAAGGATTGCCCTCATGCAATACAGACCCCAACTATGGGGAAGGAGAAACAAGACGAATTTATGGTGCCAAATAAAAAAAGATAGTAAAAGGGAAACCTCTAGAGAAAGACTTGCAAACCAATTCCAATCGTTATGCAATCCTACAGTCAGAAGATGCAAATCCGAATATGGAAGATATTGTTGTCTCACAAGTTCCTGAAACACAAATTGTGTTGGCAGCTCCTATGCCTAATGCAACTATAAATTCAAAAGAGAATGAACCTATTGCAGAACAAAGTGATAACAATGTTCAAGAGGATAATATCAACGGTTCTCAACGGAAACACAAATTGTCTGGAGCAAGTGAAGAAAAGGGTCCACATGTGGCTCAAGTGGAAGAAAGTTGTCTAGCCTTAATGCTCCCTCTCCTATCTACTTGGAGGTGGTAGCAATACAACGTCTTTGGGGGTGTATCAAGAATCTCAGAAAAAATTGAGATTGGATACTCTGCTACGCCCGAGAAGAAATCAAATAGTTCCCGTATTCAGAAGACAGATCATGGGTTAACTAAAGGAGGGAAGGTAGGAGATCTGACAGCCTTTATTGAACAGGTTTCACAATGAGGGTCATTACATGGAATGTGCGGGGGCTAAAGGGGAGCCCTTCTAAAATAAATGAGATTAGAAGATTGATGCAACAATATCAGCCTCAGATGCTATTTTTGCAAGAAACTAAGACATCGGTTGAATTAATGAATGTTTTGGCCAATAATATTAGCAAAAAGGACAAGTGCTTGCATTAGGCTCTGATGGAGCTTCAAGAGGTATGGCGTGTATTTGGGACCCTCGGCACCTTCAAATCTTACATAGTGGGGGCTCGTATGGAGTTCTATATCTGGGTGTGTGAGATATGGAAACTGATCAATTACTGCTTTTCCTTAATATCTATGCCCCAACCAATGTTGAAGGCAAGAAAGCTCAATGGAACCTTATTAATTCTATTGTGAATGATCACTTGGGGTATCTTTGCATAATAGGTGGAGACTTTAATACTATTCTCTCTACACAGGAAAAACATGGTGGAAATTCACACTTGGATGCTTCATCAGCCATTATGAGTAATTCTATTTAACCTTCAACTAATTGATGTTCGACCCAAAATGGTCTTATGACATGGTCTAACAAGAACTGGGGATAGCTGCATTAGGGAAAGATTGGACAGATTTCTGATATCTAAGGATTGGATGAACAAGAATTTTCTCCCAATTGCAAATGTCCTTGATCATGGGGGATCGACCATTGGCCGGTATTGTTGGAGATTGGACAATCAAAGACATTTAAGGCACCCTTCCGCTATCAATTAATGTGGATGAGGCATGAACAATTTCCTGATTTGATTACAAAATGGTGGAAAGATGGGAAGCCAAGATATGGGACCTGCATGCATAGATTTTACCAAACTCTTAACTATGTTCAAAGACAAATTAAGGAGTGGAACAAGAATGTCTTTGGAAATGTGCATGCTAGAAAAAGGATCTCATTGAATCGATTCAGGTCCTTAACCAACAAATTAGATTGCAAGGCTTTTCATTCGATCTACGAAGAAGGAGATTGAGCTCACTAGAGATCTACAAGAGTGGGAGCAAAGGGAAGAGATATTTTGGAAACAAAAGGCACATGTACAATGGCTAAAGGAGGAGACAAGAATACTGTTTTTTTCCACAAATCAGTCTTGGCTCATCGAGCACATAACTATATAGCATCTTTGACTACTGAAATGGGCCATCAGGAGACATCCAAGAGGGGAATCCAACAGTGATTTTACATTATTTCAACAATTTGTTTCAGAAGTCTTCCTAAATGGAAGGGCACAACAGACTATCTATGATAATATTCCTTCTATTATTACGGAGGAAGATAATCACCAATTGCTTAAGCCTATCTCTAAACAAGAATTACATCAGGTTGTGTTTACTATGAAGAAAGGAAAAACTCCTAGGCGGATGGATTTCCGATAGAATTTTATCAACAGTTTTGGGAGTTGATCTTTTGGAGGTGGTTGAGGAATGTCGTAAAGAAATATCTTGAGAAGTCTCAATTACACTCATATAGCTTTGATTCCCAAAATGGCGGAGGCATCTACCATTGTTGAATATCGCCCAATTGCTTTATGTAATGTTCTGTATAAAATCATTACTAAAGTGATGGCTGAAAGGCTAAAACAAATTATACATAAAATTATATTGCCAAAACAAGGAGGTTTTGTTCCAGGTAGACAAATTGCAGATGATATAGTTTTGGCGCAAGAAGTTCTTCATTCTATGCAAATTCAAAAAAGGCCTGCCATGTTCCTACAATTAGACCTTGCAAAAGCATATGATAAAGTGGATTGGGATTTTGGCTACTCTTTTACAAAGATTTGGCTTTGTCTGCTCAGTGGATTGAGTGGATCCAAACTTGTATTACTACAGTCTCGTTCTTTGTTCTCATCAATGGGGAACCTTCCCCTAGGTTTTTAGCCTTGAGAGGACTCAGGCAAGGTGACCCACTCTCTCCCTTTTTGTTTATAATTGTGGCGGAGTCTCTAGGGCGATTGTTAACTGTTGTATCGAAGCGAAACGAAAAACTTAAATTGTTAATCCGCTAATGCGTAAACGAAAAAAGCTTAAAGGTATCCAACTTGCGCAATGAAAGCTCCGCCTTTGACACACTTGCAGTTTGTGGATGACTCTTCTATAATGGGGGAAGCCTCTAAGAGAGAAGCATCTCATATTGCCACTATTCTACACCTTTTCTCTCAGGCTACGGACAGGATATTAATGAAGGCAAATCCAGAATCATCTTCTTTCATTGCCCCCAAGACTTGAGTAGGACATCCTTTAGAAGTTGAGGTTTTAGCAGGCACTTTGCCACTTAAGTACCTTGGTGTTAAGGCCAAAATCAAAGCCAAATTTGACAGATGGACAAACAGATGGCTTTCTTTAGGAGGACGAATGACCCTAGTCAAAATTGTCCTGCAGGCCATTCCAATATATATTGCATCTCTTCTTCATATTCCAGCTAGGATTCTTCATGATATAGATCATATTAGTTAGAGGTTTCTTTGGTGTGGAAAACAACAGATAAAAAATGGCATTTAGCCAAATGGGAGATTTTATGTCATCCTAAACACACTGGGGGACTTGGTTTTAGAGACAAGTGTTAAGAACAACATGGCTTTGGCAGCTAAATTATATTGGAGGCTTCTCCAAAATCTACAACAATTATGGGTTATTAATGTGTGTGCTAAATATGCAGTGGTTTACCATCGAGTCAACTCATTCACCATTCCTTACCTAGCTAGCGGATCTCCTATGTTGTTTGTCCTTCGTCTAGGTGAGACTCTTATCAAAGAGAATTTATTTTGGATTGTCAAAAATGGTTGTCAAGCAAATTTTTGGACAGACTCGTGGAATGGGTTTCCACCAATTATATCTTAGTACCCAAATTTGCTACTTGTTATGAATGTAGTTTACCATCGTCAACTCATTCACCGTTCATACTACTCGCGCAGTGGATCTCCTATGTTGTTTGTCCTTCGTCTAGGTGAGACTCTTATCAAAGAGAATTTATTTTGGATTGTCAAAAATGGTTGTCAAGCAAATTTTTGGACAGACTTGTGGAATGGGTTTCCACCAATTATATCTCGAAGACCCAAATTTGCTACTTGTTATGAATGTAGTCCATGCACAAGGGTGGATAAAAGTCTACCATTATCAGCAGTCACATCCTCAAAAAGAGTGGCTTCTGTTTTCTCAATGGCCACTAACCTTATCACAACAACAAATGCAACAACTAACATACATTTTACAGAAGTGTCAGCTATCCTTGTCAGGAATGGAAGATGAACTGGGGTGGGGAAGGCAATCTGATGGCAGTTACACGGTGGCGAAGGGGTGTACTTCTTTGGCTAGAACACTCAATCATCCATGGACGGATATCTTCAGAAAGATATGGCAACCGGTGCTATGGCCGAAAGAAAGCTTTTTTACATAAACGGGTACTGCAGGGAAAATCTTATGAAAAGAAGGTTGAAAGGACCTTTTAGATGTGTGTTATGCTTAAATGAGGTAGAAACGCGTGATCATCTTTTCTTCTCTTGCCCTTTTGCTTTACAACTATGGAAGTACCTATCAAACATGTTCACACTAGTTTGGAATGATACCACTGACCTTGTGCAGGTTATCCGCAGTTGGGAATTGGCTGTAAAAGATACCCCTATGATGAATATTGCTTGTTGGATTTCTATAACATTAATGTTATGGAATGTCTAGAAAGAAAGAAACATGCACATATTTAAAGGGAAAATACAGGAACTAGCCTC
Source organism: Taxus wallichiana var. yunnanensis (assembly GCA_018340775.1). Lineage (NCBI taxonomy): Eukaryota > Viridiplantae > Streptophyta > Pinopsida > Cupressales > Taxaceae > Taxus > Taxus wallichiana. Next base: position 465,441,844 of record CM031241.1, read on the forward strand.
TGTCTGGACCTATATCAAAGCTAATATTGTTGAAACACTCCAAACGAAAGTCAAATTGCCAAACCCGGTATCGGATAAATGGAAGAGAGTCCTTGCAATTCTTGAACTTTGAGAGGAGAATATGCAACAAAGTCCTTATAGAAACCCATCACACGACCTAAATGTTGGCAAAGACGCCTCCTAAAGGCTGCATTAAAATTAATACAAATGGGGCATCTAGAGGAAATCCGGGACAAGCTAGTATAGGAGGAATAGCTAGAGATAGTGCAGCTCAACAACACTTTTTTTATGGGCAGCAAATTGGAATTACCACAAACAATATGGCTGAAATCCTTGCCATTCAATATGCTTTGAAGGAAGCGGCCAAAATGGGGTGGACCAAAGTTATTATTGAATCTGACTCTCAAACGATTATTCGACTGCTTAATAAGCAAGGCACCATTCACTCTTCTAATTGGCATATTTCACAGATTCAAGAAAATATTGGTATTTTGGCTCAAGCTTTCCAAACAGTTCTTTATGTTCATACTCCTCAAGAGAGTAATAAAGTGGCGGATGCTTTGGCCAACTGGGCTTTGGATCAGGAAAATGTTCATGTGATAGGTCATATTCCTATAGGGTGGTCCATGGAGAAAAGCCAAGCATTTCACCAAATTCTTCATTTGGATGAATCACATGGATGACTTCTTCTGTTGTACTATGCTTTAAGTTCATTACCATGGTATCTCTAAGGATGCTTCCTGGTGTATTAGTTCAATGCTTGGCACTGTATCCATTTGTAACATGTTTCTTGATGATTAATGGAAGTATTATTATTAAAAAAACATAGTATATTAAATATATAACTAAGAAATTAAGAAATAAGACATCAGCATCAACAAAAATGTGCACAAAAATAGATTTTCTTTATACTACAAAAAGGAAGAATACATCAAATCTCCCATAGATGCAAGCTCTCTCCACATATCCTAAAGCCAGTAGGTAAAAGCTTCATACATCATGTGGAAACACTTATCCCATTGCCTAATCCCAATGTTATATCACATTGCTAAGCCCTACCCAATCATATGACATGGTGCTACATTCGAGGTATATGGCCCATAGAGAAAAAAGGGGTCCAACTCCTATTACATCATTTATAAAAAAACAGCTTTGTCCCAAAGCTCTCTAAGGTCACTCCAAAATTACATCAACAAGCTCTAGCGCGACCACAAACACTTAGTCAATGAGACTTTCTCCACCAATCTGAAACAGTACCATACTACCAAGTCATGTGTTGAGCTTATAAAAGTTATAGACAGATATGTCTTAGCATATGTCTCTTATCCTCATCAAAAATATTAGGATGAGATGTTGTGGCTTCCACATTCAATGCTATCAGTTCTACAATGGCATCATCCAGAAGCTTGGTCTCCATAAAATCTTAGGCAGCAGCTCACACGACTCAGACAACTATTGTGTTGTCTGTTGGTCCAGTTGCTGTTGTAAAATCTGCAACTGAGTTAAGCCGTGCAGCCTCTTTTTCATTGATGATCTAGGATACACATGCAGCAATATTTTCCAAATCTGCAACCAAGAAATGCCTCTCACCACTTCTATATTGATCTGCTTATTGCTTCATGTATATAGAAAGTGGTGGATGGTGGTAGGTACATATAAAGTGCTTCAAATGGCGTCATCTTAGTTGAAGAGTAAAAAGTAATTTCATACCACCATTGTGCCACAAACAATCCTTTGACCCAACTAGTATTGTTTGTTGAAAGAAAAACAACAATCTTGATCAAGCATCAGATTGAGGAGAATATTAAGAACTCTAATGCCAATGTTAAGATGGCTTTGTGCTAGTTATAATATTATACTAGCATAATTATGGGTCTTGAGATTATGTATTTGTGAGGTTGTATGTGCACATATGGGTAGCTAAGGGTGAATGAGTATTTATTAAATTTACACACACGTAATGAATTCCCATTTGCTTATGGGATAGAGAAATTGTACTTAATATTGGGGCATGGGTAGTTGAAAAAGTGTGAGGTGAGCATTTATTGTAAGTAGGAAGGTGTGTGCAAAGCTTACAAGCACATGAGAAAGAACACAAACACACAAAATTTTACTACTATTACATGGGTTGTAGTGCAAGGTTAGGCAAGGACTGTAGCAGAGTAGTGTATTCAACTTCCCCACTACCCATGAAAGTGTGCCCTTGAGCATTTTCATGATACTAATAAGGAGCCTTATTAGTGTGTTTACGTATTTCACAATGTTCTCGTGTTTATTAGTTACATGTTCACGATGAGTAATGTTGAAATAAGCTTGATTAATCTCCATAGATAAATAACGATTTGATGCTTCAGTTGTAAGGTCTTGCATAGATATAACTAGCAATTGCACATGAGGTTGCAAGTATGCCAGTAGGGATGTCAATATTGACTTTGCTTTAAAAAACTTGATATGCTAGTTTTTAAGATATGTTGTGGTATTTTGTCCAAAAACTAACGTGCTTGGATACATGAATATTAAGGCATTTGTAACATCACAAAAGTTCACTTTTCCGATTTTTTGATGGATCTCCATACCCTATTCCAACACTCCCATTTGGGCACAAGTTGGAAGAATGCAGACAAAAGTCACAAGCATTGACTTTGCCCCTATAAAATGCATTTGCCTATAATTCTCCAAGGTTTTATCAACAATTTCGTTTTGTGCATATCCTACAATCATAGAGTTCCATGAGACCACATTTAGTTGAGGCATTTAGTAGAAGAATTTGTGTTCTCTATGCATGCTTCCACATTTTGCATACATGTCTATCAGGCTAGTTAAGACTACAATATCTGATAAAAACACACCTCGATCTCCATACCTTGTTTTAAAGCTCCTATTTTGGCATACACTAGAAAAAGGCTGTTATCTTCAGCTCTATAACTCTCAATTGCATTTGCTCAAAATCTTCGGGGCCTTTTTAACCAGGCCATTTGTGCATATGCAGTCACGAAACCACACTCCATTGAGTTATTTTGTCAATGTCAAGACATTCATCGTCATAATGTTAGATTGAAATCCAGATCTAATGATTTTTCCATGGATCTGCAAAACATGTGTTACAAATATCAGGTTGGCACATACAAGGAGAATATTGGAGAAGGTGAACAAACAGATGTTCATTGCACTTGGTGAAACAGAGCCAATGCCTCTTGAAGAGACCTTGGCCTTGCATAACCTGCAACTATCATATTCCATGAGAAGATGTTTGGTTGAGTCAGCTGATCAAAAACATTGCGAGCATCCACAAGACTTCCGCACTTGTCATACATGTTGATAAGTTTATTTTGTAAATATGTGTATTTGGCAAGTGTAATTTTATTGGAGATATGAGATTGGATTTTCTTGGCAATATAGGCTTGCAATGAATGGAGATATGTAGAGGACTCTACAAAGTTGTGTAGTAAGAAGAATGCGTAGTGCCTCTTTCAACTGACTTTGTCTACGGAAAATTCTGAGATTGAGATAAAAATTGGCAATGGATGACATTCTATGAATGTGCGTTTCTATTCATTCTACCACAATAAAATTCAGATAACATGAATGTGGTATCATATCCATGTCTTCCTCTCTGTAAAAATTTTCTGTCCACGAAGTCAAAATCAACAGTGCAAGTCATTTCCAACTGATAAAAATATTCTCCTGTTATACATTGACCTCTTTTATGTCAAAAATTGACTTGGAAAGTAGATGAAAAAGAGGAGCAGCATTATCACCATCCACGTGTTGGGAATTGTCCAGGAAAAATAGACAAAAAAGAGGAAGAGCATGTGTCAATAATTGGCCTGGAAAGCAATTTTAAAAAGAGGGGTACATTTAAGAAGCCATGGTGATGGCTACAGCGATTTGTATATTTCGTAACAGAAATTTGATTTATCCTGAATATGTGATAACGAAGATTCCCTTTTATCATAGCAATGCCATCTAAGGTTTTGCAACATAAATCTGAGATGACATTAAAAATAACAACGGCGTGTAAGGAGGCTTTATGGATTTTCCAAAAACAAAAAACTGTAATAGAAATATAGGACATACAAAAAGAGTTTCCTGAATCGACAAACATACCCCCAGCTTGTGCCATCCTATGGTAAAAACACAGTTGTTCAATTCAAATGGGATTTCATTAAAAAATAAAAGTATAATAAAAATTGCCATTTGATTATTACCAAAAAATACATAAAAATATCATTAGGAGCTGAGAAGAATGGCTCAACAATGTAACTACAACACCATTCAACAAGTATTTGACCAAACACTGATAGATAGTAAGAGTTGATGTTGATATTGAAGTAGACAACTAGAGAATGGCAGAGTACAAACAGCTGGAGAGAGCCAGAGAACTCCCATCACACTGCAATGTCTCCTAGCCACTGCAACATTCCACTGTGCCAAGGTAATCAATTAATTAATCACTTCATTTTTATTTCAATGCGGTTTTTATGATGATCTCATATTGCTAATTATTATTGTTTGTCTTCACTTCCATGAATATTTTTTCAAGGACATTCATTCAATCTACACTATTTTGTATAGTGCATTTATATTCATTTAGTACATGAAAATAGAATGTTGTCTGCCCTCTCAATTTGACAAAATTACCGTGAAAGAAAAAATGATGAAAGTGAAATTGGTTTTAACTCTCCAGCAAGTCAAATTGTTTGAGGCTGCATCCACATTCCACAGCCACGTTTTTCTAACATTGGCCAGGGACTTTTGGCTTGGGATAAATTTAGTGTCAGGTTTTGCTGAAGTGGATTCTACAAGAGACGGGTCATTCAACAGATCCATGTCAGACTCCAAAAGCAACACCATGAATTTCACCATACCCTTAATGGAAATACTTCACTTCTCCTTCTTCCACCCTTGCCTCACACATCTCCAAAATTACCAGCATGTTGCAAGACATATTTGACTCGAGCGGGATGTTTAGTAACATTAAAATCTAAGAAACAATTGTAGTAGAGAAGGGTGGCATCATCTCCACTAACTCACCTAGCAAAAATGACTTCCAAGTTATCGAAGAGCTAAGATCCAGCAATATTATTTCCCTAGATTCCCTCAGATCTTTCTTGTCTAAGAAAATGTGCCTCCTAAAATTTTCCGGAAGATAACGAACATCTTTACAGTATAACAAATCCACAAAGCTGTGAAATTGGTTGGCACCAAAGGAAACAACATCCTTGTTCTCCAGCTCTGTGGGGAAACTTGGTATGGGGGAAGATGGGTCAGGGTAGGATTCCTAGCTGGGAAGCATGTCGCCCTAAGACATATTACCATTTGGCTCCACGTATTCATGAAGAATGCTGCTCCAGCTCTGTTTGTAACACAATGGTGTCTGGCTTTTCCCATTAGCAATATCCCGCAATGAAACCATGTAGTAAATATCACAAACAGAAAGACGTTACATCAATTTTTGAAGATTAGGACAACCATACCATTTGAAAACAACTCTTAAGAGGGTCATGTATGAGGTGCTTGTTTTTCCTGCACCTTTTTGCCCTTTCATCCACTGCATTTCTGCACATTTACTAAAGTGTTTCTACTTGTGTAGGTGACATTATCCTTACCATTGTTACACATCTCAAAAAGGCTGCCATGTCCACATGTCAAACATGTCAATCAAGGAATTTGACTCAGTTGTGATGTCGTTGGTTAAATCACAACTGTTGATTTTACAGATAGCTGTAGAACTAGTCCCTGTATAATAGTGACTTGCCCCTCCAACCAAGCTTTATTGATTTAAAATATATTTACACTATCTCTAAGAAGAGATGTACTCTATTATCTCAGGTCACTATAAAAATGCTGCAACCTCTAAGAATATATGAAGGTTTTTCTCTCTACACTCTAATTTCTAGTTGTGTGCAACTATATGTACAGATGTGCGGAAGAGTAATATAAGATCTAATGAGTTGTTATAGAAGAACCGACTTGTCTCAAAAATCCAAAAAGGCATTTGACAAATGTCCCCTCAAAGAACCGAAGAACCAAAGAGGAACTATCATGAAATGGAACTTATTAAAACACGCTTTCAAATTTGAAAATTTCAAAGTTTTTGATAATTTTTCCTATTTTGCATTCTCAAGGCCTTTCAATGTGATTTTGAAGAAATACAACATCCTTTATAAAGAGGAGAGACTTACAGAAAATCCTAAGCCTTCAAATGCATGTTAATGTTCCAAATTTTGAGTATCGTTTAAGAGGACCGTTTTTTCACCTCAATCCAATCATACAAATCATAGAAGATATCACAATAGCTTTAAAATGTTGCTTATTTTATTTCAGAACCTTTTACACGTGCAACCTTTTTAGTATACAAGAATTGCATCATAAAAGAAACTTGTGGATGACTTCCTCATAGTTTAGATATCGACCTATTACAACCATTTGCAATAGCTATTTTGCTTTGTAAGCTTTTTTCCTTGTAAGATTATTATATATTTCTCTCCTTTCAGACAAGTGAGAGCCTCACAATACAAACTTCCTTTAACTATAAAATAAATATCAGCAATACCACTGGTGCCTCAATCCAATCCCTTCTATTGCAAGAGGTATATGCAAGGATGGCAAGAACAACCTTGAGGAGGTGGCAAGCACAAGTAATCATTCTGGCCATGGAAAGGGAAATGAAATGAATCATTATTAAAGATAATTCTGAAATCATCACATCTCCTCTCGTATAAAAGGCTGAGTCCCATTAGTAATTAAAACTAGTTACACTTGTTAACAAGGTGTGGTCTCTCTAAGAAACTTTCCAGCACGAGTTAATTCACAGGCACATAAATGGGAACAACAAATCCTTCAATTCTTAAAATTGTTTCACTGGCTCCATCATTTTTAAGCTGCAGCATAACTTATCATTTTTGGGCCTTTTCTTTTCTTTTTGCCTCTCCACTAACATTTTTTTGTGGGGCATATATGATATGACTAGCCAGAGTTCTGTAGAGCTCATATTGCAGTAGGAACAATTATTGGGTCCCACTTTCAGCTTTTAGGAAGATTTCAGACGAAAAGAGGCAGTTTTTCCTTGCCTTCCTTTCCATTTTGAATCCATCCTTGACCGCAATGGAAACTAAGTGCTGGGGCTGCCAGATAACTAATGTTTTCAATATTCAGCACATTGATATGGGAGAAAATGGACCCAGTATATGAAGAGAAATACTAGTTGAAGCAGATTCCCTAAGTATCTCCATGTTAATAGTTTCATTTCTGAATTTGGTACATGCATGTTAGTAGGCACTAATCTAATAGTTTAGCCACCACTGCATGTGTACTAGATTATCTTATGTGTAAATCTATGAAATGTAATGCCAAATATCCGATTTCGATTGCTCAAGTAAACACTGAAATCAAAATAATTTTGAGCAGGAAACTAAATTTCGTATTCCACATTATAAGTGATACTAGTAACAGTATTTCTAGTTGATTCAATATTTTATGGTAAAACCATATTTCAGACAGAACTAATATTAGGGTTTTGCAACTATTACATGCTTAATGTGTACTAGGTAATCGTCTGAACTTCTCTATGAGATGAACCACCCCATATTTCAGCTCTGATTATTTAAGCAAGTTCAACATAAACTAGATCATATAGTTTTTGATTGCCGGCAGACAAGTATCGTGGCATTTCTAGTAGTGACAGTTTTGTGTGACCCATCAGATCCAAACTGGGTATCAAGCTCTCAATCATCCATTGCATTATTCAACTACTATAAAATGAAAATCACATATTGCTAAAAAAGAGTTTGTTGTTATCGAGAGAAACAAGAAACAAAAAATACTTCTTAATTTAATAGGAGCCCAGGTCTGTGATGATAAAAGAGCTTATAAATTTCAAAAAATAAGTTTCTGAAGCAACATGCAAAAACTCGATTCCTAAGAGACACCCACGAGATCACTGACCCATTACACAATAAATTTGAAATGCACACTAAAATTCAGGAAAGTTTCATGCTGATGTTAAAGGTAGCAGTAACATGGTAAATCCACAAAGTTTTAACAATGTCCAAAGACTCCAATCTGACAAATATATAACAAATGTGAAAATAAAAATGTGAAACATATGTTGTTCAAGTCTCAATCCTAACAATATTGATATTGATTGTACAAGAATGCTTAGATAAAGATAAAGATAAAGATAAATATATTAATGTCCAACGAATGACCACAAAAGTAGGTCAATGGGACTGCAGCCCAAACAATATACAAAGTGCGAGCGGGGACAACTCAAAACGAGTTCCCAAAAACAAAAAAGAAGAGAAAAGACAGCAGAAAGGAAACCCGAAGCTAAATGCCCCACATGCGGGGGCAAAGGAGCAAGCGGGGAGAAAAACAACAGAAGCGAAGAAGAGAATGAAAGGGGGGGGCAAGTGAGGACCAAAGGTCTAATCAGGAATGGTAGCCACACCCCTCCTAACATTAGAGGCCGACGAAAAGAAGCTCCTGATGGACTGGCAACCCGAAGAGGGGGGTGAAAACCTCCTCCCCAGCTGAGATCTGAAACTGATGCGGCGACCAGGGGGACGAATGGAGCTGGACTGCCCTCTGGTACGTGTGTGCATCTTATGCTGCTGGCGGTGATCGAGGGAGGTGTGAAGGTCCAGTCGGGGACGAACTGACCTATGCACTGAATCTGGGCCAGGAAGGCTCTGTCGTTTAGTTCCTCCACTAGTGGGTAGAACCGGAAAGAAGGCTGTAATTCGTCTCGTGGGGATGACTCACGGAGGGGGATGAAGAATTTGGTCTCGTAACAGCAAAGACTCACGGATGTAGAGGGCAAGACACCGCTGGTCGGTATACCTGAAGAAGACCGGGAGAGTCTGGATCTCTCTGAAGAGACAGTGAAAGCGTCCTCTGATCTCATAGTAAATGGGGCAGCGGAAGATGAAATGAGTCTCAGTCTCCACCTCATGAAGGCTACAGAGCCTACAAAGTCTATCCACCCGATCAATGTGGTGATCAGTCTCGCACCGGAGTTTGTGGGAGCCGACTCGAAACTGACCCAAAGGTATACGGAGGGCATGCACCCAGTGACGAGAGGTGTACTGCAGGCGGATGATGAGCCCATCTCTGATTTCAAGAAAGTGCTCTGCATAAAAAGACATCTTAGGTCGCAAACCCCCAGGGTGGTTCACCCAAGTAGTCTGAATGAAGCTCCTGTAGATATCCTCCCGGATGGACCTGTTCAACACTTGCTTGGTGGGCAAGAGATGACTGGGAGCATTCAAAGAATACTGGAAGGGGGGAGACGATCAATCTGGATACCGAGTCCAACAGAGCAGAAGTCTCGGCAAACCAACAACGGCCCCCAGCCTGGGCAATACTCACAGAAGAACAATAGGCGAGATATGGATACCTGTCCTGCTCATCGGAAAGATCACCAAACCTCTTGATACGGTGAAGAAAGGATGATATGTCAAATATAGTCTCCAGACGGAAAGGTCGAGCTCCGAACTCTGCCAAAATAATATCTTTAGGACCTGCTTTGCATCCGATGAAACGATGAAGGAGGAGAGTCTCGAATCCTCTCGATTGAGGCCCAATCTATGTCCAAAGGAGGGGCCCAGACGGGCAGAGACCCGTAGAGAATAAAGTGGGGGCGATGAGGGAGTTCATAAGAAACATCTTGGAGGAGACGTCTTGGAAGTGGTGCGAACGCACTTGTCTCTCGAGAATGGCAAGAGACCCATACCCTTTGTTCACCCTCACCAAGAGCATGCCTTATACTTTGAATCTAGGCACTTTGAGAACTGGACTCCCAGGTAGGTGTATGTATTAGTAATTTCAACCTCCTGCCCCTTGAAGAAGAAATGGAGGTGTGATGTCCGCAACCCGTTGAAGACCATGACCTTGGTCTTACCCAGATTGACCATCAAATGCCGAAGATCACAGAATAAAGCAAGTGCATCAAGCTGTCTCTGAAGCCCCTCAGGAGAAGAGGCGAGTAAAACAATATCGTTGGCAAATAGAAGAATGGAAATCAAGACGTGGTGAAGAAGGCAACCGTCCCCTTCCTGAATGTGATCCCGAAGAAAAGATTCCAACTCATCAATGTAAATGCCAAAGAGGGTAGGAGACAAGGGGCATCCTGTTTAACCCCAATGGTGCTCCTGATGAGATCAGATAATCCGTGTGCAGTACGGAGATGACCAAGGATGGACTCATAGAGGCGCATGATGGCAATAACAAGAGTCTCGAAATACCGATGTCTTAGAGAGTCGTTGGAAGAGGGCCATGCGAGGTACGGAGTCAAAAGCTCAAAAGTCTACAAAGCAACAATAGAATTTCGAAGAGCGGTGGCGAGCCTCCTCAAGAATAGCCCGAAGGGTGAATATGTGGTCAATGGTGTGGTAACCAGAGGGCGGAACCACCGACCTCGGCTCTGAGCTACTTACGCTCCAAAATCTCGGACAACAACCTGTGGTGGATTGTAGCATATAGTTTGGAGAAAGTGTAGTAATCGAGATTAGAGATTAGAGATTTGAGATCTTTATTCAAGCCGGATGTTGAAAATTTAAACGCACTTATCGAGTTTTTTGCAAAGCAATGTTAACGACATCAACATCGATAATTGCAACATAGGTTAAACCAAGCAGGCTTTTATAATTGAAGTTAGGAAGCAATTCTTCATTCAAGTGGATAATGAAAATTTTCATGCTATTTATTGCACTTTTTGCAGCCATTATTAACAGCTAGTAAGTGATTTATTTTTGAACCAAAGCTGACTTTCCCAGTTGACCGTCAAATGCCGAAGATCACAAAATAAAGCAAAGTGCATCAAGTTGTCTCTGAAGCCCCTCAGGAGAAGAGGCGAATAAAACAATATCGTTGGCAAATAGAAGAATGGAAATCAAGACGTGGTGAAGAAGGCAACCGTCCCCTTCCTGAATGTGATCCCGAAGAAAAGATTCCAACTCATCAATGTAAATGCCAAAGAGGGTAGGAGACAAGGGGCATCCTGTTTAACCCCAATGGTGCTCCTGATGAGATCAGATAATCCATGTGCAATACGGAGATGACCAAGGATGGACTCATAGAGGCGCATGATGGCAATAACAAGAGTCTCAGAAATACCGATGTCTTAGAGTCATTGGAAGAGGGCCATGCGAGTGCGGAGTCAAAAGCTCAAAAGTCTACAAAGCAACAATAGACTTTCGAAGAGCAGTGGCGAGCCTCCTCAATAATAGCCCGAAGGGTGAATATGTGGTCAATGGTGTGGTAACCGTATGGAACCCGGCACTGACCTCGCTCACGAGCTATACTGCTCCAAAATCTCGGACAACAACTTTGTGGTGGATTGTAGCATATAGTTTGGAGAAAGTGTAGTACTTGAGATTAGAGATTAGAGATTTGAGATCTTTATTCAAGTGGATGTTGAAAATTTAAACGCACTTATCGAGTTTTTTGCAAGCAATGTTAACAACATCAACAATCGATAATTGCAACATAGGTTAAACCAAAGCGAGCTTTTATAATTGAAGTTAGGAAGCAATTCTTCATTCAAGGATAATGAAAATTTTCATGCTATTTATTGCACTTTTTTGCAGCCATTATTAATAAACCTAGCAAGTGATTTATTTTTTTGAACCAAAGTGACTTTCCCAGATTGACCAAGTCAAATGCCGAAGATCACGAATAAAGCAAGTGCATCAAGTTTGTCTCAAGCCCCTCAGGAGAAGAGGCGAGTAAAACAATATCGTCGGCAAATAGAAGAATGGAAATCAAGACGTGGTGAAGAAGGCAACCATCCCCTTCCTGAATGTGATCCCGAAGAAAAGATTCCAACTCATCAATGTAAATGCCAAAGAGGGTAGGAGACAAGGGGCATCCCTGTTTAACCCCAATGGTGCTCCTGATGAGATCAGATAATCCGTGTGCAGTACGGAGACGACCAAGGATGGACTCATAGAGGCGCATGATGGCAATAACAAGAGTCTCAGAAATACCGATGTCTTAGAGTCGCTGGAAGAGGGCCATGCGAGGTACGGAGTCAAAAGCTTTTCGAAAGTCTACAAAGCAACAATAGACTTTCGAAGAGCGGTGGCGAGCCTCCTCAATAATAGCCCGAAGGGTGAATATGTGGTCAATGGTGTGGTAACCAGGGCGGAACCCAGCCTGACCTCTGGCTCTGAGCTACTTCTGCTCCAAAATCTCGGACAACAACCTGTGGTGGATTGTAGCATATAGTTTGGAGAAAGTGTAGTACCGAGATTAGAGATTAGAGATTTGAGATCTTTATTCAAGCCGGATGTTGAAAATTTAAACGCACTTATCGAGTTTTTTGCAAGCAATGTTAACATCAACAATCGATAATTACGCGAACATAGGTTAAACCAAAGCGAGCTTTTATAATTGAAGTTAGGAAGCAATTCTTCATTCAAGCCGGATAATGAAAATTTTCATGCTATTTATTGCACTTTTTGCAGCCATTATTAACACTGCAAGTGATTTATTTTTGAACCAAAGTGACTTTCCTGTATTGACCGTCAAATGCCGAAGATCACGAGAATAAAGCAAGTGCATCAAGTCATCTCTAAAGCCCCTCAGAGAAGAGGCGAATAAAACAATATCGTTGGCAAATAGAAGAATGGAAATCAAGACGTGGTGAAGAAGGCAACCATCCCCTTCCCGAATGTGATCCCAAAGAAAAGATTCCAACTCATTAATGTAAATGCCAAAGAGGGTAGGAGACAAGGGGCACCCCTGTTTAACCCCAATGGTGCTCCTGATGAGATCGGATAATCCATGTGCGTGACGGAGATGACCAAGGATGGACTCATAGAGGCGCGTGATGGCAATAACAAGAGTCTCGAAATACCGATGTCTTAGAGTCATTTGGAAGAGGGCCATGCGAGGTACGGAGTCAAAAGCTTTTCGAAAGTCTACAAAACAACAATAGACTTTCGAAGAGCGGTGGCGAGCCTCCTCAATAATAGCCCGAAGGGTGAATATGTGGTCAATGGTGTGGTAACCGGGCGGGAACCCGCCTGACCTCGGCTCGAGCTACTACGCTCCAAAATCTCGGACAACAACCCGTGGTGGATTGTAGCATATAGTTTGGAGAAAGTGTAGTACTCGAGATTAGAGATTAGAGATTTGAGATCTTTATTCAAGTGGATGTTGAAAATTTAAACGCACTTATCAAGTTTTTGCAAGCAATGTTAACACATCAACAATCGATAATCGCAACATAGGTTAAACCAAAGCAAGCTTTTATAATTGAAGTTAGGAAGCAATTCTTCATTCAAGCTGGATAATGAAAATTTTCATGCTATTTATTGCACTTTTGCAGCCATTATTAACAGCCTAGCAAGTGATTTATTTTTGAACCAAAGCTGACTTTCCCAGTTGACCGTCAAATGCCGAAGATCACGAGAATAAAGCAAGTGCATCAAGTCAGTTGTCTAAAGCCCCTCGGGAGAAGAGGCGAATAAAACAATATCGTTGGCAAATAGAAGAATGGAAATCAAGACGTGGTGAAGAAGGCAACCGTCCCTTCCCGAATGTGATCCAGAAGAAAAGATTCCAACTCATCAATGTAAATGCCAAAGAGGGTAGGAGACAAGGGGCATCCCTGTTTAACCCCAATGGTGCTCCTGATGAGATCAGATAATCCGTGTGCAGTACGGAGATGACCAAGGATGGACTCATAGAGGCGCATGATGGCAATAACAAGAGTCTCAGAAATACCGATGTCTTAGAGTCGGCTGGAAGAGGGCCATGCGAGTACGGAGTCAAAAGCTCAAAAGTCTACAAAGCAACAATAGACTTTCGAAGAGCGGTGGCGAGCCTCCTCAATAATAGCCCGAAGGGTGAATATGTGGTCAATGGTGTGGTAACCAGGGCGGAACCAAGCCTGACCTCTGGCTCTGAGCTACTTCTGCTCCAAAATCTCGGACAACAACCTGTGGTGGATTGTAGCATATAGTTTGGAGAAAGTGTAGTACTGAGATTAGAGATTAGAGATTTGAGATCTTTATTCAAGCTGGATGTTGAAAATTTAAACGCACTTATCGAGTTTTTTTGCAAGCAATGTTAACAGCATCAACAATCGATAATTGCAACATAGGTTAAACCAAAGCAGGCTTTTATAATTGAAGTTAGGAAGCAATTCTTCATTCAAGCTGGATAATGAAAATTTTCATGCTATTTATTGCACTTTTTGCAGCCATTATTAACAGCCTAGCAAGTGATTTATTTTTGAACCAAAGCTGACTTTCCCACTCAAAGTTAGAGTTATTCGTAAGTGAATAAACAAATATGATTCCGATTGAATCAGGAATCCAATGGACAACACACTAAATTATAAAAACACAATGTGTTACAGGTGGAATCATTTTTAATTACAAGTATGGGATAAAATAATATTGCAACACTGTAACAAAACAAACCATAAATGAATGAAAATAAGATATACATAGAGAAACAAAATCTGAATAAGAGAATTTAGTGCTTCCTTGATATGGGAGGTACATATGGCTATCTCTGAAAAGAGATGTGAGCTGCTATTTCTGAGAAGAGACATGAACTATTTCTCCTACGATTACAAATAGAAGTTAGTAATCTCTGAGAAGAAATGTGGAGCTGGTACTCTCTGCTCTGCATATTACAAAATGGCAGCAATCTCTGAGAAGAGACAAGAAGCCACCCGACTCTCTGTTTACAATTCCTTCCCCCTTTTACATTCAGGTTTGAATGAGTTATGTGTCTTTTCAGAAGGAAATGAACAGTCTAAAAATAGAATACGAAGTTATTTGACTTGGAATGTGAAGAGTCATGTGACATTTGTTACCCCAAGAAGTCACAAGGTGTTGTCATGACCCGAAGCTCACAAACATATAATTTCTGATTCCGGGTATTTATATACCTTTTTGTATTTTGCACTTTTGGGGCACTTCAAAGTATTTTTGAGGGATCAAATTATGGAGGACTTTGTAAGTCCGCCAAATGGCACCACATCGTGCTCATTCTAATCTTTTCAACACATATTATGGTTTACAATTCCAATCAACAATCTAGAATATAAGACCCTGGCAAGGTGACGTACTAGCAGTATATTAGTTTTCTCAGTATCTCACCCAAAAGCAAGTGACCCAATTGCTCTTAGTTCTGATTTCCAATGAGCATAGTAAACTCTAAGTGCGGTAATTTCCTTCCACTTTATTGGGTTCGCCTACCCAGAATTTATGTTTACAAAAGTGACCCCATTGCTCCTGGTTCTGATTTCCAATGAGCATAGTAAACTCTAAGTGCAAAAGTAATTTCCTTCCACTTTATTGGGTTGGCCTACCCAAAATTTACGTTTACAAATTTTGAAGACCAATGTGTAGGGATGTCAACGAACCAACATGTGAAGTTGTCACGGTTGCACTTCCCACGTGAACATAGGAAACTCTCGGTGCCCACCCAAAATTCATGTTTACAAATTTTGAAGACTTATGCTAGGCATATCAGCAACCCAACATGTAGAGTTGTAGCAGTTGCACTTTCTGCATAAATCACAAAGATGGAGATTCCAAAAATGAATACAATTGTGACACTTCTACGACAACAACTACAAATAATGTGATGAAGTAAATACCGCCCGTGCGCATGAGTGGAAGGCTCGCACCAAAGTTGAGCAAGTTGTTTCAGATGCATGCTTATTTTAATGAAACCGGTACCAAAATTCTCAATTCTCTTTGAGAAGATTCTCCAGTGTACCCAAGACCAAAATTCTTATGTCTCTTTTTTGCTTCAAGGTTTCTAAATTCCTTGACCATATTTGCCAAGGCCTTAGCCAATGTATCCCATTTTCTTTAACATCTTGAAAACAATTCCTTTTGTGTGTTTTTTAAAACTACCAAATAAATGTTGAGAGTGATTAGTGTGTAGAAACCATAAAAATATACCATATTTTCCTCTATTTCTATCTCTACATCTGCATAAACATGCCATGTGTTCTTAGTGAAAGGGCTACTTGTCAACCAAAATGGCTTGTCAAATTACACCCCACCTATACGGGGTTTGGATCTCAATACCTTCTGCTTGCCACTAAGTCGCTTACCACGTTGCACTTAGCCCCTTGTTTTTTCAGGAGGAGCAATAGAACATTCCATATCCATACTAAAGTCTAAAACAATATATTCATATGCATAACAAGAAATTGGGTGGCTTGGTATGTAATGCTTGGATTGTACATTAAACAAGTTAATTATGAACCTGAAATATCCTTTCACGTTTTCAAATCTGGATTCCTTGTATGCTGCAATACGATTAATTATGTTCGTTTACAGGATGATCCAGCGAATAATTGAGATGATGTCCCATTCTAAAACATCTTCAAAACATTTATGAGCAATTGAAAAGGCTACAACCAGCAGTAAAATACAGTGTTTGCCCTCAAAATCTAATCAATGGTTATCTAATAGTGTTGAACTGTCTATACAATATGCAATTGAACCTTCTTGTTGTATAAAAACAGCTATCAGCATAGAATGCACGTTCAGACAAGGGGCAGTCTCACAAAAGGGCATATATGATGTCTGTAAACCTTTTATTTGTGCTGATATTGTTTTATTTTACGTCAATGTTACAGTTGAGTGGTGGGGTCGCAGCTATGCCTCCCCTGTCAGTGGAATGCAAAAGCAATGGAAGCACCTGGCAAAATCTTCAATCACCAAGGCAGTTGGGAGGAGAGTCACTTTTGCCAAATTTATCCTATCCGGGAAGACAAGGACTCATCATAAACACCCAAAACTACACCTCTGCAATTGCAATCAATAAATTATAAACTCCAACGATGATTGCTGTCCAGGTCAACCCATGATGAGAGACATGATAGAGAAAGCTGGGGAACAAGGCTTGGCTCTCCTGGCAATGATTTGCAGGAATGGAGTCCCTGCAGTCAGCATTATTTCCACGGGAGCCATGGCAGCAGTCTCACTGGCAAAGGCAGTGGCATTTATGAATATGTAATTTCAATGAGATTAGCAGTGCCTATGCTGCCTTCTCAAGGCTATGCAAAGGTCATCACTTTAACCAAAGCAGACCAAAATTTGGAAACCACCAGATTATCTCTAGGAGCACTCAGAATCATTTCAGAAATTTCCTCTGCTTTGCAGCCGATGTTCAAATGCTCTATTTCTTTAGCCATGAAAGATGATACCATATTTTCCTCTACTTGTGTATGTGCATCTGTGAAAACTTTATTTTCTCTTACCTCTTTACAATTCTTTTTCTGCAATTCGCTTCTAAAAGCTTGTGCAAAGCTTTGTTGTACTTTTCCTCTGTTCCGAGTAATCCCTCCACGATGGAGCTTCTGAAATGGGAAAGATTATCCTACATATTCATCATCTACTCCATGATGATACTGAGGTTGGTCTGCAACCATTGGGTTTCACTCCTTAGCCATTGATTTTCTTCAAGAAGTAACTCGTGCGCATTTCACGGTGCTGAAAGTGGATCCACATCTTGCCATTTTTTCATGCTTGCTTTTTCCATAAATTGTAAAAATTTGCAAAAATGTACTCAATTGTTCTTTCCCCCTCGCTCTGATACCACTGATCCGGATCAAATCGGGAATCGGGTGGACGGCACGCTAAATTGCAAAAACTCAATGTGTTATAGGTGGAAGTATTTTTAACTACAACAATTGCAGCACAAAATAATAATGCAGGACTGTATCATAAAAAAACTTTTGTGGGAGTGTAGCAAAACAAACCATGAAAGAATGAAAAAAGATATACCATAGAAAACAAACCATGAAAGAATGAAAAAAGATATACACAGACAAAATCTGAATAAAAGAATTGACCACTTCATTGATATGGGAGGCATGTACGGCTATATGAGAGATGTGAGCTACTATCTTTGAGAATAGACACGAGCTATTTCTCCCATGCTATTATGAAGAGAAGATAACAATCACTGAGAGGAATAAAATTTGTTCCAAACATTCATCTCATTTCTAGTTGAAAGAGATTATGCCATGACGGACCCAATGGACCAGCGATCATAACAAGAAGAGTCTTCTCCTATCTCATAGATCCTCACAAATCATGGTTGATAGTGAAAGGAATGAAAAGAATGGAAAAGAGCTTGTTATCAGGATCAAATTGATGATCGTCGCATTACAAGTGTGATGATCTAGATGGGGAGTTACCGCTCTCTGTTCTGCATATTACAAAATGGTAGCAATCTCTAAGAAGAGATAAGAACCTATGAGAGGCTGTATGTTTACAATTAGCTACAATTCCCATGCTTTCATATCTAACTTTAGCATGAAATGGACAGCCTAAAGATAAAATATGAAATTATTTACATGGGAATGCAAAGGCTCATGTGACATTTATCACCCCAAAAAGTTAAGAGGTTTTGTCATGACCCAAAGCTCCCAAACAAATATGTAATTTTACTAATTTTAGGTATTTTTATACCTTCCTGTATTTTGCAATTTTGAGGCCCTTAGGAGTGTTTTTGAGGGATCAAACTTGGCAGGACTTTATGGTTCTGATACCCTTGCACCACTTGGTGCTCACTCTTAAGCTTTTCAACACATTATGGTTTATGATTCCAATCAACTGTCTAGGAGATATGACCCGACAAGGTGACAAAATAGTGATATGCTGGTTTTCTCAATATTCTGCCCAAAAAAATTCCCAGGATGCCACCTAGATCATAACATTATATCCAGCTTCTTAAAGAAGACAAGCAGAAAATGCTTTATCCAATTGACAGAATGCACTCTGAACAAAGGATAATGTAGGATTTCAAACCTATTCTACCTTCAAGGATTAATCACTCAAAATATTTTCTTTTATATTCAACTGTAGTCTTGAAAACGTGAAATAAAAAAGAAAAAATGCTTTATCAGATGTAGACCATTAAATGGAGTCCAGCTACAAGAGCAGAGATATATTCCATTACTGGGCCACTATTATTTTTTTGTGATGGAGTTCACAGGAACACAAGTTTGTTTTCTGGTATGTGAAAATCTGTTCATCAAAAAGGTCATGATTTCCTTTTCAGCTTGTAGGGAAATTTCAAAAGATGTTTTTACTTGAAACAAAAGCAGATTTCTTTGCTTCCTTTCCCATTCTAAATGCCTCCTTAACTGAAAATTGAAATCAGACGCATGCACTGCCAGATAATTAGTATTGTCAATTCCTTGTCCAGCTTTCTTTTCCTGTAGTATACTATTTAGACTCGAGTCAATAAGTTGTTTGGGATCAAATGAACCCAGGATATGATGAGAAATAGCAGTTAAGTCAGATTTCCTATGCACCTCCATGTTATTCGTTTCATTTCTGAATTTCTAGCTATATAGATTGAAACTTCTTTAAATTTGGCACTGTCCTTAAATGAGGTGTTTGCAATCATGAAAACTGAGTAGATATGACCACTGGTAGATCTAAGCATTCAATATTTGATGGTAAAACCATATTTCAGCCAGTAACAACATCAGAATTTGCAAATATTTATATGTTTAATATGAAATAGATAATATTCTAAGAACTTTTCTATGCAATGAAGAACCCCATAATTCAGCTAGGATTATTTGAGCAAGTTCAAGATGATCTATATAAACTGTAATTTTTATCTCCTGCACACTAGTGTGTGTGACAGTTTTCTGTGACCAATCTGGTACAGTGTCGACTAAGTCAAATTGGGTATCAAGCTCAATCATTTGTTACCATATTCAACTACTATAAATTCATGTTATGCTAGAAGTCCATTGTTAATGAAAGATACTGAAAGGAAAAGATACTGCTTAATTTACAACAATAAAAGTGCTTTCAAATTTCAGTCTCTGAGGCAACATGCGAAAAATTCCACCCAAAATTGCTGAAAATGAAAGAAAAATGAGGGACTTCCAGGGGACCACTGGTCTATTAGGACATAATTTGAAGTGCCCCACTAAAATTCAGATATTTATTATGCTAATGCAAATAGCAGATACATGGTACAACCATAAGTTCTGCCAATATCTAGTCTGAAAAATATCAAACAAATGTGAAAAATAAAATGTGCAACAGCTGCAGTTCATGTCTTAATCCTAAGAAATATAGACATTGAATTACACAAGATACATACGGTACAAATGAGATTAATGATTTTTGACTCGCTTAAAGACTATACTAACCAGCTCTTCACTTGAGCTTGATGTTGAAAATTTCATGGCACTTATCCAATTTTTTGCAGCCATTGCTAACAAAATCAAAATCTATACTTAGAACATATCTAAAGCAGGCTTTCATAATGCGCTGCGCAAGTTAGTAATTCTTAATTCAAGCCTGATGTTGAAAGTTTTATACTATTTATCCCATTTTTGCGGCCATTTTTAACAGCATCAGTGATTCTTACACCCATAACAAAAACCAAAATTACTGAAACTTAGTGTTTTTTAAAATGAATGCACTAATGTTACATTCAGCTTCTTAAGGAGGATAAGCAGAAAATTATTTATCTAATTCAAAGAACGCATTCGTAAGTAATAAAGGATAATGCAGGATTTAAAACCAATTCAAACTGCAATTGGTATTATTCTCTCTAAATATTTTCTTCCTTATTCAATTGTTCTCTTGAAAAAATGAAATATAAGAAAGCAAGAATGTTTTATCGAATTGTAGACCATTAAACGAAATTCAGCTATGGAAGCAGGCACATAATCCATTATTGGGCCACTAATTTTTTTAATGATGATGTTCACAGAACAACATATATGTTTTCTTGTGATTGAAAATTCGTTCATTAAAAAGGTCATGACACCAAGGAATCTAACCTTTTTCATGCCAGACATGTTGTCCTCTAACCACTTGCGGTCTCCATGATCATCAGCCGATGCAGTGGACGGATCACCAACATCTGAATCATCACTTTCACCAGACCGCTCTGATGTGTCTGCCTTCTTATTGTATGGTGATTCTGTAGAACTCTCCTCCACTGGCCTCTTGAGCCCATTTTTATTTGGAGTATTACCATTACAAATGATCTCCAGGTCAAGTTTAAGTTTGTTTCTAGCTTCTGAAATATTAGTAGGTTTAACATCATTTCTGTCAGCCTCTTCGTAGCTAAGATTTCCATCATCTGGCACAGAATTTTCTGTTTTTTCATCATCTGTGTTTATCACGCCTCCTTGTGTTTGCCCTGCAACCAAACGTGGAGTATCTTTTTGTCTATGATCTTCGACATTATTCTGATTAAACTGTGCCTGCACGAATTTTCTTGCTCTGATTGCTGAAGGAAGTCTCCTTTGGATGTGGGTCGCCAAGGCAATGCAGGAGGGACATCACGAGATCGATCCTCACGCCTCTTGACTGCGTGTAGCAATTCCTCCATTGAACTGAGCTTTCGATCGATTGGAGCAGTCTTATTCTTCATTATTTAAGCTGATTCTCAGCTCAAAATGATTGACAGTGACCAGATTGCTAGAACTATATAAATAGAGGAAAGCCAGCTTGATTCTTCCAAAAACTTACACTTCAATTCCCCTGTTTATAACGTACGCCAAAAAAAAACTCACACTCGTCTATTGTTCTCTTCCATTTCAGTCATATCAAACCTTCTTTCGCTTAGTACACAGAGATTTAACCCTTCCTGCAGTCAGAGCATAAGCGACATGAAATCTGTTTCAAATTTCATTTAATTTTTCGTTTATCGTATACCTACCCTATCCATTTAATGTTTACAAATGTTGCTTCCTTTTAATCTACATTTTGAACGGATTTCCCTTTCGAAGCATAGGAAACATCAACAACCGATAAATAACCTACCAAACAATGACGCAGCGGACTATGTGCACCTCGTCAACGGAATTTAGGCTGATATACTTTGCAAAGCGAAAATGTATAATCTGCAATATCCGATTAAGGTGAAGTCAGAGCCTAGATCCTTCGATTTCTCTAGAACATTAAAATTTACCATTAAAACCTTGGACACATAGGAACTTTACCGCAGTAACGATATCTACGACAATTTTAGAGGATAAGATTTCGCAGAGCGCAAATGTATAATCTGCAACATCCAATCAGAGCAAAATCAGAGTCAAAAGCTTAAAAGTTGCTAGATTCCCGACACTGAAGGGAAAAGCCTCAAAATCTTCAGAATGCGGACATGAACAAGGAAATAAACATTCAATTTACGGTCAAGTTTGTTTTTACACACAGAAATTTACGCCTAACACCCTCGAAAGTAGACGAGAGGTTAAAAATGACGAAAATCGTACCTGCTGAGATCGAATTCGGGCAAAAAGCCTGAAATTCATGCAATATTTTTCTTCAAACACTTTCACATTACAGAAAAATGACTATATACAAAATCCTAGTAAATGTACTCGGCGGTATTTTTGAGGATCCGTTGCAAGTTTGAATTCCAGATACAGCCGATGAAGAGCTTGAATTTGTACAAATTTAAGTCTCCACATAAGTAAAAACTTATCAAGCGGTTGTATCCATTGCCAAACGTTGCATTAGCAACACTAATGTGCTGCGCGCTACACTCTCACAACATCCTTTTGCCCCAAATTAGAGCCCAATTTACTCAATGTCTACCTGTGACAATTCTTAACAATAATGTGTTTTTCGCGAGAGAAGGCGGGGTTCCAACCTCAGACCTAATTTTTGCATTGTCTACGTGTAATTAGGGTAACACTAATTAGGTGCGTAAATTAACGGGCTAGTGAAGGGAATTGTTTTCATGCTAAGGTGCGGGGATTCGAGCCTGTGAGCTGCTCCTTACCAAGCTCTGCCACGTCAAAGCCTGGCGATCTGCAACGTGGACCTGTTTCTGAAATTAAAAGGACGACAGCTTTGGTCGTGGCTGCCGTCAGATGCTGGAAAGCGGCGCACGAATTAATGCTCCTCGAGCGATCGGCGCGGGGAGCTCGAATCACGTTCTCGTTAAACAGTCCGCATCTCGACTGGCTCAACGGCTTTTTATTTCGTGAAGCTGCCGTTCTTTTAATTCGTTAAACCATACGCAAGTTTTTCAACTCTACACCGTTGGATTTGGTTGAAATGCATTCTGTTTAACCATAGGACGACAGGAGCATCCAGAGGAATGGTCTGCCCAAAAGCCTGCACGCACGATATCGTTAAAAGACGGGTAGCTTTAGTTTCCTCGAACGGCTCCAACGCCTCGATGTCTTTTTCAAACCTATCCACGTAGAATAGATGTGTCGGGTATTTAAGTCTGCATCAAACCCGTTTTCCGCCGTATATGTCGGACAAAAGTCGTATATGAAACTAATTTTTAATTGACCGAATGTATTTTGAAATTTGTAATTATTTACTATTTGTTTTTTTATATTTACGTAACGGTCATTTTCACCTCTTGTTTGGATTCAATTTAATGATACATACTTTTAGCCGTTTGGTGACCTTTTTGTGGAAAGATTTGAGTGGTAATTTGTTTTTTCGGAATATTCTGCATGGGCGAATGCATTTCTAACAACTAACGATGAATCTCGTTGCAATTTTCTTTGCATCTCCCACATATTCAATGATGAAGATTTTTTTGTTGTTTTATTTCGTTGTTCTAACTTTGCATAATGATATTCCATGTGCTTGGCTGGTCTAGTTCAATACTATTTGGTTGACATTTGAGGAATGAATGTGTATAAGTAGGTATATCGCAATCATCTCATGTTAGCCTAGAAGACTTATTTTCAATTGATAGCATGTTAGCACGAGACTTATTTTCAATTGATACAATTTTTTTATGTTGTATTTTCCATATATTTTATTTGATATGGATAAATATTTCGCATTTTCTTATATATTTTGTATATGTTGGTATCAAGAATTCAACTTCATCTTGTTGTATCTCTCAGAATTATCTACACCAAATGAACTACAATACGTTAATTAACCACCGAGTTTGGTTTTTATAAGGGTAAAGGGAGGGTTTTTAAGAGGGCCCTAACCCTTATACATACTAGAAAACATAAAATATAACATTACTATTGAGTTTTTGAGATTTTCACAACTTAACATATTGTAATTTATTTGGAGAACTATCTACAAATTTAAGTCCAAGTCAATACTAATAACATGAAAGGGTAAAGAAATACCCCACTTGAAAGAAGGCATAATGCCAATAAAGAAACAATGAATTAACTACTTTGAAATATTATTACAAGATAGCAACGTAGTTTGCCATTTCATCGTTGAGGAAATTGAGGTGGTCCTCCAACACCTACATGTATGCATTGTGCTTTTCCTAGTTATTCTCCTCTCACTTATGATTGATCCTTTTATTAAGACATCCCTCCTCCGCCTCGACTCTTTCTTCTTTCTAATACTTTCCTTGAACATTAAAATGTTGGTAACATTATTCTTAATCATTTTTTAGCTCAATTATATCACCTTATTAAGGTCCTTTTTGTTGATTCTCTACTCCTCCTCAATCCACCCGATTCTCTCCTTTAGATGACTTATCTTATTCCTTGGTCCCTACTACAACCCAAAATCCTACTAAATTCTTGGTTTTGATCCCTAAGAAGTTGGTTAGGGACTTTTCGAATTCTCAATTTAAGGTTCTCATTTTAACATTGACCTTTAATGCCTCAATTCTTTTCTAAAGTGCATCCATGGACTTATATGTTTCCACTCCTCCTTTCCACTATTTAACCATTTCAAAACTTCTATGGTGACCTTTTTAAATTTCATCCTAAAATGTCCTTACTAATATTGGAGTTGGTATACAAGTCCCATACTTGATTGTGAATTGAGACACCTTTCTCATAGAAATAAAGACTTAACTACTTTGAAATATTATTATAGGCTAAAAAAGCAACATGTCATTCATCATTGAGGTGATCCTCCAACACCTACATGTTTGCATTATGCTTTCGCTAGTTATCCTCTTCTTACTTATGCTTGATCCTTTTGTTAAGACATCCCTCCTCCCTACTCTTTCTTATTCTTGATACTTTCCTTCAACATTAACATGTTGGTAACATTGTTCTTAATCATTTTTGCTCAATCATATCACCTTATTAAGGGCCTCTTTGTTGTTTCTCTACTCCTCTTCAATCCACCCAATTCTCTCCTTTAGATGACTTATCTCATTCCTTAGTCCCCTATTATAGCCCAAACTCCTAAATTATTGGTTTTGATCCCAAGAAGTCCTTGGGGACTTTTGAATTCTCAATTTAAGGTTCTCATTTTTCATCACTAAATACTTCATGATATTGTGTTGTAGTTTAGCATTGATCTCTAATGCCTCATTCTCTTATGAAGTGCTTCCATGGACTTATATGTTTCAACTCCTCCTTTACATTATCTAACCCTTTCGAACTTCTATGGTGACCTTAAATATCCTCCTAAAATGTCCTTACTAATATAAAATTTGGTATACTTCCCATACTTGATTGTGAACTAAATCACCTTTCTCTAGACATTTTTTTCCCTTATGCATATCACATCCTATTGGCTAGATTTTCTACATAAATAAAACCTATGCAACATGAGATAAATCTCCCTCATTTACCGGTGAGGCTCCAGTGTAAGATTTGTCAATTACAATATGCTAGTATCTATATGGGGTTTTACTTTAACCATGTAGCTCATGAACCATAAATTTGTATAGTTTTATACTATCTAAAGAAGAAATAAATAACAAAACACAAGAAAGAAATAGGTAATATGTGCAACCCAATCAATAGATTACAAAGTTGATTGCATGCACATAGACAGAACAATAAATGTCAACACACATAATTATAAGCAAAGGCGACTTTTTTCAAATCTAGATATAAATAACCCAAAGTTTATAAGTAGATCGAGATAAAAAGTTAGAAACAAAATGCACCGTGACACAAAGTTCTCTGAAATCTACTCCTTTATATTCCTTTGCTTCAAATAGCTATTAGGGATTTCATCACAAAGTTTGGAACACAAGAATGATGCTTACAAATTCTGATCATTAACCCGAAGGTTCTTCCTCTACTTATAGCATGTAGAGGGGAAATTACAAATAGGAAGCTTTTAGTTGAACTAGGACATGTGGAAGTCGGAAAGGAAACAATTGGCAATCTCCCTCCTGGAATTCCTCTTCGCATGACATGCATGATTTGCAACTGAAGATAGAACATGTCACCTATTTCCAAGTAGTTGACTTCTTCAAGTAATGGCTTTTAAACCAATCACTTAGGTTTTATAATTTAATTGATGGCTCAATTACTTTGTCGGAGGAAATAAGAGAAAAAGAAGAAAGAGGAAAGTTGCAGTCTTGTCCTTTTTCATATTTTGCATGCACGGTGATTCTTCGCCTTTGATTCTCACCAAACCGGATCTCGAGGCGGCTAGATCCTAAGCGGCTACATCCAGGCGAGTGAATTTGCTTATGGGTATTGCCTTTGACTTGTCTTCCTTCTTATCCTTGAAGTTTTTGTAGTACATACATCGGTGCAATGTTTGTATAAATAACTCATCTTTTTTATTTTTAATTACATATGAGCAATTAAAAATTCTAGAAAGCACTCTAGGTGAATGCACTTGATGAAGGCTTCAACTTGGAAGATTGGGAGCACATGCACAAGATCCTGGAAGGAATTTTTCATGCACTGACTTCTACACGGGCTGCATTAGAAACAAGAGGATGAAGCCTTTGCAATTATGGATCTGGATCTGGATCTGGATGTTATGCATGATTCTGCTGATCCTTTTCTTTCATCATGCTTTGCCATGGCCGGAGCAATCTTTGTCTGAGCAATTCTTTTTCTTTTAATTATGCTGGAATTCTTTGCAATTGGTGCAGATCTGGGAATTTCTTCAGATTCGGAAGATATATTCAATGTATTGGACATTGATTTAAGCTCCCTTTCAATTATATAAGCACCTGTAATGAATACCTGCAATTAATTCAGACAAAGACGGAATCCGGAGCATGAACACTTGATTTTTATCATAAAAATCTGCATATAAAGCCTGTTGCCCTAAAATTTGAGGCTTTGTTTGCATGCGAAGCAAGCATGAATTTTGTCAACTTCACCTGAGCACCTGTACCACTATGCAGACAATTAATCAGACTTAATTCAAGCTCCTTCAAACCTAGGCACCAAACTTTGAAGCCTTCTAGCAGTAAAAACACCTTCTTCTGTGCAAAATTCCTCCTTAATTGGGTGCCAAAATTGCCTGGGCTGCACTTCCTTGTTGAAGAATTAATTAATTCATCATTATGGCAGCCCATTCTTATATAACCTTCACCATTCTATAATTAATAATTGCCTCTCCTATTCCTGGCAATTAATTAATTAATTAACATGCTTTTCTCTTCAATTTGGGCGCCTATTTTGTGCATGCTCATGGCTGCCATTAAATAAATTAAATTTATTTAATTTTAGCATGATAATTCGATTCTTTGGCTTGTCTTCATGCATTGACTTTCCTTCTATTTATTAAATATTAATAAATATTATTAAATGCATTGATTATTCACCCAAGGTGGGTTGCACTTTTTGGCAAGGGTGAATTCTAAAAATAAGAAGTCAACTTCTGATGGGAATTTTCACCCTGCACTGCAGCTCTAAAAATCCCTTCTTCCACTTAAGTGATTTGACTTTCATCATGGGAATTTTTACCCTGCAAGGTAGGTAAGAAATTCCTGACAGTGCTTTAAGTGATTTTCTTTTATAATGGGAATTTTTACCCTGCAAGGCAGGTAAGAAATTCCCACCTGCCTGCCACATCTAATATTCCCATTAGCACTTAAGTGACTTTGAATTCATGGGAAAAATTACCTGCAGAAGCGAAGTAAGAAATTCCCGCCTTCTTGCCACGCTAAAATTCCCACCTTTGGCGACTTAAAGTCTTCCTTCAAAACAAGCAGTCGACTTGCATGAAGGATAGCTCTTTTCCAAAAGTGCGACTTGCATTGTGACTTCGCCTTTAAAATTGCGTGAGAATTCGTCACTTAGGGCAACAGGAAATTAGACGCGAAGGCACTTGAAAATTCGGCGCATAAAAACATCATTTCTTTCCTTTTTGGATTTTTGGTATATGGGAATATTGACATGTAAGACCACAACAGGGTTAAACCGGAGCACAATTTGCCTCAAACGGGGCTCAAAATAATTAAATAAAAATTTCCCGCAGAAAACCCCAGTGACAAAATATAACGATTTTGGGCATCTGGGTATTTGGCGAAATTGGCTAATATGATTCTCTGGGAATATCTTGACATAATACAGACACTTTTTGGAAATAAAAACAAAAAACAACCCATTATTTTAAAAGTATGATTTTTTTACATAGGGTAGTCTCGATTTCGAGTGAAATCTTGGGACACCACATCCAATTCCTTCGAGCACTTGACCGAGGAGGATGGTTTTCTATCATTTATCTTCCTCTCCACGAGGATTCTAAGGACTATTGGTATAGGTTATTTTCCTTTACCCTACACCGCCTTAGGTTTACTTATCTACATTATTACCGGTTTCCGTATTTGACATTTTGGGAACTAACCCATAAGCCAACTATTAGGACTTGGCTAAATGATAGCAAAGTAGGATAAGATCTTAGTGAATATACCTAGTTATATTCTCTTTTTGAAATCCAACATAAATCTCTCCAAGAGGACATGAGTAGAAAAAGGAAAAGTTCTTATCCTTTTATGCCTAAATTGATTCAAGAGGGTGAAATGATAAGAGAATGCACATTTAAATCTCCCCTTAAGAAGGTGGCATACCTCATGATATGCACCATAATTTCAATTCATGGCTTAGATTATAATTCTCTCGCATAGCCCACTTATAATTTATGCAAAAATTCTCTACAAAAAAATGATGCCTTCATCCTTGCTTCTATTAAACTTGACGAATTTTAACCCATCGGTATATGCCAATGGCATGGGCAACACTCTTCTCTAATACTATAAATTCCACCCCTTTCACATTCATAGTCCTCATCTTCTACATAGTGGAAAATTCAATGGAAAGCACAGGGGAAACCCACTAACCTCTCTCATATAGTTAGGAAGATCACTTTATTTCATAATATTCCAAACATTCCAAACAATGGTATTTTTAATGCTCTCACAAGATGTTGATTCAATATAAACCATGTTGCCCCCTTTTCTTCTTATAGAGTGAACACACACCACATTTCATATCAAATAGATACCACAATGCACTGAACAAGGTTAGGTCATAGGGGAGATGGATAAAGGACCAAAATGGAGATGTTCTTTAGCTTCACCTTTTCTTCAACCACCAAAGAACCTGTAATACATATTGAAGTGACTTGCCCTTGCATTATTGATGAAATTTTGGAAAATCATTACGCAACACCTAAAATGATTCCCACTCAAACAATTAACAATCATCTCATTCTTTACACAAGTAAGAATGTCATCAATCCACCCAATCTAAAGAAGAGATCCTAAGATAAGGTGCCCTACCTTATCCAAAGCCCTAATACCAATCATACCAAAGAGATAATTCACCATCCACACAAGGCCCAAACCAACACTATGGAGCAAGACTATAATTATTTGCTTCAATTAATTGATTTATTGAATTATGTAGGGCCTAAATGTCCACCCATTTATGTAATATGTTAGGGACAACACCCCCTAATTAGCAAACGAAATAGAAAAATTGTCCACTTCCCTATACACATGACTCATTGTAACTTGATCAAATGTTTTCAAAATATCAATGCAATCCAAAATTATGTTCTTAACGGACCAGAATACTTCATTAATAAAAAATGTCCATTTTCAAATACTTTTTTCATTGTTTCTCATCCTTTATTGTTATGAGGGATCCTCCCAAAATTGACTTACATTGAACTTCAAATAACTCCCACAATTACTCCATAAATTGTGTTTCCACATAGAGGGTAGGACAATGAATTCATCCACCACATTCTTTGCACAATTGGGCATGTCAACTTCATTAAGCGATTCAAAGGGGAGGAGAAAACCTATTGGAAATTCACCAAACCTTCTTGTCCGTCAGTTGATTTGTCTAGATTTTCACATGTTCTAATGATGTTGCAATATCCCACTTGACAAAAGGCATAATGTCAACAACAAATTAACTACTCTACTCTACAATACTATCACAAGCTAGAATATAAACTTCTCATTCACCACTAAGGAAATTGATGTGATCCTCTAGTACCTACATGTTTACATCGTGCTTCATTAGTTTTCCTCCTCTTACTCTCGATTTATCCTTTTGTTAAGACGTCCTTTCTCCCTCGAATATTTCCTCTTCTTGATACTTTCCTTCAACATGAAAAGTTTGGTAGCATTGTTCTTAATCATTTTCTTGCTCAATTGTATCACCTTATTAAGGGCTTCTTTGTTATTTCTCTACTTCTCTTCAATCCAC
Source organism: Taxus wallichiana var. yunnanensis (assembly GCA_018340775.1). Lineage (NCBI taxonomy): Eukaryota > Viridiplantae > Streptophyta > Pinopsida > Cupressales > Taxaceae > Taxus > Taxus wallichiana. The sequence goes on from CM031241.1 coordinate 465,472,208, forward strand.
CCAATTCTCTCCTTTAGATGACTTATCTCATTCCTTAGGTCCCCGCTACAACCCAAACTCATACTAAATTCTTGGTATTTATACCCAAGAAAAAGACTAGGACTTGCCAAATTCTCAATTTAAAGATCTCATTTTTCATCACTAAGTGTTTCATGATATTGTGTTATAGTTTAGCATTGACCTCTAATGCATAAATTCTCTTCTAAAGTGCCTCCATGAACACATTTGATTTCACTCCTTTCCACTCTCTATCCTTTTGAAATTTCTATGGTAACCTTATTAAGTTTCCTCCTAAAATATCTAAGTACTGATATATGAGTTGGTATACTTCCCATATTGATTGTGAATTGAGTCACCTTTTTAAAGGCATTTTTTCCTCCTACATATCACATTTGGTTCCTTTAGGCATGTTACCATGGGATGGTTTTCTATCATTGATCTTCTTCTCTATAGGGATTTTAATGATTGTTGAAGCGGGTTTTTTCCTTTACTCTAATCCAACTTAGGTTTACCCTTCTCCCCATCATACCAGTTTCCACAATTGACATTTTGGGAACTAACCCATAAGCCATTTTTGGGACTTGGTGAAATGATAGAGAAGCAAGATAAGGCCTTGGTGAATATGCCTAGTTGCATTCCCCTTTTTGAAATCCATCATAGAGATCTTTGATTTAATATAATTAAATATTAATTAGAGGATTGAGATCAATCAAATATATATATATATATATATATATAATACATAAGATCTAACATGCAATGGAAAGCAAGTACAAATAACAAGGGGGTAAGAATGTCTTAGCTAATAACTTGCTATATCTCAGATCAAATTTGAGATAAAATATTGGTGGAATAGGTTGGATCTAGGTTGTATATGCTTCATCTAGAAAATAGAGATCTGCAAGTCTTATGATAATAGTGCCCAAAAGGGATAGAACTACCCTAGCACTCTGGTATCTGTATTGGGTGTTAGTGCCTAACAATGAGTCTGGACATGGAATTTTCAGAGCTTGATCTTGTTGCCTTTACTTCACTTTGTGTCACTCTGACTTTGTTGTAGGGTTTTATTGTTGCACATGTACTTGTAAAAAAACCTAGCTACATGTACAAGGCTCAAACACGCATTAGATGGAATAAAAGATGCATATGTTTGAGCCATACTAGCTTCAATGGTCACCTAATGTGATTGTCACTTTGAGTGTTGCACTACATTTTAGACTCTATGTAGTTTTGGTGTATGTGTGATAGAATTACTTCCTTGAAGCTAGAGTTCCCTTGTGCTAATCGTACCAAGATAACAAGCTAGAAATACTTTTCCCCAAGATGAATGTGTGTGATTGAATTCAAAAAATTTCCTTCTTATACAGGTGAATGATGTAGCTCAAATGTACTCCTTGAATGTTGTTATTTTCCCAAGTAGATAAATAAAAAGTAATAGCCCCTTTTACCTAGTTTTGTGACAACCCCTTTAGAATAGTAAGTGAGTCATTTATGTATGTATATAAATATATTCCTTTACTTAAATTTCATCATTAAAAACCCTAAAATCTGACCCAAAGTGGTAATAGAATTTTTAGAAAAGATAATGATCGATGTGACATTATAAACATAGGAGAAGAGGTAAAGAGGACAAAAGCACCCAAATGGGACAATAGTGCTTGGGTTCTCTGTCTCCCACCGTGAGCTAGATTTCGAAAGGCTCCAAGGATCAAACGGAAATATTGAGCTGGGTCACATGGTTTGTAATGTCTAAAAGTAAAGGTCTAGTTCTAGAGAAGTAAAGGACAAAAGTATAAAAGGATAAAACAATGTAAAGTAAAACAAGTGTTGTTAATGGCTAGGTTTATTACTTAGGAATCATGCATATAATGGCATACTAAAGGCATGATGTAATAGTACTAAGTGCATAATTTTGTGTCAACACTCTCCAGGACTTAAGTAGAAAAAGGAAAACTTAGAATCGTTTTATACCTATAATGATTTAATAGGGTGAAATGATAAGAGAATGCACATTTAAATCCCCCTATAATATGACATACCTCATAATATGCACCATAATTTCAATCCTTGTCTTAGGATGTAATTCCCTCACATATACCACTTGTAATTTATGAAAATTCTTTTTTCCGTGCAAAAAAATTGATATCTTCATCCTTGCTTCTCTTAGACTTGAAGAATTTTAACCCATCAATCTTTATGTTACTGGCATGGGAAACAATCTTCTCTAATACTATAAATTCCACCCCTTTCACATTCATAGTCCTCATCATCCATGTGGTGGAAAATCCAATCGAAAACACAAGGTCAAACCCCATTAACCTCTCCATATAGTTAGGAAGACCACCTTGTATCAAAATATTCCAACCATTCCGAATAATAATATTTTTTATGCTCTTGTAAGATGTTGGTTCAATATCATAAACCCTTTCACCCCCATCTTCTTGTATATTTAACACACCACCTTTTATATCAAATATATACCCTCACCCCACTTCAATACTCAATCATAGGGATATGGATAAAGGACCAAAATGGAGATGCTCTTTAGCTCTACATTTTCTCTAACCACCAAAGAATACGTAATATATATTGAAGTGATTCCCCCTTGCATTCTTAATGAAATCTTGGAAAACCTTTTACAACACCTAAAATGATGCCCACTTAGCAAAAGAATAAACATCTCATTCTATACACAAGTAAGGATGTCATTAATCCACATGTTCAATCCGAGTATAGCATGATCTTGAGCTAAGGTCCCTTTGATACCTGATCCAAAGTCCTAATATTGATAATTTACTATCCCCATAAGGCCCAGACCAACACTAAGAGGAAAGAATATAAGTATTTACATTAATTAATTGAGTTATTAAACTAGGTAGGGCCTAAATGTCCACCCATTTACAATACATTAGGGACAACATCCCTAATTAGCAAACTAATTGGAAACTTTGTTCCCTTCCCTATACACATGACCCATTGTAATTGTTATGTCAAAAAGTAGCACCCTAGGATTTGCACATTACAAAACCCTACTTTTGACTAACATGGGATTGTCTCAAGGTGTGGGACCCTACAATTGAGACAAACCTCTAGAGAAGGTTGGTTCCTCTACCTATTCCTAATGCTAAACTACTCCTAGAAAGGGAAATGCAACTATTCTAACACTAACATAGTATTCTAAGGGACCAGGAAGAGAGAGATGCATAAAATGTAAATCCTAAGCTAAGGAGGTGATAGCACCAAGAACAAGGAGAGATTCCTAGTGAGTGAAAATATGAAGAAAATAAAGTAGGAGAGGGCGGGTAGAAGTGCCACAGTCCGAAACAACATTCAAATCTCCATTTTTGTGGGGCACAATAGATTTAAGTGTTGCAAGAAGAAGAAAGTATGCACAATATACTGCAAATGTAATGGAAGGAAAGAAATGCAATATGACACAAGTTAGGGTAGAAAAATCCATAAAACATGAATTTTATTTCTTAAAAGGATGCACAATCCATTACAAAGTAGAAAAAGGCAAGAATCCTCTTGTAGAATGCTCAAATCTGAGGCTTGTAACTCACAAAAGCTCTAGAACAAATTTGAGAGAGTTACTTTACATTCCAATCTCTCATCTCAAAATGAGGCAAATTTTACAATATATAGAGCAAAGAACCTTGAAAATGCTTCACCAACCGACATACTTCATTAAATAGGTATGGGAAGCCATACAAATTCGCTTCCCGAGGGTACTTCTCTGACAAAAGAAGACATGGATGCCATACTCCATTAAAAATAGTTGTTGAGCTATCTTTTCACCCACCTACCTCACCTAATCCAAGGCCCGACCTTGATATTCTTGTAGCTAGCTAGTAACATATTTTGTTATTACCAGATCAAGAACATTTTCTTCATTGTGTCGGTCGAGAAAAGTTGGTCCTGAAAGTGTTGTTGGCGAGTAATGTTATATATGTTGTCGTCGAGCTAGTTTCTATTACCATTGGTAAACACCTTTATTTTTATCGGCCCGTAACACCTTTTTGTTACTAGTTGGTAATGGCCATATAGATATCATTGTGCCATTGGTAGGCTGTGGTCCAACTACTTGTTGGTTGGTAATGTTATTATGTTACCACTGGTAATGCTCATACATGTTACCGAATAGGTAATAGTCATACAACTTGTTAGGATCCTTCATTCATTATCATCATTTGGCATCGACATTTTGTTACTAGGTCGGTAATACCATTCTTATTATAGGCCGATAACTACCATTTTTGTTACTGATCGGTAATACCATTCTTATTACTGGGATGGTAACTACCATTTTTGTTACCGCTTTGATAACATCTGTACATGTTGTTGGTCGATAACATCTTCCTATTTTCTATAGCCAAATGGCTCAGACCTTCATCTGCGACAAGTGAAGATTGTAAAACATTACTTCCCCCATCAACTACCAACGCTCCAACTGTTAAGTTTTCCATTTTGTAGGGGTGCAAAATATGGATAAAAATTAGCGACTTGTGGGGTGATCTTCTGCTTTAGATCTGAAATACCGGTGACCTGGGTATCCATTGGGCATGGAGTCACTTTGATTGTTGATGTAGACACCAAATTTGGGTCACACTCCCTTATGTCCTCTTTTGAGTAGTTAGCCTAACGTGTTAACCTAACCATGACCCCTTTACCACATATTCATATTAATTTAGTTACTTACAATTGAATTAATACCCATCCTCACATAATTTATTAATTTAATTACTTTAATTAAATTAATTTACACCTCACCTAGCCACATCACCCAACCACATCACCTAGACACCTCACCATGGACTTGTTCTTAGCCTATTAATTAACTAAGACTCAGTCTCCACTTATCCTAACCACTTGAGACTTAATCTAACCCTAACATTAAATTCCTATTCTTTCTCCAACAACATGCCCACTTATCTAAGCGTTAACCACCACTTTAGACTGGACCAATAGGAAGAGCTTGCCAAAAATAGCCAAGATTTGTTATTTTTGGTAAACCGAGATATCCTTCCTTAACGATGCTAGTTAATCCATGATCTACCGGTCACCTTGACCATCATCGGTCACCATATATACAATTTGGCAACCTTTTACCTAGGTTGGTCACTTTGAGTTTTAGGAGAGAGATATCTAATTCAAGCACAAACCAAAGTTTTCTCAGCATCAAGATGAAAAATACATCTAGCCAAAGGTCCAAGCAAGTACCAGGGCTGATCTCAAGGCATTGGCATTCACGGTGACACTCCGGGAAGCACTACCCATGAAACTAACCACTAGGTTCACAAATCGATGCCAGTTACCTTAACCGTCGTCGGTTTCCCCTTCACCGGCATCAGTCCACCGGATCGACGTCGATTCTTGTATCTCTGCCAATTTTTTTCTAAATTGACCTTAATGACCCAAAGGCCTCACAAAAATCTCACCCAAGCTAGATACCCTACCTGAAGCCTCTCCATAGACCTCCCCATCTCTCTGTGTAGACACAGAGAGAACTTGGACACTGTTTATGATACTTTACCATTCCCATAAAAATCGAGATCGGTTATCCCTAACCGGTATCGGTCATAGATAAACCGTTAGTAGTCACACCCTGACCGACATCGGTCTCTATGTCTAGAAAACGCCTCGGACCAAAGCCAAGTACCCCAATCACCCAAATCAGCCCCAAATTGTACCAAGCCTTAACCAGGACCTTGTTTGTTGTTACAATTTTCCATCATACCAAAATCTTGAACTGGTGGTGGAGAGGATCTCATCGTGTTAACCAACTACTATGCCAACACACCCCCACACGATGGAGCCAGATGCAACCACATGAGCACTTGGCCCACCATGTATTCACCAAATTAGGCTCAACAACATTAGGAGGGAGTGACACTGGGACTTCCCGAGAGGTCACCATCCCAGTACTACTCCAGGTCGGGCATGCTTAACTGTTTGGCTTTGATACCATGTTACAATTTGCCATCACACCAAAAGCTTGAACTGGTTGTGGAGAGGATCTCATCGTGTTAACCAGTTTGTTATGCCAACATTTGTGACTTCCAGGACCACTTGCAGACTTGTGACTGACCCGTGACCTTTGACAGTTTAATATCAAAGCATTTAAGTGGATTAAAGTTGATAAGTAATCTAAGATACCTAAATCAAACTACTAACACTAGATTCATTTATCTGCATGTTCATTTGTTTTATATTGAAATATATATATATATATATATATATATATATATATATATATATATATATATATATATATATATATATATATATATATGGATTGACAACCATCGAGGAAGTGTCGTACTTCCTAGATCTAGCTCGCACTAGGAAATCCACAAACCTTTTGTTATTAACTATGTTTTGTGGTCTTGTTTTACATTTTAGGTAGTTCCTCTTAGACAAAAGGGAGTTCTTGTAGTCAACTTGGATCGGAAATCAAAATGCACGCACAATCTTCAACCGACATCATAACAGGTATTCCTCCTTGGCCTATCACCCTTATCTATTTCATTAATTTTCTAAGAATCGGTGAAACATTTTGGCACGCCCGGTGGGACCCATCCAGGTTTCTTGCATTCATTCATTCTTAGGGAACTGTTGTATGTTTATTTCTTTTAAAAATGAAGTTAACATTAAATTTTCTCCCTGGGAATCTTCTCTTTCTTCTATTTGTCTAAGTGACATTTGTATTTCGGGACTAAAAAGAATCATTCTTTTTCTTCTTGCATCCAATTAGTGAAAGTCATTCTCTTTCCTATTCACTCTCTGTTTACATCGAATATCACATTTTGATTTGGGTTCTAAAATACTTGCATTTCATACTTCTATGCTTGCATTTTTAGCTCACATTAAAACTGAGGGCAACCTATACATTGGAAGTCATGCCCAGCTGATGGTTGACATAATTGAATCATAGAGAACTTTCTCTTCTCTCTCTTTCCAAACTACACAAATATAAATTCACACATCTTCTTAAACAACACCTTACCTAGAAGAAGTTTTCAATGATCACATGATCAGAGGATTGATAGTGGGCCTAGTTGGTTTCTCTATCCAGTCATTAACTTAGAGAAAGGACCACCCCCACCAAAACATAACTTGAAACCACCCTTAGATCTTACCTCTTCATAGGACACCTTCCCAACCAAAAAAAATTGTTCGATTCACAAGTTAGTCTTAAATAACATAAGCTAAAACATAAAATTCACTTATAGGATTGCATGTTTTTCTTAGCTTTTTCTTGAGTTTTGTTTTTGAGTTACGAGGTTCATTTTATTCTTCATTTCACACTCCGACATCATAGTTGGTGTATTCTGACTATTTCTAAGTGTGTCAGGATCCATTACTATCATACTCAATTTTTTGGGTTGATATTTCATCTAACTTAATTCATAAAAATCATTTTTTCTTCACTTTTCAAAATTCATAGTGACCGGCATTGGTCCAGCGACCATCATCGGTTTACATCTGACCGTCATCGGTTTACCTAACCATTGTTGGTTTCTAGCTCTTTTTTGTCATTCTACCAAAAACAACATTCATCACATCTTTTGTTCTTTTGAAGTTCTTAGGACATCATTATACCCCTAAATTTTAAAATCATAGTCAAATACAACTTTTTATTTCATTTTCATTAGTTTTTCTCATTTGTAAAACTATGTATTTCCCATAATGTAATCCGGTATTGATTACCTAACCATCATCGATCACCCTGTAACCATCATCGGTTAACCTAACTACCATCAGTTCCTTTGTTTTAATTTTTAATTAAAACACCAACCAGTTTCACCTCCCGAAATCTATTCTCCTCCATTTTTACTATTTTCTTGTGTCATTTACAAAGAACAATTTACCAGGTCTACATTAATTCACATGGTTTTGACTCATAGCCAAGCCAACACCCTTGTGTTTCACGCTATCCTTCAACCACTCCCACCTAGCCCATCGCTGCCTTCCATCCTGTCACCTATGGATCCAACTCACCCATCACCATTAGTACTCGATGATGAGGAGTTCACAAGACTCCTTGACCAGAATCCCAGTTGCCTACAATATTATCTTGCCCACTCATCTACTCGGGACTCCTCATGGGATAATTGGTATATGACATGCCCGTGTCTATCCCTCCTGCCCTCACCCCCACTTCCGCGTCAGCTACCACTAGCTTAACATTACCTTCATCCACCTTACCACTTGTGGTGTCTCAACTAGACCCCACATCCTCTATAATTGCTACCTACAAATCATCACACACCTATGGTGTTAACTATTCCTTCATCATCCTTGAGCATAGCCCCATCTACACCTTTACCTCATATGTACTAGTTGCATCGCAACCACCCATGGTGTCGACAACCCATACCCCATTCCAAAACCTCATCATTTCCATCCCGCAGTCTCTACCCCCAATTACCACAAGAGTCGTACCTACCTTACCCATTGTCGGTAACCCATACCCCATTCCACCTCATCCTCTCCATCCCGAGTCCCTACCCCCAATTACCACAAGATTCATTACGACTACCCCACCTACTTATACATATCACCAACAACTCCCAATCTTGTTTATCACCTATTCAAGATACCTTTCACCTGCATCTATTCCCCCTTCACATTTCTCATACTCGACACCACCATATACTGGATGTCATCCACATCATACATCCATCATCAACCTCCTTATACTGCAGGGGGTTCCTAATCATCACAACCCACCAACGACCTTATTAAGATGATGATGGAAAAGATGCAAACATTAGAAGCATCAATCTAGCTCTCGTAACTCCTTAACCTACGATGAAATCTGCAATGAGCCCATCCATCCGTCTATTCCCATTTGCCCATACCCTACGCATTGGGAAATGCCCAAATTTAACGGTTCAACAGTAAAGAAGACCCACAACAACACTTGTGGTCTTTCAAACATGGGTGTTATCTAATCACCCACGATGATGCTTTACTCCTATGAACATTCCCCATGTCCTTAAATGGGACCCGCGTTAGATTGGTATAGTGGTTTGCCTCGACATTCCATTTACTCATTTAATCAAGTGGCTCAAGCCTTCTTGGACCATTTTTCAATCAATATCGTCAAGAAGGTCACTATGACCGACTTGTACTCAACTCGACAATATGATGATGAGTCTATCACCGATTTTGTCACTCGTTGGCGGAGCCTCATCAACCAACTAACATTCCAATTCCTCAAATCGAGCTTATAGAGTTGTTCACTAGAGCTTGTGTCAAAACACATCTCACTAACTCTATAAGTAAAAACCTTTTGTACCTTTGATGAAGCATTTACCATGGTGTGAAAACTAGAAATTCATGTCATTAAAGAGAAGAAAATCAATTGCATAAAAAAAACACCACAGTTCAAATCAAATGATGCCTCTTCATCTTCAAAGCCCCAAAATAATTATTCAAAAGCCAAAGGATCTGCCAACGCGGTAGTTCTCAAAGTTGGCCCATCTCACCCATCTAACCAAGAAAAACCTTCCTCTAATATTTCTCTCGTTCAAACTTTTCAGTTCAGACGGAACAACAAAAGTACACTTCAATTGGAGAGCCTATTCTTCAGTCTTAGAAAATATTCTTAAGGTTGGAGCCATTACACTTCCACCTATAAAACCACATACTAGTTTCGACCCCACTCATCCTATGCTGCATGGTATAAGGAACATGATTATTGTAACTATCATCGCATCAAAGGCCATAGCGATGGTAATTGCATAACCTTCAAAAACATTGTCCAAGAAATGTTAGATAATGGAGATCTCGTCTTGACAACCCGAACACCCGAAAATCAAAACTTACATATCTTTAAGAAGTTGTTCCCTAACCATACACCATCATCTAATCAAAATGGCAAACCTTCAACCAATGACAACAATGTCTATGAAGTTCACGTTGTTTTTGAAGTCGTACCAACCATTCCTCAATTTCCTCCTATCCCCTCTATCGAGGATATTCTAGCACAGCTCCTCTACCCACGGAGGAGCCTACCTCATCTACTCCTTCACCCACAGAGGATTCCCCTTCATCTCCCCCTTCACCCACAAGAGGAGTCCACAATTTCTGTTGATGCCATTTCACCATCTACCTCACAACCTAACAAAAAATCAATGGTATTAATTCTCCTACCCACGGGAGAATCATCCTCACTTTCTTCTCCACTGAAAGAAGAATCTACCTCACCCCACCTGCCATCTCTCCTACCCATGGGAGATCCTTTAGACGTGCCACTTCCTATTGGTGACAATTCCCCATTAGCATTCTAGGATCCCATTGATATGCTCTCGGCTCTTTTACCCATAGAGTCTAAGGCTAACCAGTTCCTTGTCTCATAGACATATTTTATAGGGATTTCCACTAAACCAATGACATCTCCTCTTATAACAGTATTACCATTTTCACACCTGGCCGACCGCTTGATTACATTGATAATTCCATGCTTTGGGGACGCCTTCGGTTACCCTTTTCAACCCAAATGCAAATGTTGCTTACTAGATACCTCCACGATCTATCCGAAGGTATTTCAAGTGACCAAATCAACCATGACCATGCATGTTGAAATGACTTCTTCTTCATCACCTTTACTACATCCAAACCTTTACCCATAACCAAACCCATTCCTATGCCTAAGAACCTACCTACACCTAAATATTCTCCCATATCTAGACCTATCACTACCTCTGGGTGTCATGCCGACATCAAGCCTTGTCCATCCACCATCAAATTGACTTAGCCACATCTTCCCAAGCTCACGCAAAAACCAATCCTCCACCTAAAAAGAAGACCCAACTTTTTAGGCCGCACACACCAGTTTCACCCACCACGCCTTTGTCACCTTCACCCCTTTCGTCTATCCTAGGGCCTCACCCATCGACCTTGGCCAAAAAACCACCTATCCAAGGAAAATCAAAAGCATTGCAGCCTACCTCTTCATCACAATCCTTTATTATAACCAACCTATCAGCACAGCATACACCTTTTGCCATTACCCACATCTTTCTTACCACCTATACCCCCACCAGCTATAATAACCTCATCACTACCTATGAGACTTCCTTCTCTTTAACTGTACCTTCCACCTTGCCTCCACCAACAACCTTTACCGCACCTCCATTATCACCATGGCTAACCCGTCCTCTTCGCCATCCACTTTCCCTTCTACATCATGTACTCCTCCTTCACCTTTACCCAAGAAGGTGTAACCAAAATTGAAAAACCCACTACCCTCCAAAGAGGTAGTCAATCCTACAACATGCATTCCATCACTAGTTCATCTACCATGCCCTCACCCTGGGAATGTACAACCCAAGCCTTAAAAAGTACCACCTACCAAATCGATGCTCAAACCTATCTCATTTAAAACTCCACCTCCCAGTACCTCACACATCACGATCACCTACACTTCAATCAAACCCACACTCACTTCACATTGTGATCCATTGGCAGGGTCTTACGCCAACATTCTAGCCAACCTTTTAGAGACCGTTGTCATCACATTACCCCCCTTAGACCTTACGACCCACTCAAGCCCAAACCAAAAGGGTTTGATGATACTAAAATTTGTGCCTACCATTGTGTGCCAGGACATGATGTAGAAAATTGTAAGGCTCTAAAAACCATTCTTCTCCAACTTTGTCTTCTGAACAAAAAAGTTGATGACGATGATCTTCTAGATGAGGACCCATTTCCACCTCCACCTATCACTACACATCCTTTCCCACTACCTATTTAGCGACCTGCACATCACCACCTCCACAACCATTTTATCCACCTCCAAAATTCGAGATCAATATGGTCCATATAGGAGAACTAGCCAAAACCCCACCAAAATGCTAGTGTGCCCTACTCATTTCACAAGGTTCTTACCCTACACTAGGTTTTTTTCCATCATGTCATTATAATTTTCTTGACACACCTTCTCTATCCACCTCTCTTCCTCAGATTAACATGATTCAAGTTACCACTCGCATCTAAAAAGACAAAGGAAAGGAGAAAGCAACTAGCCCATCCGCCAATCCTATACCCAACATACCATCTGCACCCACACCAAAAATCACCATTCGGGGACCCACATATCCTATTTTTGATGGTGTCGCCCATCATACAATGATAAAATAATTACACCAATCCCCTCTAAAAATGTCCTTATATGACCTCGTTCAAACTTCGAATCCCATCGATAGGCCCTCATGGAGGTTCTTCAATCCATCAAATTTTTACCTAACGACCCAACACATGTGGCCTCCATTCTCACCCCTCACCATGTAGCTTCTCTCACCAATTCATCCCCTTCCTCTACACCTGCCACTACTCACTAAGTAGTTGCCATCGATTTACGAGATTATACCTCTCCAATAAGATGATCTTGATCTCACCCTTTTCATTTTAGTTTATATTGATGAAATCAAGCATGCAAGAACCAATTATACTCAGGATTTGATACTCTGTTCAGCCAATACACTCCATTGCATTTAAACATGATAAATACACATAAGCTTATTACAATAGATAATACCATAGTTTATGCGTGCATCATATTTGGTAGCATAACCTCACAATAACTCAGTTCTTACATACTATTCTTATATATATCTATATCTATACTACATATACTTCACTACATATATTTATAAGGGTGGGGACTTTCCCTTCACCACTTATCTAATCCCAAAATAGGTCACATGTTATTATTAGCCACACGCCATTAATAATAGCCACACATGCAAGTGTGCTAACAATAGACTTCTTCTAGTTAACTGTCAGTAGTAAATCTATTCTCAGCCTGTACCCATGTAAAGTGCTTCATAGCCGATCCTCCAAAAATAGCCAATGCATGTCGTGTAAGTTTTAACTAGTTTGTGTGTTCGACACACTATCTCCAAAAATAGCTCATCATCATGAAAATGGCTAAGTCCCAAATCTATCTCTTGTCCTCAACGTGCACGTGATTCCTTCCCGATCCTCCCACACTTTTGAATGCACTCTTTCTTTCTTCATGAACCTTCTATATGTTTTTTTCTAAGTGCCATATTTTGACTGACCAACATTACCCCACACTAATTGCATTTCCCCCGAAATGGTTGTCTCCAAAATGAATCAAAGAATATGAATAGAAGAATAGAAATAATTTTTATGAATAAAAGAATGACTTTACCTACTGACATCTTCTGCTTCAACTTGAAGAATCAATTCTAGATATTCTTCTTTTATTTCCACCTCTAAAGTCTACCAATCATTGAGTGTGGCCTCTTCCTTTTTTGGGATATCTACTTGCAATTGACTCTAGCTCATCTTTTGCAATCTCTCCTTTCTCATTCTGCAAGACCAAAACAATGTTGGACATTGCAGTCATTCTTCCTTCTAATAAGTCCATCTTTTGCATGATGAGTTTCCCAAGCTCATCTAGCCTTTCCTTGTGTGGTTCTTGTGTTTTTGTAAGGGCCTCACATTTTCTTGACAAGTGCTAATCATTTTGTGCGGCCCAAGGTCTCATCCTTCATGGCTTTTAGGACTTCATTGTCCTCTATAATGGTCTTAGTTCTTATAACGGCTTTTGGGGCTGTACAAATATTCAACGCTTGATCTACTTTCTTTAGTTCCTCCTGCAAGCTTTGGAGAATGCCTCATATGATGCAATCTTCTCATCACCAAAGCCTTTTCTCTCTCTGCTTCTTGCTTAGGATTCTTTGGTTTTGGCATGCATGCAGAGGTTCATCTTCAAGCACCAAGTCCACCAAGGTTTGTACATAATGCATTGCCAAGAAGGAAACATTTTGGGTACCTTAGGCTCTAAGTGTGGCTTTGCTTTCATGATATTGTCCCCAATTTCCTCTGCCATGCTGATGAAAATAGTGTTCTTTTTGTGCCAAGTCTTTTTCTTTCTTTAGGCACACTATTTCTACATCCTTAGTTTTTAGTTCTTCTCTTAGCACCCTAATTGTTGTAGCCTTATCCATATTTCATCATGCCACCTCTGTTGAGACTTTCACCAAAGCATTACTCACTTGTTCATCTGACATAACAGTAGGCTTTACTTGTTATGTGTCTGGCCTGAGGTGTCTTCTTCAACCTCCTTGATACACATGACTCTTCACATACATCAAAGTTTGGTTCATCCATGTGTGTGTGCATAGACCATGAAAATTGCTTCCTTGTGCACATGGTTGCCATATCTTCATCCATCAGCTCCCACCCATACAACTCCTTTGGTGTCATTGTGCTTTGAAAATGGGTGTGGAAAATTTTACCTGTGTCCTCAACATAGCCCATGATGATGCAACATATTCTCCACTTGTTCTTTTTGATCTTGGCCCCTTAGGAACTTGAGCTTCAAGATTTGGAGCTTGTTCTTCTTATATACCTGAGTAGTCTCTCATGTGTGTCTCATCTCATCTCCTCCTCCTTTTCTCCTTCTTCTCCATCCTTCATTTCTTCATCCTTTGGTTCTTCCACATTCTCTGGAGGTGTAGGAGATTTGGGCACTCTCCTCAGACTCTTCCCTCCTCATTCAACTTCAACTTCCTTCTTCTCTTCTCAGTTGTCTCCTTCTGTGGAGAGATTCGAGGTGATCTGTGCATTGATTGTGGAGTAGCACCTTGGGTCCTTGTTCTCTAAATACCCTTTTGAAATGGCACTCTCTCCTTGACTACATCCAAGTCCTCATCATCTCCCTCTTGTGGCTTGGGGTGGGGTAGTCATGCATGCTCAACTTCTACCTATTTGTAGGCTTCCTCCTACCTCTGTGCTCCAAACCACCACTATCTTCATGCTCCTCTTCTTCATCATCTACTTCTATTGTCTCTGTGGGCTTAGGTGTTGGAACATTTTCCATTGTATGCTTACCTTTTGGTGGCCTTGGGAGCGAACTCATTCTCCACATACTTATTGTTCTCCATCTTGGGCTTGAGTTGAAGGTACACAAGCATTGCTCCAACATCTCCAATGGCCAAGCTTACAGGCTTCATGCTTATTATATCTGAGATAAGCCTCTCAATGTAGGCGTCCATCTACTGGATATACATATGTCTTTCTCAGTGTGTGGTAGTCACAATCTACCTTATCTATTGAAGCTTAGGTGGTGCACATCCATGAAAACTAGGTGAACTGATGCCTAGAAATATCATGTTGTGAAGGCATATGGTAATTTGCACCATGGGCTCCAAGCCCCATCTTTCATGGTGAACACACGTGATGCAAAAGTGTTGGTAGACTATGAAACTATACTACTTCCTTACCCCCTACCACCAAGGTAACTCCTTGGGTATGCGCCATTCTTCTTCAAATGCCATGTGGAGCCTATCATACCACATCTCCACCCTCTATTTAAATGGCCCACCCATGGTCCCTTCATAAGTATTTATTAAATCTTTCCCAGAGATTTTGTGTTCCATGGGGTACTCCCAAATCTTCTCCTTTGGCCCATCGGGCACTCCAATCTCCATAAACACCAAAGACAATAAAATAGCAGCCAAAACTAATTTTGTCACTGTACACACTTCTTTAATGATTGTCTTTGCTATGTGATCTCATGATATTGTAGATCACTCCTTGAGACATCTTCCTTGCAATGTGTAGCCACATTGTATTCACTGCTGACCACCTTTCTTGGTCATTCAACTTTGTTACAAGATGTGCAACTACTTGTACTACTTGGGTACTTCTTTAATTTGTTGATGTCCATGCCATGCGGACCCTTGGTATACCCAACTCCTTCCTTGTCTCCAAGGATCACTACTTTATCTATTAAGTCACTCTCCAGATCTACTCTGAGGCCCTTAGTCCTGTCATTGTTGAAATCAAGGCAGTTGTGATTCTAACCCTCCATCTGGCGAAGTAGAAGAAGTCCTCATGGACTCTTCTCATCAACCATCGATACAATGGTTCATACTTTCCAAAGTATGGCAGCTCATACAACTAGGTAGACTCCAATCTGCTTTAGTAACTTCTCACCAAGTGTCATCATACATTGGCATATCTTTTGTTGTGTGTTTGTTTGTTTTTGTGCTCAATAACGCATCTAGTTCCTTCTTATTATCGATGTATGATGGTTTGTAATCACTGATTTTACATTTATGGATGTGGGAATCCCATTCTTGTCCCACAATCACACCCTCTGGATATTGCATTTCTGAGAAATTACTCTCGGGAGTAATTTCTTCTTCCACTTCACCTTCTTCTTCCCTTTTACTCTTATTGTGGGTGCTTTCTTTGGTGCCATTTGAAAAATATCTCTTTTCTACCCTCTGTAATCAAGCAAGTTGAAACCCTAGTTCAAATCTCCATGCCCTAGTGGAAATCACATGCCCTAGCTCTTTTGTAATGCATCTACTTTGCTCAAACCCTTCACCTATGGGAATGCAAGCTTCTCCTGTGCACAAAAATCTTCTCTCCATCTAGGTTTCACACTCTTCACACCTCAACACTGATTGCTCGGCTCGTTTGCACTTAGCTCTTTTCAAATTCTCTCAATTACAATGGTAAAAATGAACTCACATCCCATCCTTATATAGATTTTCAAAAATTTAGTGCATTTATTTCTCCTCCACCTACCAACAATCCTCTCATTAATCGACCATTTTTCATTCTTTCCACGTGGTACATCTTTGCCCAAGCTATAACCTTCTAGCACATTCCTACCTTCTAGCCATGACTTCTCTTCAATGCCCCCATGTGCCTGAGTACCTCACCACTTGCACCTTCCCTTGGTAGTTCCCATGGCCTCTGCTTACCTCACGTTATACTTGTTTCTTCATTTATCTCCATCTATGGTCCTCATTTCTAGAAGCAATCTCTTTTTTTTTCAATTCTCCAACTTGAATAACACCCATAGTAGTTTGTTCCTTTCATGTGTACTTATTTTCAATAGTCATGTACCTAGATATCAATAACCACCCCACACTAAGGGTATGTGTAGTCCTCTGCATATAAAATTTCTTCAAATAGTAATTAGCTTATAGCACGCAAAAACATGCTTTATTACACAAAAACACCAACTAAATTGACAAAGCATAGCGAAAAGAAGGAAATACATTAAGGAAATACAAAATTGAAAACCTAATCTAAATGGAAACACTTGCCTTATTACAAACACCAAGAAGACTTATTTATAGTAGGGCTTCAGCCTACTCCCATTGAAGTATATCGGGTAACCATGTTCCATCAAGTGCCTCTAATTGAAAGCACATGTTTTCAAGTATGTGAGTGATAACATATGGCCCCAACCAATGTACTTTGAGTTTTCTGGATGGCACAAAAACTTAGAATCATAAAGGAGCACCATCTGTCCAATTGTGAACTTTTTATCCTTGATGTGCCTGTCATGCCATGCTTTCTGCCTGGCCTTTTCTTGTTTTTGACTCCAACGTGTGCTATTGCTCATCACTCATCCAACTTAATTAACTTTTCAATCCATTCTTCTAATGCTTTCTCATCAGCTAGACCTCCAGCACATATGTACAATACACAAAGATGGTAACATGAATTCCATAGGAAGAACTACTTCTCACTGCAAACACTAACTGAAATGGTGTGGCTTTGTTCAACCTTTTATATGTTGTTTGATATGCCCAAAGTACTGCAGATACTTTATCATCCCAATCCTTTCTTCCAACATCACATATTTTTGTCAATGTTTGGCTCAAAATTTTGTTGAAAGCCTCAGTAATCCCATTTTCTTGAGGATGATATGGTGTAGTCTTATGGTGTGCAATCATGAATTCATCCAATAAAATTTTGATTGTCTCATTCAAAAGTGTGTGCCCCTATCACTGGTCAAACTTAAAGGACATCCATACCTTGTAATAATATTTTCCCATAGAAACCTAGGCTGTTGTAGCTTTGTATAATCCTTTGTAGGGGTTGCTTCTTCCCACCTTGTCAGATAATCTATGTAAGTTATGATATAGCGTGATCCATCCTACATGCGTGGTGGTGAAATAGGACCCAAAAATCTATAGCCCATTTCTCAAATGGTTACTGCACACTATAATAATAGGTCTTAGAGGCATTTCATCTCATTGACCTGGTTTCCCAAGATGCTGACAGTGATCACAAGCCTTGCAATAATCCTTACAATCTTTATACAGGTCTCCCACCATAATCCAATGAGTAGAATCTTGCACGTGCGTGGCATCACCTACATAGTGGCCACCTGTAATACCACCATGAGCTTCCTCCATATATATGTGCTGCTCATGTTCTAGTACACAATGACACAATACTTCATCCCACCTAATTTTTATAGTCACCACTAATCAACATATAGGGTGCCACACATAGCAAGTTGTTTCTTCTCTAAGGATTTCATTCCTTCTAGTGTCATGCCTATTCGTAGAAAGACAACAATGTCCTCTAATTCTGATGGCACTGCTCATTGTAACCTATATAACTATGCATCGGGCATGGTATCTTCAATTTCTTGTGCTTCTTCTCTGACTATATTATGGATAAATGGTCTGGTCCAGAATTACTTTTCCCTAGTTTTACCACAATTGTGAAATCAAATTCTTGAAATAAGAGTACCCATCTGCATATGTGCCCCTATAAAATGGGCTTGTTTACCAAATACTTCAATGCCATGTGATCTGTATAAAAGAAAAATGGTGTAGCTAGTAGGTATTGTCTGAATTTATGTAGCGCATAGATCATTGACAAAGCTTCACGCTCTTTGTAGTTGTGTAATTTTGTTCTAGAGTCAACTTTCTACTAGAAAAATAGATAGGATGATCTATAATACCTTCTCTAGGATGAGCCAATACCATGCCAATGGTCATGCTAGAGGCATCCACATGTACATGAAATGGTTGGTCCCATGAAGGAAAATGCAGAAAATAGGCACGGTAGTAAGTTTCTCCTTTAATGTCTCGAATGCGCGTTGTTGTGGTTCTCCCCAGTAGAACGTACCTTTTCCTTTCAGTAACTCCTCCAAAGGTGTGAAAACCTTGGCATATCCTTTAATAAAATTCCTATAATATCTGTATGACCCAAAATCCATGCACCTCACTCTGATTGGTAGGCTCTTTTAGGCCTATAATGACTATAACCTTAGTTGGATCGACCAACAAACCTTCCTTGCAGATTATGTGTCCTAACAATATTCCAAATGGTGTAGAAAATATGCACTTCTTGATGTTCAAAGAGATACTCAACTATCTACATCTTTCAAACATTAAGCACAGATTGTCACAATGATCTTTAACTAATCCATACACCATCCAATCATCTAAATAAACTTGTAAGAAGTTGTGAATAAATTCTTTAAATGCACTTGAACAACTATGCATGAAAATACAACATGCATTTTTTAGACCAAAAGGCATCACAATATAGGTGAAAGCTACCCCATTCAATAGTAAAAGTAGTTTTTTCTGATCCTCTGGGCAATCCTAACTTGATGATACCCAGAGAACCCATCTGTAAATGAATAGATTTCACACCCTGCAACACCTTCTAGTATTTCCTCAGTGAATGGCATAGGAAAGGGATCAGTCACACATGCAACATTCAGCTCCCTGTAGTCCACACAGATCCTAATCCATCCATCCTTCTTGATACTGATCACCATTGGACTAACCCATTCTGACTCATCCAGGGCTTGATGATTCCAGACTTCAACATTTTGTCAATCTCTTCTTTGACCTTTTCACACAAGTTGGGGTTCATCCTATAGGGTCTCTTTCTAACTGGGTGCACCCTCTTTAAGCTTTATCCTCATCTCCCCTAATGATTCATGCATGCCTTTAAGCTCATGGTACCCCGAGGAAATAAATCTTGATAATCCCATAGTAACTCTATGATTTTTTCCACTTGAGTCGACCAATAGTCCCCAATTATGGCCTCCTTAGGCTCAACATCTGATCCAATATTCACTTTCTTTGTCTTCATAGGTTCATGATAGGTGCATGTGGTCTTATCTACACTTTCCAACACCTCACGCCTACTTGTTGAATGGTTTATATCCATATTTTCTACTTCTTCATCATCCACTAAGTAGACCATTTTTCCTTTTTCTTTCTCAAGGAAAGCATGTTGAAGTAGTGTGGCATCGGCCTCTGTTTCTTCACAAAAAATGCTCTGAGTTTCCTTCATCCAATAACTCTGAATGAGTTCTTCAGCCTTGCACTATCTCCCATAGTTAAGCAGCTTTATGACTTTTAATGCTTCTTCCACTGGAGGCTTGGTAGAGAAGAAGTCAAATGTCTGGGTCATTCCTACAATTAAATCCTACCAATTTCTAGTCTCTCTATGGAGTTTTTATACATATACATACCAACACACATGCAACCATGTAAAGTGGAATAAAACTTGTGCACCCAGAGCGAAGGTGGTAAAGCTTCCTGCCCCTCTTGTCTAGAGTCTCTCACACTTTGAACGTGGTGTTGAATAGGTTGATTACCATGATAAGTGCATATTTGAGTAGGTGCATTGCTCTGAAGAACCTAGTGGCAAGAGAAATCCTAATTTCATTCCATCCTACAAGATTATCCTTGTGGACCACCCACTAGTACGTGTGTTGTTGTCCCACGTAGGGTATATGCTAGCATATTCCTTCTTTCTAGTGGGTCTATCCACTTTGTTCTTCCATGGTGCATGTAGGAACACCATAGGATCTCCTTCTCCGGTGTAACAAGGTATCGAGTTGTTACCTATTCTCTGATATAACATGGTTTGTTGACCCTAGGAAATATGCTCTTTACTTCACGCCCTACTAACTCATAAGTGTTATGAGCCCAATTATCACAAGAAACACTTGTAGTATCACTAATAGACTATGTGCATCCTCCCACTTGAAGGATTCCTTCTTTACATGGCTCAAGCACCTCTAGATCCCGGATGGCACATACATAAATCCTATTCAGGTCTTCTTCACTCAAGGGCTCAACATAGGGCACAAATTTTCCATCTGTTAAAGGGATAATAACTCTTTC
The DNA here is from genome assembly GCA_018340775.1 of Taxus wallichiana var. yunnanensis. NCBI lineage: Eukaryota > Viridiplantae > Streptophyta > Pinopsida > Cupressales > Taxaceae > Taxus > Taxus wallichiana. Next base: position 465,493,165 of record CM031241.1, read on the forward strand.
CTCCTTGTTTTCAAAATTGATATAACCCTTGTTGAACCAAGATCAACATTATTTGCATAGCACCAAGGATGCCCCAATAGAGATGGGAAGCTATCTGACTCTGCTAGTGCTAAAACCTCAAAATCTCCAGTGAACTTGGCTCCTTGTATGGTAATGGATGCATCTTTTAAAACTCGATGGGAGTGGCCTTAGTCCGATTAGCCATGAACAATACATTAGAGGATGGCTGCAATGGAGGTCTCCCCATTTGTACCCATGCATCTAAAGTAAGAACATTGACTTCCACTATGTATCAATCAATATATTACTCAATAGCCACCCATCCACAACAACATTCAGTTATTTCCTTGTCATAATCTAGGCTATGAGGGGAAGATTTGCATGTAGGATCTATCATCCAGTCTCAATACTTGCACAGAGTGTTTCCTTTTAACCAATTCCCCAATAGTGGAATGATATTCTCTTGGCACAAAATTTTCACACTTCTCTCAAGTCATCCATATCAGTTTGGACCATCTCTGATGCTTTCTTTTGCTCCATCTTCCATGTGATTGCTCCTTTAAATATTGTATTTCACCTAAAGATTCTGAGTACCTCCATGGTTTCTGGTAAACCTCCTTTTGATGGGTGGGATCTGGGTACCATGTGCATGTAGAACCTCCTCCTTAGTGATGGTAGGCTTCTGTTGCAATGCTTCTTTGGCATGCATTGCTTCAGCGTGGGTCATGATCTTTACCTGCAATGCCTCGAGATTAGGTTCCAACTTGGGCATCCATTGATTTTCCACAGTGCGTTGTATCCTAACCATCCCTGCACCTTTGTTTTCTTGTTTATGTTTCTTGCTAAGATGCTCATACAAGTCTAGGGCACTCCTCATAACTATGATTCTTTCCATAGAAAAAGAACATGTAATATTATGAGGACATTCACACTGTAGTGGTCAGGAGATCCACATGTATAACATGTTCCATGAGGGAACTCACTTCTTCCACCACCACGGCCTCATCCTCCAATCCACCATGGTATCCTCGACCTCTGCCATGACCTCCTTTAAAATTCCCTTCATTCGATCATAGCATGCATTGATTGTGATCCCGATCCTGATGCTCATTCTTTCCTTTAGAGTTATCTAAAACTCATGTCTATCATACACCAATATCTATAGCATCATGGATCTGACCAATCAATGGCGGTCTCTTCCATGTCATGAGTCATGTGGACCTACAAATTTTACAGTAACATGAAACATTCTTCCTTATCGCATGCATTGTAGTAATGGGCGTGGACTAGCATCATGGTTTAAATGGCATATCTCACAGTCCAACAATAATGAGCACACTAATGATCTATGGGGAAAACTATCCTTTGTGTGACCTTCCACTTCACAATCTATGCACCAAATCCTGTGTGCATCTCATGTGTTGAATTTTCCAATAGTTTCTCCAATTACTTTGCCATAGCTATGATCTGTGCTTCTAAAAATGGGCTCACCCCAGTGTCTATACTTCCAACTACCTCAACACGTAAAGGCTTTTCAAGTGCTTCACATGGATCGGTGTATGTTTTATGTGATAGTGCCCTCTCTAAAAGGTGTAATTAGGCCTCCAAAACCATTGCATGTGTTGGCTTGCATGAATATCATAAGAAAGCTTAGATAACAATGTTTTGAAATGAGCATCATACTCTCTGACACTCTCAGTAGTGCCTTGCTTAATATCCTTGAGCACACTTATACTCTTCTTGCTCAAACTCAGGGATGTGAAACTCTTTAAGGAAAGCATCTTTTAAAGTTATAGTCTACACAAGTCTTGATCAGGGTCAAAATTTTGTACCAATGTGTGCATGCCCTTGTAACGTAGTAGCAAAATTGACTTTCCCTACGCTCAAAGTTGTGATTCCTTTTGCATGCCACAATATTTCACACATGTGTACATGTTCAGTACAACATCTTCTATGCCCCTATACTCTGGGAGATGAAGAGACATCTCCATGTAAATATTCTGGGGTTGGTGCGGACCTTTCCCACACTCCAGAACCTCCTGTGTTTCCTCTGCCTCCAGAACCACCAGATCCACCAGAGCTAGAGCCACCTATACCTCCTGATCCCAAACTTATAGTTGGGGTCGGACCAGAAGATGTACTTCCTGTGTCCCAATAGTAGTACTTGAACTATACCCCGACAGTCTGCAGAAGTGTTACTACTCCCAGAAGAGAGTCCAAATCTGCGCACACTTGAATTCTTGTGTGATGATACACCCAAAAAGGTACTCCCATATAACAATGAAGTCATTTTGCACTTTGCCATCATTGTGCTTTTTATATGACTCACTCCTACTCTCCCACTACCTAAATTAGCTTGTTGACTATTTTTTGTACTAGATACTGGAAAACCAAGCGCAAGGGCAAAAGTTTCCAGGTGGATTTAGATGTGCACCCATGGCCCAGGTCATCTCTCTTTGGCATGCTTCTACGTGAGGCCGGAGGGTTCCTGTCATGCTTTCCCAAATGGGGAGTTCTTGATGCTCGGGTTCCATGTCTTCTGCGTGAACTTCAAACCCTTCCCAAACTATCTCTCTCCACAATGCCATTCACTCTGCAACATCTCATTTCTTCTCTATCTCCCTCTCACATGCCTCATTATACTTAAGCCACCTTTCCTCTCTCTTTCCTTTCTATCGCTAGGTCTGCCATCTTTCACCAAACCTACTCCTTCCCCCTGCGTGGTGGGGTTTAGTTAGCCATCGGTTTGTTCTCCAAGTTCAGGGTTACCATCAAAATTTTGATCACCAGTGGAATGCCTTGCAGGTAAGTTCCCTTGGGATATCATAAAAATTGGAATTCAGCTACCTCTGGCATGAATAAGTGGAAATTGAGTACTCCAAGATATAGTTGTTCAAAACACCATGGAACCACATATCCACAATGCGAGAGTCCAAATCAGATCAACATCATAAAGGGCTGAAATTCTTCCTACATCTAGAAACAAGTGTGTGATACCTCCAATTCCATTTAGATGCATAAGCAACCACCACTCATATAATTCTACTGAAAAAATAGTGAAAGAAGCTCTCTCATAAAAATAGTCATACAAGATTCTTCTCCACCCATGTGTGTGTGTCAAACTCAGATCCAGTGTTAAACCTCCATGTGTATTCTTCTTCTAGGTCATGTATCCACTCCTCAACACTTTTAGGGTCAAACTGCGTATGTCTTCATCATGAACCATCTTGAAAAAAACTGAAAAAGAGTCCCCAGGCAATGGAACCAATGATGCAACCTAGAATTTACCAGTAAAATCCCAGGCACGTGTGCTGGCACATCACTCAGCCTAGACTGAGTGCTCACCCAAAGCACAAAGGTACCAGGCCCTCTTTAGGGTTGTTGTTGTAGGATGTTAGCATGATGAAGACTTAAAGCATTCAGATCCATGACTAATATATCATTCTACAGTGCATGTTTAGATCTAGATCTAGAGAATAACAAACTTAAATGATAACCATGATGAAATCAAGCATGCAAGAACCAATTATACTCGGATTTGATACTACTGATTCAGCCAATACACTCCATTGCATTAAACATGATAAATACACAAAAGCTTATTACTAATAGATAATACCATAGTTTATGCGCACATCAGATTTGGCAGCATAACCTCACATAACTCAGTTCTTACATACTATCTCTATCTACTATTACATTATTACACTTTCATATTTATAAGGGTGGGGACTTTCCCTTCACCACTTATCTAATCCCAAAATAGGTCACATGCTATTATTAGCCACGCACCATTACAATAATAGCCACACATGCAAGTGCGCTAACAATAGACTTCTTCTAGTTAACTGTCAGTAGTAAATCTATTCTTCGCCATTCAAAACCTATAACATGTTATACCGACCTAATGATGTCCTTATACTAGTTAAGGCATCTACCACTATCGCCACTTATTCTTCACCCACAACCCCATCCACTGATGTTGCTGCTACCTTTTCCACACCTACCTCCTCCATTCCCACTGCCACCATAGCTTCTGTAGAGTTGACCCATCCGCTAATCCTTCTACTTCTCAACTGACCAATGCTTCTTCCTCCCAATCGCCTAGTGATTCATCTATTCCCACCACCCATATACCAACTACCGATCCCTTAGCAGGTGTTTTTCAATGTCTCACTCTGGGGGAGTACCACATGTACAACATCAACACATTCCTTACTCCTCAAGAGTATGGTAACCTTTGCCAACATCCTCGTTATGATCACCACGTAGGTGAGGTTTTATCTTATGGTCCTCCTCACCTTCATATAAACTTAACCTATGGGGGACTTGATACTTCTACATACTTGCCCAGAGCCACCTTCCCAAATGTGACCATTTTCATCTGACCTTCAATCCCTCACCAACCACCACTTTGCCCACACTTTCCTCCACCGTTGTGCATGGAAAGGCTTTGGCTTTGGGTTTTATAAACAAGGCCATCATACTATCATCCCGTGTACCACACGTAAACATAGTGACCATAGTGGTATTGGCTTTGTCGAACCATCTTTCAAGAAATCCTACGTTAAACTCATTGAGGATGACAAACCTTCTTCACCCCATCTACTAACTTCCCCACCTTCACCCACGAGTCTATGGATCCAAAATCCATTCCTCCTAACTTTTTTTTCATAAACACCATTTCCCGGGACCTCTGACTTATCAACGCGATGGTGAGGCTCCCTCTTCCCTTCCCTTCATGTATCTTGACATGATCGATGATGATACACCTTCTATTAACGTCATTCAATGTCAAGATGATGAGTCTATTCTCACCTACCTTGGTGTGAAAGATTCTTATATTCACCGGTCATTGCCTTCTAAGATGTAAACTATGTTAAATGAATCAACCATCGAAATCAATATTAACACTTAGGACAACCACACATTCTAAAGATAGGCCAATCTTTAGATGTTGCCAAACGAAGATTTTACCTCATTCCTTTGAGATCATAGCAATACTTTTTCTTGGTCCTATGCACTGATATGCCTAGTATTGACCAAAACATTGTGGTCCACAATATCATAACTATTCTTGAAGCCAAACCCATAAAATAAAAGCTATGAAAAATGCATCCTCGCATTGCCCTTCTTGTCAAAGAAGAACTTCAATGCCTTCTCTCGGTTTCCTTCATCCTACCCATTTATTATCCCCAATGGATCTCTAATATCATTCCTATCATAAAAGCAATAGGAGGACTCCGCATATGCATGGATTTCCGTGACTTGAATTTAGCCTCCCTAAAGATGACTTCCCTCTACCTAGTATAGAATAACTAGTTTATCTCACCGCCGGCCATGAGATGTTATCACTCATGGATGGATTCTCAGGTTATAACCAAATATTACTCACCCCGGAAGATCAACACAAAACCTCCTTCATCACTCCTTGGGGGACCTTTACTATCGAGTCATGCCCTTTGGCCTTAAAAAACACTGGTGCTACATATCAGCGGGCTATGACTTATATCTTTCATGACATCATGCATCGCATATTGGAAGATTATGTAGATGACCTTCTTGCCAAATCCAAACATCAAGCCGAACACCTTACAGTCCTTAAGGTCATTTTGACCATCTCATCAAGTATTGTGTTCACCTTCAACCTAAGAAATGTGTCTTCACTGTCCTCTCAAGAAAAATCCTTTAGGTTTATCATTTCTTTGTGTGGCATAGAATTCAATCCCACTAAAATCAAGGCTATTCTCAAAATTCCTCCACCTACTAACCTTCACCAATCACAGTAGTTTGCAAGGCAAGATGCAATCTATTCTGTCATTTTATTTCACAAACATTTGACAAATGCCACCACCTTTTCATCATCTCCTCAAAAAGGATGTCTCCTTAAAATGGGACAATGAATGCCACAAATCCTTTGAGGCCTTAAAATAGTACCTCCTCTAACCACCTATACTCATTCCTCCTAAGGATGACCAACCATTTTACCTTTACATTTATGCTACATGGATCATTCCTTGGGAGCCATGCTCACTCATTGCGATGAGCAACACAGGGAGAAAGCGGTTTATTATATAAGTCATACACTTTTGGATTATGAAACCCAATACACCCACCCAAAAACTCTTCCTAGCCTTAGTTTTTGTCACTTACTAAACTTCACCATTACCTACTTAACCATAAAACTTTTTTTGTCACCAATACAGACCCCTTACATTACATGTATGCTAAGCCCTACCAACATCAACGTGCTTACATATTGGCTCATGCTTCTTGCAGACCTAGACCTCAAATTCATTCATCAAAAATCTATCAAAGGCCAAACTATTATTGACCAAATTGCAGATGCACCTCTCTTTGGAGATCAACCCTCTAACTTTGATTTCTTAGATGAATCCATTACTACCCTCTCATTGGATGATACCATTTTCCTAATGACATTATTCTTTAATGGTTCTAAATGTCAACATGGAGGTGGTGCTAGAGTTATACTCATTCTTCTCGATGGTGAGCCTATTCCATTATCGTTAAAACTAGATTTTGAATGTCTTAACAATATCACCGAATATGAAGCACTCGTATTAGGCCTTCTTCAAACTGCCATTTCCTTAGACATCAAATCAATTAATATATTTGGTGACTCTCAACTAGTTGTAAATCAAGTCAATGGTATATAACAGTGTTGTAACAAAATACTTCAAAAGTATAAGCATCATGTAGACATACTTTTGACTACCTTTGATATTATGAACTTCAAACCACTCCACGTTGCACTAATAAATTTATGGATACCATGGGCTACCTTGCTTCTCAGATACCCGCCTTGCCCTCTCGACTAGAAAATATTTCACTGTAAAAAAATCACAATCACCTTCTTATCTATATTTAAGACATCAACCTCATCGGAATTGTTCAACCTAACCCACGTGACCTTTGGTATAAGCGGTTCTTGACTACCTTTCCCTTTTCGCCTTCTACCTCTAGACCTTACTCGCAACGAAAAAGTTCCTTTCTCAAAAGTGTCTCTCGGTATGTCATCATGGGAGGCATTCTTTATAAATGTGGCTTTGATGGTATCTCATTGTTGCAGAATCAAGCCAAGACACCCAGGATGCAAATCGGTTTCTAAGTTGATGTTTTAGGCATCCAAAGTGTGATTGCACAACATTGAAACCTCTCTCCAAGTGTTGGACTTGTAAAATGAGAGAGAAATCTCCAGTTAGAGGTGGTTCCTCAAACTCCTCGATCGAGATCTGTTATTTGCACAATTAGCAGAGGTTTGAATCCTAATCCTACTCTAAATTCCAAGGAGACAGAGATAGAAAGTGTAAAAATTGAAACTAAACTAATAGGTGATACACCAAAGGAGTGGTGAACACTTCTTGTTCATGAAAATTGACACAATTTCATGAAATGCAACATGAAACATCATACACAGGATGATAAGATGCAATTAGAGGTCTGAAATGAAACAAGACAATACAAACAAAGGACTAAAAATTGATCACGTAGTCTACACTTTGTCATTTTCACTTTGTCAAAATCCTTGCATTTGCAACATCAAAGAGGCAGAAACCTGTTACAATCATGAAGAAGGTCTGATACTTGCAAAAATCACTTATTGAAGGTGAAAGAAGAAGCTTGCTATCCAAAAAAATGTTCCACCTCAAAAAATGAGCCAAATCTAGCTTTTACAACGCATGGGTCGAGCCCAGGAGAGAGAAAATGTGTAAAAAATGTGGGAGCCATTCCCCATTGAATGAAGATGCATTAAAACAGCATGGGTGTCCTTACACACCCATGCCGAGACATTTTTAGCCATCTTAGAAGAAGAATCGACCCATTTTGCATTAAAACTGGTTGTTGAAACGTCATTTCTGGCCATTACCATGTGCCAGAGACGTTTCTTAATTTTCTCTCTCCAAAATGAACCAAAATGAAAAATTGACCACGGAATCATGTAGATAATTTCACCAGCTTTCCATTGATATAAAGAACGCAAAAATCTGAGCTCTGGATCGAAAGATATGGCGATTTGAAAATTTAGGGCAAAAACAGGCCAAAATCGGATCGACGGCAAAAAGTTTGAATTTTTACCCGTTTGGTCTTTGGAAAAAATTTCAAATTTTCCCCGCGCTCCGCCACTCCAGGTGCCATGTGGCATGTTTTGATTGGCTGCGGGCCCTCTAAGGGAAAATTTCCCACAAAAACTCCGCCGAGCCATAACTTGAAAAATATGAGGAGTTAGGAGGAAAACTTTACCTTTCTGGAAAGCTGAGAGAGAGCTCTATCCAATGGTGCCATTTCCAGAAGGTTTTGAGTGCCTGGAAAACAAAATATTATGACTGAGGCACAAGAGAAGGAAATATGTAAAGGAGTTAGCCACAAAATGAGCAGGGGGCACATTTGGGATAACAATTTTGCGACTTCAGGGGGTCATTTGCTCTTGGATGAAGTTACCAGTTGCCTGAAGCAATCCATTGGGCATGGAGTCACTTGATTCTCTGTTTAATACCCCAATTGACTAGAACATTTCAAAGAGGAACATGGAAAATCACCTGATGGAGTAAGGCCTGCAAACACATTCCCGAGGCAATGCAAGTGTGCCAAAGCACTTAGGGAAAGAAAAAGAACCTATAGAAAAACAATGTGCACAAGCACTTGGAGGAATGAAAACCTAAGCTAATATTTACAAGGTGGAGAATTTCCCTCTAGTAGTAATGCTTTAGATAGATTCCATTGACTGGAATCTACAGTTCTTCGCCATCCAATGAAGACAATTGGAAGGCATTGTTGTCCTTACACTTTGTGACCATGTATGGGCCACTCCAAATGGCATCAAATTTTGAATGCCTTCCCGGTTTTGCTCTATCTGCATCCCATTTTAACACTAGATCTCTAACTTGGAAAGATCTACTCTTGGCCTTCCTATCAAAGGTCTTCTTGATCAAAGCTTGATCCTTCTCCATTGCTTGGGATGCCTGATCTCTGATCTCTTGGAGCTCCATCAACTCTACATATCTCACCTCCATGGGCCCAAACTCTAGCAACTCTAACTGCTTCATGAGTTCCAATGTTGGCAACTCAAGTGACATGGGCAAGATTATCTCTCTTCCATAAAAATCCCGAATGGAGAGTTACTCAGTGGATCTCTTAGGAGTTATCCTATCGGCCCCATAAGGATGATTTCGAGTTTGGTATGCCAAGACCTCGATTCTCATCAAGAGTCCTCCTAATGATCCTCAACAAGTTCTTGTTTGTAGATTCACTTTGCCATTACCCCGAGGGTATTAGTTTGATGAAGTACTTAGGTAGATCCCGTTCTTGACAACCCACTCGGTCACCTTGATCCAATAAATGCTAATGCATTATCTGAGATTATTGTAGCAGGTATGCCAAATCTGGTTACTATCCCCTCATAGAAGTCTAAGATGCTTTAGACTCATTTGCTTCCTTGAGTGCTACTTCTTCAGTCCACTTGGTGAAGTAGTCTGGCTGTCAAAATCCACTTATGCCCTTGGCTTGAATTGGGATTAATGACTCCAATGAAGTCCAAACCCCATTGCATGAATGGTTGGTCAACTGAAATTGGATGCAATGGAAGGGCAGCAAGCCTCTCTTTACCTGTGAAGAATGCACAATTCTTGCACCTTTTGATCCACGCAAAGCAATCACTGAAAATCTTGGGCCAATAATAACCAACCTTCATGATTTTTAGAGTTGTCACTCTTGGTGCAAAATGACCACCACCGGTCCACCATGGAACTCTTCTAACACCATATGAATCGATTTGTGCTAATGCATCTTAGCAGCACTCCATTCACATCTTTCTTGAACAAAACACCGTCTACTATGGCATATGAGACAACCTGCAATCTGAAGTGTCTTCTTTGGGTTTTGTTCATCTCTGGAGGGCATAGGCTTGTGCTTAGGAAGTGCATTATACCTTGGGTCCAAAGCAAGGAGTGGGGACAACATTATCCTCTTCTTGAGTGCTACCTTGCACATGGCTATCTTGAATCTGTCAAAACAACCTCTTCTTTATCGTGCATACTCCTTTTTGCTTGCCCAATCAGCCGCTCACACAATCCTTTTCCTCTTACCAACTTGGTGACCTTGATCTCAATATCATACTCCATGACATGAGTGATCCAACCTGCCCTTTTCTCATTCAAATCCTTGTTGAGGAGGAAGTCCTTTACTCCCGCATGAGAGACCAACAACCTGAACCTTGTTGTTTGAGACTAGATGCTTGAATTTCTTCAAGCTTCGATTCTCATAAAGTACATGCTTCTCAATAAAAGAATATCTCACCTCATAGTCATCTAGGCTTTGGTGAAGAAAGCAATTGGCTGCTCATCATTGTCCTTGTTCTGCTTGTACCAAAATGGTAGAAATAGTATCATTTCCTCCAAATGCATAGAGGATGAAATCCTTGGAGAAATCTGGGTTGATGAGAGTTGTTGCTTGGGAGATGGTTTCTTTGATTGCTTCAAAACTCTCCTTGCCTTCTGCTGTCCACTTGAAAGCCATGCTTTTCTTTAACATTTTGGTGATAGGTTTGACAAGGGCTGCAAAATTTGGGACAAACCTCCGAACAAAATTTATTCTTCCCAATAAACTTTGAAGGGCCTTCTTGTGGCTTGGCAATGGTAGTGCTCTTATGGCTTCAACTCTCTCTAGATCAATTGCTAATCCTTCTTTGGAGACATTATGGCCAAGGAGCTTTCCTTCATGTGCTGGAAGATACACTTCTTAGGATTTAAAGACACTCCAAATATCCCGCACCTTTGGAAGACTTGTCTCAAATGAGAGAGGTGGTCTCACTGCATTCTTTGAAAAAATAGTGATATCATTAAGATATATCAAAGACAATGTTGTTAATCATGCATTTGAACGCCATGTCCATTGCTCTTTGGAAGGTAGCTCCGAGCGTTGGACAGCCCAAATGGCATTTTCCCGTATGCATAAGTTGCCCATTTGGTTGTGAAGGCATGCTTGAATCGATCTTCTTCCTTCACCATAATCTGATTGTACCACTGAGTAGCCATCAAGCAATGAAAACCTTTCGTAGAGCCAAAGAACAACTTGTAAAATCTACTCCATGAAGGAAGTGGGTAATGGTTCTTGAGAGATGCTCTATTCAAATATCTCGAAATCAATGCACAATCTGATCTCTCCACTCTTCTTTCTCGATTTGGAACTAAGTTGGAAACCCAACTAGAATGCTTGATTCGAATATGATTCTTGACTCAATCAACTTGTTCAATTCCTTCCTCATGAGAGGTTCCATGTGTGGATTGACTGGCCTTTGTTTTTGCCTGATGGGCTTAGTATTTGGATCCAACTCAATGGTGTGCTGAGCTAACTTGGGATTGAAACCTTTCAAATCTTCGTAGCTCCAAGAAAACACATCAGGGAACTCTTGACACAACTGTATGAACTCATACCTTTCTTGTTCAGTTGTCATCTTTCCAATTTGCAATGGTTTGTTCTCTTCCACCAAGATGGATACTGAATCTTCTCTCTTGACTTGAATGTTTGCTTTCTCTTTCCTAAACTGATCATTGGGATTGAAAATGGACTCCAAAGTGATAAGTCCCTTGGGCAGCTTGTTAGTTCTCAGCTATACCACTTGGTCACCATACTGCTATTCTAATTTTTCTGATTTTTAGTAAGAACTCGACTTCTTGTTGTAAGAAATGGATGATTTCTTTGGTCATTCTCAAACACTTGCCAACTTACATTGTTATCCGGCACTGAAGGCCTCACAATCACATGGATGTTTGGCTATACCTTGTCCTTTTGAATGCTTTCCACAATATCAAAGGCTGCCCCAACTGCTGCAAGCCTGTGTGCCAGCTTGGTTTTCTTTTCTAGGAATGGATTTTATGCTAAAGCCCTCAAAATATTCAATGAGGTCCCACCCTCGTTCTTGTAGCACTTGAGTAGATTATTCTTGACAAAGATGCTGCCCTTAACTTGGTTTACAATCAACTCACTTTGTCACCAAAGACTTGCAAGTTCTTTATTCCTGTCTTTATTGCCCAATGCATCCCTCGCACCAAGGCTTCATATTCAAGCAGGTGTTATTGGAGCATGCAAACTGAAATCTAAAAGTTGAATAGTACTTTACTCCTTGAGGTGAAATAAGCATAGCTCCACCTCCTACACCTTGTCTACTCCTTGATCCATCAAAAATAAATGCCATACCTCATTGTCATCCTTGTGGTTTGGCTTGGTGATGCTAGGAATGGGATGATCTTCTTGATGTATGCAATAGACTCCTAGCTTAGATTCTTCTACTTCTTGATAAGGATCAAAAGCATGCACCTTGTTTGCCCATTCATCAAGAGTTAGATCCGGATGCTTCCAACCTTGGTGTCGCCGTCATCGGTGCTTGGGTGATCTTCTTGATCAAATGCCGAATGAGATTGGCATTGATCGACTTGGAGTGTAGGGCTCAATGTGGAAGTTTGCGAATAGGTTCGGACTGATTATAGCTTTGGTTCCATACCTCGTTCGAACAAAGCATGTGTGTGACCAATCAGCAGACAAATATCCTTGAATCTTGGGTCAGAAATCTCTTGACAAACATAGGGCAAAGAGTGGTGGAAGGTCTATAACTGATACATCTTGTAAAACAACAACATTTGGACATGCATGCAAGGTAAGACTCAATTTTCTAATCACCCCAACTGTTGTTACTACTGATCCCATCCAATTGCACTACCCCTTTGGATATGGTTTCATATTGAAGTCCTAGGCGATCGCAGCTATTTGCTTGGGCATCACCGAAATACTTGCCCGAATCAATCATGCAATTGTGCACCAATTGGTTTCCAATGATTAATGAGACATAAAAAGGAGGGGGCTTCAACATTTTACCTTGCTATCCTCCATGATTCCCTTCAGGCTGGGCAGCATTTGTGAGCACCTTCTCTTGCATTTGGACTTGCTTATTCGAAGTTGGCCGAGTCCTTCATGGCAAACTTGTAGCAAATCTCTCGGCACGGGATAGATAGGGATTCCCACATTGATATATTTACATTTGTCTTCTTCATCGATCAATGATACTAAATGGTGATGAAGGATCTCTTTGCTGTCCCTTGGTTTGCATATTCATCCTTGCATGTGGGCAACAACAACCGGTATTTGAGTTGGTCTAGAGTGTTCTTGGTTGCCCTTGTGCATTTACAATCGGATTTTGTTTGCCAACCATTTGTGGAGCCATGAAAGGTTGTGGATTGGTTGGAGCTAATGGTCATTTCTTCACCCAAATTCCTTCTTTTTGACCTTGTGTTGGGCATGACACCTTGAGAGAATGTTTGATTTATGCCACAAAAATCCTCTGCCCGCCATTCACAAGTGTGGTGTCATTTGGAGCTGATTGCTGCTGGAATGTTTCTTATTGTTGGTTGTTTCCTTGACTGCCCTCACCCTCCACACTAGTAGTTGTCACCATTAATGCTTGATTCAAGGCACCGTTGAAGCACATAGATTAGTTGTGAGGTTCATTGCATGGAAAACACCAATCATACTCCTGAGAAACATTGTTTTGTGTTGGCACCAATGCCTTAGAGGCAGATATAGCATTTGGATTATAGGGCTGAAATGGTCTGTTGGCAGGAGGCCTTGCTTGATTTAGATTTGCAGCTTGGATTGGGTGGTCTATGAGGTTGATATGGCTACCTATTAGGCTGAGCTTGAGGCTGGAAGGAAGGTCTAAAACTTTGGGCTTGTTTCCTCTTGAGAGTAACCAACTCATTACCTAAATTTTGCAATTGCTTCATGACTTCTTGAAGCTCATTTGGGGCACTTGGAGATGAAGTAGAAGCTTCATTTGTACTCTGATTTCTAGGAGTGGGAGAAGGAGCCAAATTAGGTGCTTGATTAGTGTTTGGGTTCTCTAAACTTGGAAACAATGGCATGGGAGGTTTAGGGGCTAGTTTGCTAGCTTGGATCAAACATTTTTCAGCTCTAATGGCAATGCTTTATAAGCAATGGGGATAGTTGTGCCTCCCATGGACTGAATTAACATAAAAATATCAGAATTTAGAGCTATGAGATAGTAAAGAAAAACACCTTCTGGCTTGTTGGCATGACTTCCACTTGGAATTCTCTCCCAAGTCCTTTGAAATCAAAGTTGAAATCGGTCACCGCTCATTGGGAGCTCTCTTGATGGTTGTCACCGCTTCTAAAAGAGACAAGTTGTCTCCCTTCTCTCCAAATTTCTCATGAAGTGCTACACATAGGGTTCCAATTTTGAATAGAACCTAAGGCAAGGCTTCTAAACCATTACAAAGCCTTCCCCTTGAATGAAGATGCCAAAGAATTTGACAAAGAATCGCTTGCATCTCATTGATTTCATGAATTGCACAAAGGTTGGCGAATGTCTTTAACATGATCACCAGGGAGTAGTTTGATTCTCTCTAGTGAAGTATGGAATGTTCTTCAAGGCCGCAATTGGAATTAGATTTTGTGCATTGAGAGCAAGTGGGTCACGCCAAAGTGAAATTGACATAGGGGTTGTTTTGTGCCATTCTAATTGGCCTTAACCCTTATTGATTGAATGAAATGCCTACCAGTGGAGGAGTTGAGAGAGTTCTGTTTGGTGGAGATGGAGACCTTTGGATTCTCCTCCCACTTTGCCTTATTCTTGGAGATAACTGCAGATATTCAAACAATGCCTCTTCTTCTCCACTCTTTACCTTGTAGTGATTCTTCTCATGAGTTTTCGTGTTTGGACCGCTAAAACCAGGTGATTCTTCTTCCTTGGAGTCGCCGGATGTGCAATTTATAGCTCTTTTAAGCAAGAAAATTGCAGCAGATGCACATCAACTTTGCTGCAATGAAAATGAGACCTCTAAGGTCCCACTCGGCGTGCAAAACCGTTGTTGCAAATCAGCGAAGCACCTTGGATGCAAATCAGGTTTCTAAGTTGATGTTTCGGGCATCCAGGTGTGATTGCACAACATCAAACCTCTCTCCAAGTGTTGGACTTGTAAAATGAGAGAGATATCTCCAGTTTAGAGGTTAGTTCCTCAAACTCCTCGATCGGATCATTATTTACACAATTGCAGAGGTTTGAATCCTAATCCTACTCTAAATTCCAAGGAGACAGAGATAGAAAGTGCAAAATCAAAACTAAACTAACAGTGATACACCAAAGGAGTGATGAACACTTCTTGTTCATGAAAATTGACACAATTTCATGAAATTCAACATGAAACATCATACACAAAGCAATAAGATGTAATTAGAGTCTCGAAATGAAACAAGACAATACAAACAAAGGACTAAAAATTGATCACAGAGTCTCGCACTGTCATTTTCATCACAAAATCCTTGCATTTGCAACATCAAAGAGGCAAAAACCTGTTACAATCATGAAGAAGGTCTGATACTTGCAAAAAATCACTTGTTGAAGGTGAAAGAAGAAGCTTGCTATCCAAAAAATGTTCCACCTCAAAAATGAGCCAAATCGCTTTTACAACGCATGGGTCGAGCCCAGAGAGAGAAAATGTGTAAAAATGTGGGAACCATTTCCCATTGAATGAAGATGCATTAAAACAAAGATGGGTGTCCTTACAGGACCCATGCCTCGACATTTTTAGCCATGTCCGAAGAAGAATGCGACCCATTTTGCATTAAAATCTGGTTGTTGAAACGCGTCATTTCGCCATTACCACGTGCCAGAGGCGTTTCTTGATTTTCTCTCTCCAAAATGAACCAAAATGAAAAATTGACCCTGGAATCATGTAGATAATTTCACCAGCTTTCCATTGATATAAAGAACGCAAAAATCCGAGCTCTGGATCGAAAGATATGGCGATTTGAAAATTTAGGGCAAAAACAGGCCAAAATCGGATCGAAGGCGGCAAAAAGTTTGAATTTTTACCCGTTTGGTCTTTGGAAAAAAATTTCAAATTTTCCCGCACTCTGCCACTCTAGGTGCCACGTGGCATGTTCTGATTGGCTGCGGGCCCTCTAAGGGAAAATTTCCCACAAAAACTCCGCCGAGCCATAACTTGAAAAATATGAGGAGTTAGGAGGAAAACTTTACCTTTCTGAAAAGTTGAGAGAGAGATCTATCCAATGGTGCCATTTCCAAAAGGTTTTGAGTTCTGGAAAACAAAATATTCTGACTGAGGCACAAGAGAAGGAAATATGTAAAGGAGTTAGCCACAAAATGAGCAGGGGGCACATTTGGGATAACAGATCCTCTTGTGATGCCTTACAAGTTCAAATTCCCTACACCATCAATGAAGTTCACGAAGGAATTTGTGGAGGTCACTTCAGTGGTTTAGCCGCCGTTGCTAAATGCATACTCGCCTAGGCTATTATTGGCCAACCTTAAACCATCATTGTTGTGATTATGTCAAACGTTGTGTGAATCGCCAAAACATGCTAATATTCATCACATGCTTTATGTCATGCCTTACGAGTCACACGAGACCTTTGGCCTTTCTCTCGGTGGGGTTGGATCTTGTTGGAGAAATCATTCCCCATTCTTCACAACGCCATCAATGGATTGTTACCACTTCGAATACTATACTAAATGGGTATAAGCCATAGCTCTTGTTTTAACAAAATCGAGAAAATATGTGAATTAATTAATCATCATATCATTTTTTGCTTTGGTGTTCCCCATCATCTCATCACTGATAATGGAAAATGGTTCAAAAAAAAACTCTACGGAAGCTTTGTGATGCCTTCGAATTCAATTCAATTTTTCTTCACCCTACTACCCTCAAACAAATGGCCAAGCTGAATCCACCAACAAAACTTAAACAAAATTCTTATGAAATTTGTGGATGATACTGGAAAGGATTGGCACACACACATTCCTTTTTCCTTATGGGCTTACCGTACTAGTATTCATACCTCAACTGTGGCTACACCTTTCTCTCTAGTCTATAGTATAGAGGTTGTCTTACCTCTTGAAGTACATATTCCGTCTCTTCATATCTCACTCAAAGAGATGCTCAATGATGATGACTTTCGCTAAGACCGTTTGACAACTCGAGTTATTAGACGAACATCATCTTAATGCTCTTGATCACCTTCAAATCTACCAAAAACGTATCAAACGTGCCTATGAAAAATGCATCCATGAACAAACCTTCCAAGTTGGCGACCTCATCCTAAAAGAAAATCAACATGTAACAAAAGAGGAAAAAAGTAAACGAGGAAAATTTGCTCCTAATTGGCTTGGACCTTATATCGTTACTCATACCTATGGATCAGGTGCTTATCATTTGTCTTCACTCGAAGGTAAACCCAAACCTGAACCCCTCAATTCCTTACATCTTCAACCATTCTACTATTGAATTAAGTCCTATATCACCTCTTGTTTATTCAATACCCATCCCTTGAGCACCGTTCACCTTCCATTCTACCTATTTTAAGGATCAACAACTAAACCAGGATCATGTGATTACCTGTTACCTCTCAACCTTGTCTTCAATATGAGTACCATGGCTCTACTCATGGCATGATTCTCATGGATACTTTTGTCTTTTTCAAGATGGAATCCCATGGTTGTTCATCACTTAAAACCTCTCCATCATAGTTAACCTCTATGTGCTATAGTTTTGTCTTCAAACACAAGAGCCTATTTTCCTCTATAGTCTTTTCCATGACTTAAAAGTCCAAAAGCAAAACAATTTCAAAAGTAAAATGGGATTCCACTCCTTGATTTAAACTTCTAGAAAAAGATGACTCCCTCAAAAAGGACATCTATGCTTTCTATCTCATGGCTATAAATAGACTGCTCCCTCGAAGGACAACTATACGAAGCCAGTTGTATTGTACTTAGTCTATCATCAAAAGAAGACTATTCTTGCAAAAACTAAAATAAAAATATTCTAAAGCTTCCTGCATCGATCAACTTCACGAAGACCTCAAGGAGATAATATACTCATCCCACATAGACTTCCTACATCGATTAGTCTATCAAAAACAAAAGTAAAAAGAAAAAGATTAACTTTTTGTCATGGACTTTCCTATTATGATCTTGGGTATCTTGCCAAGTCGGCATACTATCTCACACTAGGTTACGCTAAAACCAACTTGCTTTCACCTTATCACCTTTTCACCCTAATTTCCCACCCGCTCAAGGGATGTGCCGCAAATGTGACATTTCGTAATCATGTGACTTTCTTCACCCTTAGAATAGTCAATCATGCAAACACCTTTAGGGTCTTACGTTCATAAGCCCATCTTTGGTATGGTAGATTTGTTTTGGTTCTTATCAATTAGGCATCTCCTGTCACCTCTTACCACTCACCTTCTTCATTACTTGTTGATTATCTTATATAGGACCAAGCCCTCGACACCTAAAATTAACCACACCTTAATGACCTCAATTCACCCTTACCTTCATGACCTAGACCAATCATGCCTAAGTGACCTAGACTCAATCATGCCTACGTGACCTAAACTCAATCATACGCAAATAACCTAGACTTAACCATGCCTAAAACCTGCTAACCTAGTTCCCTACCTCATCATATTCTTCCCTAGCTTATGGGAGAACTACATCAGCCTGAGGCCCCTTTTCATCAGGGCTATGTAGGAAGCACTCCGAGGGCATGGGGCCCTTGGAGGTTAGCTTGCCACTCGTACCATAACAAACTTGCCCCCAATGTTTTCATTTAACATTTCACCGCCTTAGTTTCCATTTTTACAACACTTGGAAATTAAACAAGTAACAAACATAAATACCTACCATTTTATTACAACATCATATCATACATCCATCATTTCACATTTCCATGATATCAAATATTTTGGAAATCTACACCATAACATACATATACATCATCATTTATTTCCCATGTTACCAATAACTTGGAAAATAAATAAAAAACAACAAACCTTAAACTCCACATGCCTAACTGACTTGACTCCACCATGCCTAACTCACCTAGACTCAATCATTCCTATACTTGACTCAACCATACCTAACTGACCTAAACTCATGCATGCCTAATTGACCTAAACTCAACCATGCCTAATAAACCTAAACTCTACCCCGCCTGCTACCTGACCCAACTCAACTATGCCTACATGACCTCGACTCAAAGATGCCTAATTCACCTAGTTTCCATCACATACACAATAATAATGGAAATTAAAACCAAGTACATCATTAATACATACACATCACCATCTATATCAATGAAAAGGTCTGTATCAATACATATGTACACAACTACAAACAAATACAAGTATCTCAAGATGCTCAGATACGCCTCACTATCTTCAAAGACACGAGGCCAATATAATAATCAAAATCACAAAACTCTCATGTACATCCTCACTATCATTGGTACACAGGATGGTATATACCAAAAATAGATACACCAATCATATCAGGTGACTAATCATCACTCCACCTGATATCCATGCATGTCTCATTTGTCTCCTCTTCCTCACCTCTAATCCGGTGACTGCTTGTACCTCTCCACCTAAAGCATGTGTCTCGACCTAATCTGTATGCCTACCCTCACCTAGGACTAGCCTCAATGAAATCATAGCCTCACCTTGACCCTGTCTTTGGGCTCGCTGGCCCCCTATGCTCTCATAACTATGAATGCATGATCTAGTCCTCTCACTCGCTACCTTATGTGCCATGTACTCAAAGATAGAAGGGACATATATCTTGGCAGTGAGTCATATGATCTTGGTAATACCACGCCTTGTTTAGGGCATCCATGAACCTTGCCATCAACATCGTCCGAGGTGGTGGCATAGGTCTCACAACAACTGTGAGCTCGACCTTTCTGCTAACACTAGTCTTGGAGCATGTACCTATGAGCTATGTCCTCCTCCCCACTATGGGACCCTAGGTGAGAGGTGATCAAGAGCATTAAGATGGCGTTCTTATAATAACACAAATCGAGTTATTAGAAGAATGTCATCTTAATGCTCTTGATCACCTTCAAATCTACCAAAAACGTATCAAACGTGCCTATAAAAAATGCATCCATAAACGAACCTTTCAAGTTAAGGCGACCTCATCCTAAAAAAATCAACATGTAACAAATGAGGAAACAAATAAACGAGAAAATTTTCTCCTAATTGGCTTGGACCTTATATCATTACTCATACCTATGGATCAGGTGCTTATCATTTGTCTTCACTCGAAGGTAAACCCAAACCTGAACCCCTCAATGCCTTGCATCTTTGACCATTCTACTATTGAATTAAGTCCTATATCACCTCTTGTCTATTCAATGCCCATCCCTTGAGCACCGTTCACCTTCCATTCTACCTATTTTAAGGATCAACGACTAAACCAGGATCATGTGATTACCGTTACCTCTCAACCTTGTCTTCAATATGAGTACCATGGCTCTACTCATGGCATGATTCTCATGGATACTTTTCATCTTTTTCAAGATGGAATCCCATGGTTGTTCATCACTTAAAACCTCTCCATCACAGTTAACCTCTGTGTGCTATAGTTTTTCTTCAAACACAAGAGCCTATTTTCCTCTATAGTCTTTTCCATGACTTAAAAGTCCAAAATCAAAACAATTTCAAAAGTAAAATGGGATTCCACTCCTTGAGTCAAACTTCTAGCAAAAAGATGACTCCCTCAAAAAGGACATCTATGCTTTCTATCTCACGGCTATAAATAGACTTCTCCCTCAAAGGACAACTATACGAAGCCAAGTATTATACTTAGTCTATCATCAAAAGAATACTATTCTTGTAAAAAATAAAATAAAAATATTCTGAAGCTTCCTGCATCGATCAACTTCACGAAGACCTCAAGGAGATAATATACTCATCCCACATAGACTTCCTGCATCGATCAGTCTATCAAAAACAAAATCAAAAAGAAAAAGATTAACTTTTTTGTCATGGACTTGCCTATTATGATCTTGGGTCTCTTGCCAAGTCGGCATACTATCTCACACTAGGTTACACTAAAACCAACATGCTTTCACCTTATCACCTTTTCACCCTAATTTCCCACCCACTCAAGGGATGTGCCATAAATGTGACATTTCGTAATCATGAGACTTTCTTCACCCTTAGAATAGTCAATCATGTAAACACCTTTAGGGTCTTACGTTCATAAGCCCATCTTTGGTATGGTAGATTTGTTTTGGTTCTTACCAATTAGGTGGCTCTTCTATCACCTCTTACCACTCACCTTCTTCATTACTTTTTGATTATCCTATATAGACCAAGCCCTCGACACCTCAAATTAACCACACCTCAATGACCTCAATTCACCCTTGCCTTCATGACCTAGACTCAATCATGCCTAAGTGACCTAGACTCAATCATGCCTAAGTGACCTAAACTCAATCATACCCAAATAACCTAGACTCAACCATGCCTAAAACCTACTAACCCATTTCTCTACCTCATCATATTCTTCCCTAGCTTATGGGAGAACTACATCGGCTTGAGGCCCCTTTTCATCGGGGGCTATGTAGGAAGCACTCGAGGGCATGGGGCCCTTGGAGGTTAGCTTGGCCACTCTTTACCCTAACCAATTTCCCCCCAATGTTTTCAATTAACATTTCACCTTACTTAGTTTCCATTTTTCACAACACTTGGAAATTAAACAATTAACAAACATAAATACCTACCATTTTCTTACAACATCATATCATACATCCATCATTTCACATTTCCATGATATCAAATATTTTGGAAATCTACACCATAACATACATATACATCATCATTTATTTCCCATGTTACCAATAACTTGGAAATTAAATCAAAACCAAAAAACCTTAACTCCACCATGCCTAACTCACTTGACTCCACCATGCCTAACTCACCTAGACTCAATCATGCCTATACCTAACTCAACCATGCCTAACTAACCTAAACTCAACCATGCCTAACTAACCTAAACTCAACCATGCCTAACAAACCTAAACTCCACCATGCCTAACTGACCTAACTCAACCATGCCTACATGACCTTGACTCAAACATGCCTAATTCACCTAGTTTCCATCACATACACAATAACAATGGAAATTAAAACCAAGTACATCATTAATACATACACATCACCATCTATATCAATGAAAAGGTCTATGTATATCAATACATATGTACACAACTACAAATAAATACAAGTATCTCAAGATGCTCAGATACAGTCTCACTATCTTTGGCACGCATGCCATATAATAATCAAAATCACAAAACTCTCATGTACATCCTCACTATCATTGGCACATAGGATGGTATATACCAAAAATTGATACACCGATCATATCAGGTGACTAATCGTCACTCCACCTGATATCCATGCATGTCTCATCTTGTCTCCTCCTCCTCACCTATAATCCGGTGACTTTCCTACCTCTCCACCTAGCATGGGTCTTGACCTAATCTCTTCCTACCCTCACCTAGGGACTAGCCTCCATGAACTTGTAGCCTCACCTTGACCCTACCTTTGGGCTTATCGGCCCCCTATGCTCTCTGAACTATGAGTGTGGGATCTAGTCCTCTCACTCACTTGCCTATTGTGCCATGTACTCTAGCATAGGAAGGGACATCTATCCCAATAGTAGTCAGATGATCCTGGTAATACCATGCCTCATTCAGGGCATCCTTGAACCTTGCCATCGACATCGTCTGAGGTGGTGTCATAGGTCTCACAACAACCTATGAGCTCTAGACCTACTAACACTAGCCTCGACCATGTACATGTGAGCCATGTCCTCCTCCTGTACTATGGGACCCTCCCACCACCATATATACTCATAGTGTGGAACCCTGTCCCTGAGTTTGTGGAGGTGCTGTGCTTGTAACACTAGGCTTGTAAGGCCACAACCTAAGTTTGTTCATTGCCAACTAGCCTTGCAAATCTACTACCTATGCACTCTATAAAGGAGCTACCTCTATCCCCCATCTCCATCTCCACCTTGTGTGGTGCCTTCCCTATGCTATCCTGGGCTGTAAGGCCACTACCTACACTATAAAATGGAAACTTGTGCCTCTAACCCGGTAAGCTACCCCCTATAAAGTTGTAATTTGTGCTTGAAGGGTAGCCACCTAACCCTGCAAGGTATCCCTCTATACTATGATGGTAGCTAAGTTTGGATGCCCTAGCCTCGGTGGTGCCACTCATAGTTTGTGCCACCCACCACTACCTATATCTATCGGTGACCCCACATCATCGATTTGCCTATCCACCACCTACTCCTCCTACCCTGTAGGCACACTCGGTCATGGTGGAGACATAGGTCTCTCCACATTCATCTCTCTGTCTATGTGGGAAGGGTGGAGGCACGTCCTGTGGTAGCCCAAACTACCATCTCGACTCACTATACATGTATCATCTCATGCTCATCACCGACATGACACCCCCGATCCACCTCGATGCAGTGTAACTCCTCTAACTCCTCCACCATGTCCCTTGTATGAGGGATAGCCAACATATGGCCTCTAAACAATATCCACACTAGATAATCCCTCTCAAGAATTACCTATAATATGAAACATCATGTGTGGCCCTAGCCACCCTATGCTTGCCCACCAACTGGTACCCACCATCTATATCCGACTCTAACCAAGCCACCCCCGAACCAATCAAGTCGGGGAAAACCAACTAGACATACACATATGATGTGCTCATATGCCCAACAATGTAGAAGAAAAGTGTAACACAAACTAAACCGCCACAACCTCCCATAGGCCCACAACTCCTATACAACTACACCAAGAATGTCGGTGCCCATGCAAAATAGATCCACTCCTCCACCATATCCTGGAGCACTCCCATCAATGCTCACAGAATCTCCCACCCTCAACATCTGGTAAGGTGAAACAACATACCACCTCCATCATCAAAACAACCAACCTCGTCTCCTGAGGATGGGCTACATACATCTCTCCATAGCTAAGGCTCATTATGGTACCTCACTCACCCATCACCTCCCCAAACACAACCACTATAGGCTCCATTGAGGCCTTTGAAGAAATAGAATACATTTACTCACCCACAATCGTAGTTGTGCAAGATCCTGTATACATCCTCTAGGGTGACAATAATCTCACCCATCGGTATGGTAAATGAAAAGTGTTGGTCACTAAATCCCATCTATCGATGAGTGTGACCATCAAACTAGGATCTCGAGCTACACGCCTATAGCATTTGGATCCCAATCAATCCAACATCATCATATGCTCCCACTCCTCTACAGTCACACTCAACCGCATCTCTACCAACAGAGGTGGTACTCTGTCCCGCATACGTAGTTGTCCCTAGCCTACATCCAACAAAACACAACATTGTTAAAGACATGACTACCTCCAATTACCTATTAACCCCAACACCATACCCAATCACACCAATCATGATTACCCCATTTACCTAATTCACATACAAACCTCCTACCCTTTACAATCATGACTCATCACCTTAACATTATTTCACATACTCACCTATCCTATATCACCAAATATTGTATTTTTACCCTTATCCCTCTACAAGCACTCTTCATTTACCCCTTCCCACCTATTTTCTTTTTCATACCTAGCCCTTCTTACCCCTATTCCTCCTTACCCTAACCGACGTCTAGTCTCCTTGACCATCACCAGTTTTTCTTGACCACATCGGTTCCATTTAATTGGTGTCGGTCACCTCAATCCTCCCGACGATGCTAGCCAAAACCGACATATGTCGGCTAAACCTAGACCGATTGACATCTCTGTCATGACAACCAAAATCAAAACCCCCTCCCCATTTCTTAAAAATTGGCAAAAACAACTTACAAACCTACTTAATCCCACCCACATCTACCCCACATTTATTTCTCACCCTACTTAGCCTATATTGGACCTTTTCCCCCTTATTTCATTAATTTTTCACCCACAAATTCAAAATTAAAAACCCACCCAAATTTGTAACCAAATAATTTCACCAATACCATCTTTAATCAAATAACGGGTTTGGATCACCTCCTACCTCATCCCATGACATCTACATGGTGGCACATTTGGCATGTGTTGGTGGTCCACCCGACCCTCTCCCGCCTCTTCCATGCCAAAATCTACCTCAAATCTCTCCACCAATCACACGTCTCCAACTGCTCTCGTGGACCCATCTACCTAGCTCCTCTCACCACTTAGTCACCTCCACCTCAACTGGTACAATGCCTTGTCTTTTCCTCCCTGAAAAATGCACAAGTCACTCAGCTCTGTCATTTTCTCAAAGTCAAAAGACAACAATGATTCTGTAAAATATGGAATTTCAACCTTATAACCCTAACCCGACATGACCAACATCGGTCACCCAAAACCGATGTTGGTTACCTTATAACCAGCATCGGTCACCTACCAGTACCATTTCCTCTACATTTTTCCTATTTTGACCTAAACTCATTATTGTCACATACCTTTTGGCCTTACCAACACTTATTAGACCCTACCCACAAGCCTAAATTACCCATACATTTCCTTAATTACATTTAGGGACCTATTATTTTACCTATACCTCGGCCTTACCCATGCCATGACCTATATATCTTGACCTAAACCACTTTTTGTGACCTTTGAACTTGTGTCCTCGTTATAGCTTGTGATATTATTACCTATGTTGTTTTAGCCTAACAACCATACCTTGCCTATTGCCGTGTCATTTATCCCGACCAAACCTGTGGTGTACCAGATCATACCTAAACATTCCTGCACCTAACCTATGTTGTGTTTCCAGACCATATCCTATACCCTAGATACCTGAATCACTTCAACCTTGTTTGGATAAACCTATCAACCTTGACGATGTAGATTTTGTAAGCTCTTCAACTAGTACCAGTGTTGCAGTCTATACATGTGTGTGCATTTTCGATTTCCATTACCCATTACCCAATTTGACCTAAACCATTACCTATTACCCGATTTGACCATTACCCTTTACCCAAAGTACCCATACCCTTCCCACCTACCTTAACTTTCACCAACTACACATTTATCAAACCACTCACCGACTCCATATAACACCTCATCGTTCTGGTTTGAGGGGATCACCTTCCACCAAACCTCACCTTTAGCCTTACTTGGGGTAATCCCACTCTCACTTATATTTGGGGCAACCACTTCCTGTTTTTTCAGCATCGCTTATCAATACAAACTACGTGACAAAAAGGGGAAATGTAGACACCAAATTTGGGTCACACTCCCTTGTGTCCTCTTTCGAGTAGTCAACCTGACGTGTTAACCTAACCATGACCCCTTTACCGCATATTCATATTAATTTAGTTACTTACAATTGAATTAATACCCATCCTCACATAATTTATTAATTTAATTACTTTAATTAAATTAATTTACACCTCACCTAGCCACATCACCTAGACACCTCACCATGGACTTGTTCTTAGCCTATTAATTAACTAAGACTCAGTCTCCACTTATCCTAACCACCTGAGACTTAGTCTAACCCTAACATTAAATTCCTATTCTTTCTCCAACAACATGCCCACTTATCTAAGCATTAACCACCACTTTAGACCCGGACCAATAGGCAGAGCTCACCAAAAATAGCCAAGATCTGCTTATTTTTGGTAAACCTAGGATATCCCGCCTTAACCGACACCGGTTAATCTGCAACCGACATGCCGATCACCTTGATCATCATTGGTCACCATATATACAATTTGGAAACCTTTTACCTAGGTTGGTCACTTTGAGTTTTGGGAGAGAGATATCTAAATTCAAGCAAAACTAGAGTTTTCTCAACATCAAGATGAAAAATACATCCAGCCAGAGGTCCAAGCAAGTACTGGGCTGATCTGAAGGCATTGGCATTCACGGTGACACTGGGAAGCACTGCCATGGCACTGACCACCAGGTTCACAGATCGACCATCACCTTCCTTCACTCACCAATCTTACAGGAACAAGTAAGTGCATTTAATTTTGTATCATTCATGTACTTATTCATTAAGTTCTTTATCCCTTGGTTATTGGAACTTGTTATTCCCTATATTCCACCATCTCCATTTTCCATCCCATATCCTTATCCAGCCACCATAACCTTCCGATATTTATTCCTAACCTTTTACACACTTATGAGTTTTTATCACCTTATCATGAACCCAACCAATTTCCCCTTTATTCTCTGCAATCACAGAGAAGCCTAAAACCACATGTTAATCAAATTTCACCAAATTTCCCCTACCGACACCAGTTACCTTAACCATCGTCAATTTCCCCTTCACCGGCATCGGTCACTAGACCAACGTTGGTTATTGTATCTCCTGCCAATAATTTTTTTCTAAATTGACCTTAACACCCCAAAGGCCTCACAAAAATCTCACCCAAGCCAAATACCCTACCTGAAGCCTCTCCACATACCTCCCCATCTCTTTGTGTAGACAAAAGAGAACTTGACACCTATTTTTGATACTTTACCATTCCCACAGAAATTAAGATCGGTTATCCCTAACCGGTATCGGTCATAGCTAAACTATCATCGGTCACACCTAACCGGCATTAGTCTCTATGTCTGGAAAACTACCTTAGACCAACAAGCACCCCAATCACCCAAATCAGCCCCAAATTGTACCAAGCCTTACCTGCACAACCCTCGTCTATGACTTCTAGACCACCTGCACACTTGTGACCTAACCCGTGACTTTGATAGTTTAATATCGAAGAATTTAAGTGGATTAAAGTTGATAAGTAATATGAGATACCTAAATCAGACTACTAGCACTAGATTCATTTATCTGCATGTTCATTTGTTTTATATTGATATATATATATATATATATATATATATAGTGGATTGACAACCATCGAAGGAAGTGTCGTACTTCTTGGATCTAGCTCATGCTAGGAAATCCACTAACCTTTTACTATTAACTATGTTTTGTGGTCTTTCTTTGCATTTCAGGTAGTTCTCGTAGACAAAAGGGAGTTCTTACGGTCAACTTGATCTCGAAAATTAGAACACTCCATAATATTCAACCCACATCATAACAACTATTCCTCCTTGGCCTATCACCCCTTATCTATTTCATTAATTTGCTAAGAATCTAGTAAAACAACTTAAACTAGTTTGACATTTATGAATTTACCCTCAAACCTTTAAATAATGTTGGGGCTATCATTGCTTTAAACCATGGGTTAGAGATTGATTGTTATATCATATGACCCTACCCGACATTGGAAAGTTAAAAAGCAACAAAACACAACTATGTACAAACAACAAAGTCATACACATCCCAAATGGAATATGCAGAGAGTGCACAAACACTTATTACAAAAACAACCCTACACTATAACAAAGCAATGTGCCACAAGCACTTGGAGGAATTAAAAATCTAGTCTAATATGTATAAGGAAGATACTTCACTTTAGTAACAATGTTTAAGATAGATTTCATTGACTAGAATATGTAATTCTTCTCCGTCCAACTTTGACAATTAGAAAGCATTGTTTTCCTTACATCCTAAAATCATGTAAGGGCCACTCCATATTGCATCAAACTTGGAGTGTTTTCTTGGTTTGGCTCTATCTGCATCCCATTTCAAGACCAATTCCATCTCTTGAAACATTCTATTTTTGACATTTCTCACAAATCTCATATTTATTTGAGCTTGGTCTTTCTCCATTTCTTCCATAGCCTGATTTCTCAACTCCTCTAACTCCATGAGCTCTGCATACCTAACTTCCATAGCTTCAAACTCAAACAACTCTAGTTGTTTGATAAGCTCCAATGTTGGTAACTCTAGGAGATTGACAACCTAGCTTCCTTGCCATAGACCAAACTAAAAGGAGAGCAACCAATTGATTTTTTGGGAGTGATTTTATTAGCCCACAAGGCTGATTTTAGTTTGGTATGCCAAATCCTTTGGTTCTCATCTAGAGTCCTCCTCATAATCTTTAGCAAGTTCTTGTTGGTTGACTCATCCCGCCATTACCCTAAAGAGGTAATAATTTGAGGAAGTTCTCAAATAGATTCCATTTCTAATAGCCCAATCAGATATTTTTAATCTAAAAAAGCTAAGGCATTATATGATATTATAGTGGAAGGGACACCAAACCTTGCTATAATACCTTCATAAAAATCTAGGATGTTGGTCTTATTCACTTGTTTGAGTGTAACTGCCTCTATCTACTTGGTGAAATAATCCATGGTTGTCAAGATCCATTTGTTTTCGAGGCTAGAATTTGGCTTACTCACCAATAAAGTCCATCCCCATCGCATGAAAGGTTGTTCAATTAAGATAGGATGGAGTGGGAGGGTCATTAGCTTTTCTCTTCCCGTGAAGAAGGCACACTTCTTGCATTTCTTGATCCATGAATGAAAAATACCCTAAGTGAAAATATTGGGTTAGTAATAACCAAATTTCATGATTCTTAGGGTTGTTTCCTTTAGGAAAAGTGGCCATATCCTGTTTCTCCATCATGAAACTCATGCAATACCCTTCCTATTTTATCTATTTTAATACATCTTAGGAGGACACCATTCACATCCCTTTTAGAAGAAAATATTATCTAAAAGCACATACGTGATGTAATGAAGCTAGAAATGCCTCCTTTTGGCTTTACTCAATCCTTAAGGACTTTGACCTCTTCTGTGCTTCAAGGAAGTGTACAATATCGTGAGTCCAATAAGGAATGGACATATAAAATGTAAGCATGTTCTTGATTATCTCACTCCTCACTGCAACACCATAACAGATTCCTTTTCATGTCTTGATTCAAAGATGATGATTGGAAATCATATGTTCACAAAGACCTTTACCTATGACGTCCCTAGTTATCATTTGTTATCCATTTTCACTTCCAGGCGGGAATGGAAAACGGGTATTTGATCAGGCCCTGACACCGAGAGGGGAACCTAAGGTTGGAAATTGCATTAAGGTAAGTTTTCAAGGGTATGGGATCTAAGATGAGAGGAGATTCAAGGAATTTATGAGTGAAAATCATATTGAGGAATATTTTTACCTCTTCGTGGTTTTGACCATCAAGATCAACTTGTGAAAGATGGAATGCTACTCCATAATGCCTTGGGCTATCACCGGCAAGGAAAAGAGGACGAGAAAATATGTAAAAGGCAAAAATGGTTTCTAGCACTCCATTGCACTCCCTCAAGCTTCTCCTGGTTCATCCAAAATTTCATTAAAATCCAAAATTGCCAAAAACTTGGAAAAGGGGCTACAAGGAGGGTGATTGGTTTAGGGAGGGCGTTGAGATCCCGCCAAAGTCGAGTAGGGATTTGGTGAGTTACTCGACGAAGTTCAAATACACCAAGATGATGAAAATTGGAAGTGATGAGCTTGTTTTGAAAGGTGAGCTCATTAGAAGAGATCAATGAGTTAACTCACTGTCGGCCAAAGTGTTGATGCAAAATCACGAGAACCAAGGTGAGGATTTTGATCAAGCTTGAGCAGGGAAGTTTGGGTCAAGCCATAGTGAGGAATCGGGCCAACTCATCCAATGCATGGTTGAGGGAAACAAGGAGTGAATTGGTGGGCTTGATGAGTGGAAAATCCAGGATGAGTGAGCTAAATGGTTATCCCAAGGCCAACCCTCGCGGGTGAAAGAATTTTAAATCTCGTAGTAAGCTAAGATAAAGGTAGCAGAGGATGGGTTGAAGGCCGAGCTCCCAAGCTCGATAGGTTAAAGAGATCACAAGGGAACCTAAACTAGGAGATTGTCAAAAGGATGGGTGAGGAAGTTAGAGCTCGAGCAATAAAGTAGCCACACGTGAGCTCGTATCGAGGTAAAAAAAAAGTGGTGAGAGGCATTCATGAGAGGAGACCCAAGTTGTTTGCGGAATGGGTTGAGCAAAAACCTTGTGAAGAAGATTGACTTGCTAAGGTGAGTTGGGAGAGGGCTTACAAAAGTAGACATGGAGGAAGTAAGGAGAGATCACCTTCGTGCTTGGAGATGGAACAAAGAAACATGGGCGAGATGGTGGCTAGAGCATCTGCCGAGTAGACTCATGCAAGTTCGTAGGAGAACTAAGAGGTCCGACTTAGGTGAGTTTCAGGTGTAGGACATCAAAATGGCTTGGGATCCAAACTCATGGGAAATGTAGAGAGTCTAAGTTGGCCATGAACTAGAAGAAAGGAAGGTGAGATAGGGCTGAGCCTCTTTAGCTTGGTGGTCCTAGGTTTTCACCGTAAAATGGTGAGTTAGGGTTGAGCTCCTCGAGCTTAGCTTGTGGTGGAATTGGTGGGAAAGGAAGTAGCAATCTCAAAAATGGAGACTAAGCTCGTGAAGAATTGAACTCGGTGAAAAAACAAACCCAAGTGATGGCATGAAGGATATGGTGACGAAGTTTGTGGAAAGGCCGAGCCAGAGATGTCAGCGAGAATGAAGAAACCAGGAGAAGTAGTAATAGTGAGTTTGACGCAATGCAAATGAATGGTTGTTGAGCTAAAGCTAGGGCATTGTGGAAAAAGCAAAAGGATTTACTTCACCAAATGAAGGAAAGTAAAAGCTAAACAATTTGATACACAAGATGGACAATTCATGCACATGTTGGGAGTTGATCCGGAGGGTAAATTCTTTTCTTAGCTCTCCCATTAAACAAGTAAATTAGGGTTGAATCAACGTAAAAGAAAGGAGGTGAGTGTTGAGTGAGAATTGTGAAGCTCTTACTTTGCAATAAGAAAAGAAGTGAAGTACATGTCATTCGAACAATGTATAGAAAAAATGGGGGATCGACGAGTTATCTTGGTGTTGAGTGATGAATACAAATGGAAATCTTTGCATTCAAGTGAGCCATAAGCAAAGTATTTGGTTCGAGAAGATGCATTACTAGGAAACAAGCCACCGGGATAACCAATGTAAAGCATCAAAAATGGGGTATCTTGCGCTCATGAGTTGCTTTGGGGAAGGTTCATGTAAATGAAGTAAATTAGGTGGGAATCTCTTAACGTAAGTGGAGAAAGACAAGTTAGTGTAGTGAAAATCAGCGAATAAGTGGGAAAAAACTTGCATTGGGGTGCGAGCTAAACAAAGCAAAATAGATCAGATTCACCGCAACAAGAGAATGAATTTTGAGTTTGTAGTTCAAAGTAGAAAGTGAAGGGATAATACTTGCCTTGAGTGAGCTGATAGATGAGTAAAGTACAAATGTGTTTCACCGCTTGAGAAGTAAAGTAGAGCACTTTTAACGCAAAACAAGGAGAAGCCAATGAGCTAGTATAGAGTTTAGCGGTGATTGTGAGGGAGATGAAGTGAACGTAAAAGTAACTCGGTCCTTGAGTAACATAATCAAGCCAATGCCGAGTTATAGCTCCGAGCTACCCAAAGAGTTGGAAAGTTAGCTGATCCATACCCCGAGGCAAGATGCACTCTTAATTCACCTCGAACTAGAAAACATGTACAAAATAAATTTAATAGGTGAACGTAAGTTACTTTACTTCACAAAAAGGGTGAAGTAAAGCAAATGGAAAATAGTGATGCAAAGGGTAGTAGTGCATGGTCGGATTACCAAAATGAACTGGGAAGCAACAGTGATGGCACCTGGCTTCTCCACCGATCTATAATTCAAAATGCCATAACTTTCTCCCTAGAGCTTTGTTTCATGCAAAATTAGACTTTCTCGGAAAGGTCTCAGAGTCCTCTATGCCCAAACAACTTCAAATTTCAGATTTGGTGCATGGAAAAGTATCAAATATGGAATTTATTATCCTATACTCTAGGCACTATACAACCAACTACCACCATTAATGGGCATGGGAGCTAGTTATTGTACCATAAAGCTATAGATAGAGGGATGGGCTGCGCAAGGGGCCTCATGATGTTTTAATTAAAAATTTCACTTGGTAGGTGATAAATGTATGCATTTGAGAAACTTAACTTTCTCTTTCCTCCCGATTTCTTTTATAAATTGGAGGCTCCTTTCATTTGTAGGGGATTCTTTGCTTACTGAAACTCTTCCAAAATTTGTTTAGGAAGAAAATGTGTTGTAGGCCTTCATTCTTGACATCTATAATGATCCTGGCCTTTCTCTATAATTAATTCAATTGTGTATGCTCAATGAAGATGTGGATTTGTCTTTGGATGTATTC
Organism: Taxus wallichiana var. yunnanensis; assembly: GCA_018340775.1. Lineage (NCBI taxonomy): Eukaryota > Viridiplantae > Streptophyta > Pinopsida > Cupressales > Taxaceae > Taxus > Taxus wallichiana. The sequence continues at coordinate 465,526,195 of CM031241.1, forward strand.
TTACCTTTTTGTTCAATGTCTTTAACCTTTTTATTCACTTACAATCGTGTGAATCTAAATTATCTTGCAAATTTCTTTACTATTGTGCTCTCATGGAGGAGCTAGTTTGATGTTGTTATTGACTGTGGTGACTATTACACCCTCTCTGCACCTCATTTTCTATCACTTCCACACATTCAAGAGATTCCCTACATTCCCCTTTTGGTGCATCACCTCCTTAGAGTAGATTTATTTCATTTATGTTATTTCTCTCTCCCTGGTCCCTTGGAAGTCATAGATTAGAAGTAGTTAGATTTATTTCCATTAGAGTTAGTTATTACACTAGTTTAGGAAGAGGAACCAACCTTCTCTAGAGAATTTCTTCAACTATAAGGTCCCACACCTTGAAGCAATTCCATGTTACCTAGTCACTCTGTTTTCCTTAACACACATGTTGAGCAACTAGAGGGTGTAGTGATTTGGTGATAACAGTTTTGGCATGCCCAAAGGGGGACAACATAGAAGTTAGAGTTTCATCTTTATGAGGTGCTCCACATCAAGTAGCAAATCATTTGCCACCGTGCGAACCTTCACCGATTGATAACAATTTTGTCATGCCCAGTGGGACCATAGGTAAAAAATCAAGTGCTTCTCAAGTTTTTTAATATAAAACTTACATCCTGACCGGTACCAGATTAGCAACCCATGAAGAGTGCTTGATTGAAATACAATGCTTACCTCGATGAGCTTGTTCAGTTCATTCTTCATGAGAGGCTAAATATGAGGGTTGAATGGCATTTTCTTCTATCTAATGGGTTTGGTTTCCTGGGTCCAATTCAATAGTGTGTTGTGCTAATTTTGGGTTAAATCCTCTCAAATCTTCATGACTCCAAGCAAAGACATCCGAAAATTCTTGACAAAACTATATGAAATCATATTTTTCTTGATCAATACTTACTTTTCCAATTTGGAGCACCTTTCCTTCATCCACTAAAATGGACTCTGAATCCTCTCCTTTGACTCTCAATATTTGCCTTTTCCTTCGGAACTAGTCATTAGGATTAAGATCAATCCAATGTCACCAAGCCTTTTGGGAGTTTATTTGTTCTCAGCTAGACTACTTAGTCACCATATTGCTGCTCTAATTTATCTCGATTATTAGTGGAGAATTAAAATTCTTCCTAGAGAAAATTGATGATTTGTTGGTCATTATCGAACACCTTCCAACTTGTTTTGTTGTCCATATCTAGAATGAGCCTCACAACTACTTTGATATGGGGCTGTGTTTTATCCCTTTTAATACTATCAACCACATTAAAAGCTACCCGATTTCTTTTAGTCCTGTTTATATAGCCTCATTCTTTTCCTCGTTACTTTAAACTCGATATTAAATTTCTCAAAATATTTGATAAGGTCCCATACTAGTTCTTATAGCTCTTAGAAGGTTATTTTTAGTAGCATTCAACCCTATGATCTCGGTTGAAAATTAACTCATTGTCTCCAAATACATGTAAATTCTTTATGCCTTTTTCCATACCCAATGAAGTCCATGGATTAATGTTTCATACTTAGATGTGTTTTTGAACAACTAAACTAAAAGCACAAAGATGAGTAGTACTTTATCCCTTGAGGTGACACAAGAATTTCCCCTCCTCCAACACCTTTCCTACTCCTTGAGCCATCAAAAAACAACTTCCGTACTTCGTCGTCATCCTTATCTTCTAGCTTGGTGATAATAAAAGATGTGGATTCTCCTCATATAGTAGCAATAAATTCCTAGTTCAACTTCTTCCATCTCTTTGTATGGATCAAAATAATGTATTTTGTGATACCATTCATCATGTGTTAAGTCCAAAGTGCCCCAAACTTAGTATCCGCTTCCTAAGTGCTTGGGCAATCCTTGTGATCAAAAGATGAGGAATTGGCATTGATTGAATTGGTACATGAGGCTCAATGTGAAAAGCAAAAATAGGTTTAGATTAGATTGTAGCTTTAGCTACATATCTTTCCTAAAAAAATGTGGGACCAATCAACCAATAAGTACCCTCTAATTTTAGGCATGAAACCCCTCGACAAAACAAGGAAAAAAGTGGTGGTATATCAATCACTGATATGTCTTACTAAATCATGACATTTGGGCATGCATAAAACGTTAGATTCAATCCTTGATAATCCCAACGCTCTCACTCTTGTTTCATCTAGTTGTACTACTCCTTAGAGACTAGTTCATACTTGAGGCCCAAATTGATTTACAAAATTTTTAGGCATTACTCAACTAATTACCCTTGAATCAATCATTCGATTGTGTACAATATTATTCCCAATTATCAAGGATACATAAAATGATGGAGGATTCATATTTTTACTTGGTTGACCCTCCTTATGTTTCATTGCATTAGTAAGGACTTTCTCTTGATCTTTAGGTAACTCATTTGAGATGGGAAAGTTAGCTATGATTGCTTGCAAAAGATCCTTTTAGCTTAGAATTTCAAGAGATTCCCACATGGAGATGCTTACACTTGTTTTCTTCATGTTGTCAATGATTTTAATGGAGATAGGTTTTCTTTATGATACCTCTTTGCTTGACATCACTTTCTCTTGCACATGAGTTGTTATAACAGAACTCTAGGCTGATTTTGTGAGCTTGAGACTTGATTTGAGCTACCAAATCCTTGGGGTGTGATAGAAAGTTGAGAAATACCTACACTTGGTGATTATCCCCCTATATATTTATTTCTTAGACCTTGTGTTAGGCTGCCACACCTTGAGGAGGAGACTCGATTTACGCCACAAAAATCCTTTGTCTTCCAATTCACTAGTGAAGTTTCACTGAAGTGCTTCTTGAGTAGCTGCTTGCTTGTGATTTTCTTCTTGACTTGTCTCTTGAGGCACACCAACCATTATCACCATCAATGCTTGATTTAGATAACCATTGAAACATATTTCCTGATTGTGCGGTTGATTACAAGGAAAACACCACTCATACTCCTATGCCATATTATTATGACCAATACCAAAGCCCTAGATAATGATGCTACATCAAGATTATAAGGCTGGAATGGCCTAACAAAGGGGAGGTTGTCCTTGATTCTGGTTAGAAGCTTGAGTAGGATGTCTATTAGGCTAATATGGAGGCCTGTTGGGTTGAGCTTGAGGATGATAAGGTCTGAAATTCTGAGCTTATTACCTCTTGAGGTCACCAACTCATTCCCTAGGTTTTTGTAATTACTTCATAACTTCTGGAGTTTGGTTGAGGTACGAGAAGAAGAGGTAGAAGATTTATGGGAGCTCTAATTTCTAGGGGTAAGAATAGGGGCTAATGTATGAGTTTGACTAGAACTAGGATTCCCCATTTTGGATAAATTGGCATTGGTGGTTTAGGTGCAAGTTTAATAACTTGAATTAGGAAATTATTAGCCCTAATGGTTATGGCATAATCTCTGTAAGGTTATCCCTCCCATACATTCTATCATAACAGAGCTATCGTAATTTAAAGTGTTAAGGAAATAGAGAAATGCACCTTTAACAGATGATCTCACGGAAATGTGAATCCTATCCCACCTCCTTTGAAATCTGCCATGTGATCATTTAGAGCCCTCTCGATCAGTCAAATTCTCTAATAATAGTAATAAATTATCCGCCCTCTCTTCAAATTGATTACACATAGTTGAACATAATGCATCCTAGTTAGTTGTTGATTGAACCAGCTGCGAGGCTCCTACACCATTGCAGTGTCTTTCCTTTGAGAGAGGAGGCAAGTAGCCTAACTCCAACATCCATTTCATTAATTTCATGAATGGCACAAACATTTGTAATGTTTTGAATATGGTCATAGGGGCATGCCATTTTCTTTAGTGAAATAGGGATGTTATTCAATGCTACAACTGGGATTGGATTTTGTGCATTGAGAGAAAGTGGGCTACTACCCGTAAAATTGACAAAAGGATTTAGTGGTGGTTGATGAACCATTATGATTGGCCTAAGAATCATAGTTGATCAAGGAAAGGTCTATACTAGGTGGAGGTGTGGACAAGGTTATATTTGGAGGAGATGGAGACCTCTAGATTTGTCTTCCTCTCCTTCCTCTTCATGGAGATAGTTACAAGTACAAAAATATTCCTTCTTCCCTTGTCTCAAATCTGATTTGAATCCTTCTCATGAACTTGAACCACCAGCACTGCTGAAACTAGTTGATTTTCTGATTGGAGTCACCAGATGTGTTGCTGCAGAGCCTCTAAAGGCTAGAATCTCACCAAGATACACATTCAAACTTTATGAAACTTGAAATATGACTTCTTGTCCCACCAAGCATGCCAAAACTATGTCAAAAAAATAGCACCCTAGGATTTGCACATTTCAAAACCCTACTTTTGACTAACATGGGATTGTCTCAAGGTGTGGGACCCTTGCAATTGAGACAAACCTCCAGAGAAGGCTAGTTCCTCTACTTATTCCTAATGCTAAACTACTCCTAGAAAAGGAAATGCAACTATTCTAACACTAACCTAGTATTCCAAGGGACTAGGGAAGAGAGAGATGCATAAAAAGTAAATCCTAAGCTAAGGGAGGCAATAACATTTAGAACAAGGGAGAGATTCCTAGTGAGTGAAAATAGGAAGAAAACAAAGTAGGAGAGGCTAGGCAGAAGTGCCACAATCAAAACAACATTCAAATCTTCATTTTCACGGGGTATAACAAATTTAAGTCCTGTAAGAAGAACAAAGTATGCACAATATACCTACAAATGCAATAAAAGAAAGAGATGCAATATGACACAAGTTAGGGTAGAAAAATCCAAAAAACATATATTTTATTGCTCAAAAGGATGCACAATCCATTAAAAGTAGAAATAAGGAAAAATCCTCTTGTAGAATGCTCAAATCTGAGGCCTCGTAACTCACAAAAGCTCTAGAACAAATTTTATAGAGTTCCTTTACATTCTGTAAATGTCTCCTCTCAAAATGATGTGAATTTTACAATATATAGAGCAAAAAAACTTGAAAATGCTTCACTTAATGACATACTTCATTAAAAAGGTACAAGAAGCCATATTTTTGATGGAGTAGACATCCATGTCTTCATTTAAAATAGAGAAGTATAATCTTTTCACCCACCTACCTCACCTAATCTAAGGCTTGATGCTAATATTCCTGTAGCTTGGTAAACATTTTGTTATTGTTGGCTGGTAACATTTTCTTCATTATGTCGTCAATGAGAAAAGTCGGTCCCAAAAGTGTTTTCAGCCGGTAATGTTGTATATGTTGTTGTCGAGCTGGTTTCTATTAATGGCCAAGTAACACCTTTATTATTACCCCCCAAAACCTTTTTGTTAATGGTCGTCAAGAATGGCCGTACATATATATTGATGTGCTATTAGGAAGCTATGGTCTCTACCACCAATCGAATACTATTTTTTACCGAATGGTAATTCTCGTACATGTTACCGGCGGTAACAACCGCACACTATCGGCTCCTTCGATGTCATTAACCGACATCGACATTTTGTTAATGGCCAACAATACCATTCTTCTTACCATCCGGTAACAACCATTTTTTTTCTAGCCGAAATGTCCATACATATTGTTAATCGGTAACATCTTCCTATTTTTTATAGCCAAATGGCTTGACCTTCGCCATAGTGAGCCCCAATGCTCTTACTTGTTATGTTTTCCATTTTGAAGGGGTACAAAATATAGATAACAATAACTCGATTAAAAGTTTTCAAAACTCAATAGATCCATAATGATGTTACTAATGGACCAAACTACTTTATTAAAAAAAAATGGAAATTCATAACTACTTCTTCCATCAGTCTCTCATCCTTGGTTGTTGTTGACCAAAATAAACTAACACTTCATTTTGGGAAACTAGTAGCAATTTTCACATTGATTGCTTCAAAATTTAATTTTCACATATTTTAAGTACTTGAGAATCCCTCAAGAATCTTATTTTGATTGAAATTTCCCCCTTTTCTAAAAAACCCAAAAATCCTTCAAAATTTGCATATTATGTAAGTTTTAGGCCTTGGGAGCTTTTTCATAGTTTTGTACGGTTTCGCACTTGGGAGCTTTTTAGTTCTATAGTTTCGGGCCTTGGGAGCTTTTTATAGTTCTACATTTTCGGGGATCTACTTCACATGTTCATAATTTATAGTTATATAATTTTCCATTTTGTAGTTATACAATTTCGGGCCTTAGGAGATTTTTTTTTACAGCTATGTAGTTTTGGTCCTTGGGATTTTCTATCAGAGTTATGTAGTTTCTGGGCATTGGGAGCCGCTTCACATGTTCATAGTTTAAACATTTGCACATTAACAGTTTGTAGTTATGTAGTTTTACATTTTGTAATTCTGTAGTTTCAGTGCCCCGGAGGTGTTTCATGTTCACACTTCACATTTTTATAGTTTTGCATTTTACAGATTTGTATTTTCGCCATCACCTGTGCAAATTAATGTACCATCTTTAAATGCTCATAACTTTTGATCCAAGTCACCAAATGAGAAAAAATTTATACCATTAGAAAGGTATTGAAGAGTAATACATGATGGAAGTAATTTTGGATCACAAAAATGTATTTTATTGGGTAGAAATTGTAAAAATAACTCATGGTCGTTTTCGTGTATGGGTTTTGTAAAAAATTGATAATACCCATACCGGGTCTGTAAACTTGAATGTTGATTAGTATTAGGTGGTTAAAGAGGTGGTTGGGCTCCTTAATTTAAAATTTCCTCTCTCTCCTCTTCTTCTTCTATATATGCAACTCATTTTTATTGTAACACATCATCTTCTAAATGCAAGGTTATGTTTCCCTTTTGTGTAACAAAGTATTTTAAGTCATGACTTCTCGTGTTGATGTTATGCAATGCACTCAATACCTCCTCCATTATTGTAATAGATTGTACACATTATAATCAATAATATTTTGTTATTGTGGCTCTCTTTCTACCCTTTAATATGTGTTATTGTATTCATGCTTTTCTATTATTATTTTGCATGTTGTGTGTGAGTTATAATTGCACGATTTTCATCCTTTGTGTCACTTATGAAAAGAATCGATTTTGGTAAAATTATAGGGTTAAATGTGTATTCTTTCTAACATCTTGGATTACATTTTCCTCTCATTATTCATCTCATGGAGAGAATCCAATTTCAATTTAGTGCATTACATTTTTTATTTAGTATTTCATCTTTCTCGAACCTTGTTTCTAGAAATCCTAAATTAGAACTAGTTAGTAATAGAGTGTAGAGTTGGTTATATTAGTTGCATTAAATTAAAGTGAAAGAACTAAATTTTCACCCAAAGATTTACCTTGAAGGAGCCATTGTCCCAAAATTTGAAGGTCTTTCCATGTTTCACTAAGGTGTTGAGCCTAGTGTTAATTGAGGGTATAACTTTAAGTGACAACATTCTACGTGTGACTCCTTCCCAAATTTGATGAGATATTGAACTTCAAACAACTCCCATAGTCACCCTTATATCACTTCCATACAAAGGGGTAGGATAATAAATTCATCCACCACATTCTCTACATGGTTGTCCCCGTTGACTTCATTGATCAATTCAAGGGGGAGGAAAATCCCAATGGTAATTCAAAATCCTTTTCGCCCACACGTAATTGTTTTGTCTATATTTTTACATATTCTAATTTATAGTTCAATTGTAATTTGGCAAGATATTTACATATATTTAATTAAGATAAAAATGTAAATAAGAGCTTGATCTAAATGTTATTGCAGAATAAATAAATGAACAAGTACACCAATGATACACAAGAAAACTAAGCAATAAATTATGAAACCCTAGTTGTAAGGAGGAGAGGGAGGTACTTAATGATTCAAAATTAACTCCAAACTATACTGGAGTAACGACCCTAGGTGAAAAAAATGGAAGGAATGTCCTACAAATACCCATAAAAATGCATATTTGGAGAGATATACTAGACAAGGGTGCTTGGAGAAGGACAAGGGGGCCCGTAGGTGCCCTAGGCCTATTTTTGGGCACATGGGTATACGAAAAGTTCCAGAAAACCTCCTTTGAGGTGTCACAAGGTATTCACATTTAGTCACCTTTAGTTTCTCTGAGGTCACACTAAGATGTATGAGGTCATTGTAAACCTATAATGAAGTATAGACCTAGAAAACCCTCAAATAGACATCAAATCCCAAAAAGAAAGATGCGAGAATGAGGGGTTAGACTATCCTCGTTGTCATAATGGTGAACTTATGACTAAACATTACACTACATCTCAAACCCAATATATTTCTATGTGTGTGTAAAGAATTGTGCCCTAGTGGCTCTTGTGCGTGTCACACTTGATAGCAAGCAAATAACTAGATGTAAAGAAATGTAATAGATGTGTGCATGGAATAAAATGAACTTCCCTCCTATGAAGTGTATGCAGAAGAACCAACCCTTGTGTCCCTTGTTATGGTACTAGATGGATGCAATGGAGATCTTAATTACCTTGATGGATGCACCCTTAGGTGGTGATAGCTAATGCTTAGTGCTTGGTCCTTTATTATGATCACATAACTTTATATTTATATGATTCCCTTACTTGAATTTTGTAACTAACCCCGAAAAGGAACTAACAAAAAGATAATATACTCAAATGGATAGAAATGACCCAAAAAGTGTGAGCAAAGTACAAAGGGGATAGAGACGCCGAGAGGGGATGAAGGTTCCCTTACACCGGTGTCTTGTTTGGGCATTAGTGTCTAAGATGATAAATGCCAAAGTACAAAAAGACATACTAATGAGCAAGTGAGGTGCAAGACTAAAAGTAGAAACATAAAGCAAAGAAAGGTGGCCAAAGACATGGGTTAATTAGTACTTTTCTTAATTATGAATCACATGAATAGTAATATGTAATCATGACTAGATAATTACCCAAAGTGCATGATTTAGTGTCGACATTTGCCCCCACTTTATGTTAGTGATCAAAAGCTCTTGAACATATAATAGATAGAGATGTGTGCCTAATAACCATGTAGATCAATGATGAAAATATACCGACAGAGACTAGATAAAGCATGAAATGATAAAAATGTGAAGTGTGGATTCTAAGGAGGAGAAAGTGCAAAAGAATGATGAAAATGAACCTAGGACGGAAACACATGTGTAGATGTTGTGATGTACCTATTGTTGATGTTGATGTTGTAGATGTGGATGTTGATGATGTTGTGAAATGATGTTGACTACCACTTCCCATACAGATGGACCTGTAAAGAGAAGAATGAACAAGTAGTCAAATATGCATGTATATGTGTAAAAGTATGTTAAAATGCTGAAAATTGAAAAAAGAACATGTGTACCTGATCTATGATGAGAAAAAGAGTGTAGAAAGGATCCTAAAAATGTCGATGAAGTGTGAGTTTTTGGGCGATCTCATGCCACGATAGAAGAAGTATAGGGAGGAAGTCTAGTGTCATCCTCCAACCTTTAACCACTTCCCAAAGTTGTAGAGCACTCTGAAATGTTGGTTTTTTGGGTGATCCTATGCCATGACAAAAGTAGTGTAGAGAGGAAAGTCTAGTGTCATCCTCTAACCTTTAACTTCTCCTATAATGAAAACACCATTGCAAATGGTGTGTACTTTCCCCTAATGTAAATACCTAGTGCTAAAGGAATCTATTCCCTATCAAAATCCTCTATGACATGTCAAGAACTATGTAATTGCCCCTAGTTATAGGCATCCACGAAGGACATCGTTGTGATAAGGACCCAAGTTTATTCTAATCCTCATCCAAAACTAATGACTATGATGTATTGGTATTGTGTTGTGTTGTGTATGATGTTAAATGGGGTGACTCATTCACCCAAATGATGCCCCCTAGTTTGGGGTGCATGCAATGTCGTTGAAGGAGTATGCGACCCAAAAGAGGACTGACCATTGTGTTGAAACTATGCCCTATAGGGGAAGGGAATGTGCTTGGTAGAAACCAAGGCACACGAAAAAAAAGTGGCTAGGAAATAAGTGTTAGTGTAAGAAAACATGCATGTACAATTCAAGTGTAAGCTAAAACGCAAGTAATTACAGTAATGTAAACCAAGAAAGGTGGGTTGCAAAACATGGGACACCACTTATGATGTCGCTTAGAAAATCAAGGCCAAGTGGCTGTAAGAAGACAAGAGTGCACACAAGAAAAATGGAAAAACCCAAACAATGGCATGTAAAGAGCAATCAAAAAAAACAATGTAACAAATAACTATGGAAGTAAATAGCCCTGCATAACAAATGTTGCACATGAAGTACCCATTAACATGTTAGAAAGATAAAAAGTATGTCAAGGTGTGTATAATTTGACAAAGTAATGTGCTATGAAACAAAATGAAACAATAACACCTATAGTGTACTAAAGTGGATGCCTCGGAGCTATCGTGGGACTGGTACTAGGTATTGCACCAAGCCTCCATGTTACGTGTATGGATCTTTATAAGCTATGATCACAACTAGAATAGCCCACACATGTGTGTATGATAAAGATAATGACATACAAGATATCTATCTAGCATGTGTAATAAGATGAACATGTAAAAATAAATGTAAACAAGTCTAAATGCAACCAAGATATGAAGTATGTCAAAATGGGGTGGAATGCAATGCAGGGAATGATAGGAAAATGTGCCCCATGAGTGGATGTGTATGTATGAAATAAGGTTCATTTATTTATGCCCCATCAACAATTGAGAAGGAACTATAAATGAGAGTGAGTCATCGAGAAATGGTGTGAGTTGTGTCGTATGTAGAAAAATTTGATGAATTGAGTGTAGAGTGTTGATTATAGAATGATGATGTGTAGATGATATTGAATGTGACATAGGGATGATTGATCTTGAAGTTGTAGAATGAGGTGCTAGAATATGTGATAATTTATCCTAAAGCATATATCACGAGATGAACGAACAAGAAGCTAGGAGTGACGACTTAACATAAAATGTATATCATGGCATGTGTGAAATATGGTACTCATTAGGAATGTTGCATTGTATGATAAATCGATTAATTAATTGATTTTCAAGATTAAAGTGTAAAATGACGTAAGTGTGAGGAGAGGTTCAATTTTGATTTAGACCCTCAACAATGAGTATGAACCATGGGAATAGAGTGTGTCGTCGAGTAGTGAGCGTTGTTAATCATGTTTGAGATATGTATGGTTTTTGGTTGAGTGTATAGTGTTGTTTATGAGTGTGTTTAGTTGGTTTTGATGAGTAGATGTGAGAACTATGTATTGTTAGGGTGTTGAATACGTATGATAGAAAGGATAAGTCACAAGTATGTTGATCATGTAGTGATGAGCATGTGTATATTATAAGATGAAGCATAATGTGTGTGAGGCTCATGTATATAGGATGCCCTCAACATTCAAGTGTGAACCAAAGAAGAAGAGTGCGTCATAGGAAATGATGATACTAGAGTATGTATTCAGATGTATATGCTAAAATATAGGTGTGAAATGATGTGAATATAAGACTTGTGTTGATGTTAGGGGGAAAATAAGCGTAATTCCCCCAAGTGTGTGTTTTGATGAATGAGATATGTGATAAAATTAAAGGATGAAGGCCTTCTACCCGATGCTTGTGGTGATGAAGGTGTGTGACCATGCTCTAAGAGTGGTGGTATATGAGATAAACATTGTGCAGTGAATGGAGTCTATACGCATGCGACCAATGAACGTATGGTGGGAACATATGTGTAACAAAATGTGGAGGTGATGGAGACCTATGTGAAGAATATCTAAGAGGTGATGTACACCTAAGTGAAGCGAACGCAAAGGTGATGGACACCAACATGGAGTAAAACGAGATGGAAAAATGTGTCTAGATGTAGGATTTGTCCTAGTGATGTGTTGGTCCCATTATTGAGTTTTCATAATGTGCCTTAAATTTTTCATGTCAAATTCTGCTCTGAAACGTTTCATTGGTTGATTGATGGTCTGCAAGCTTAATTTCTCCAGTTGAAAACTTTCAAATGCTCATAATGTTGTTATTTTTCCCTGTTCTGAAATGATTTTCCAAATTTTCCCCCATTTGTGCCCTAATTTCTTCATTTTTATGGGTCATAATTTCTCCTTTGTCAAAGTCGTGAAAAACTCAAAATTGATCAAATCCCAAATTTTTGCAAGTGAAATCCCAATCCCCAGTGTCAAAACAATGTTAAATCATGTTTCAATTGGTTTAAGATAAAAAAATCTACCTCCCTTGTCGAAAAATTTCAGTTTCTAAGGCATCCTCTATATTTTCCACGATTTGACGGTCATACAGCCGTATTCTACCCATCAAATTCATCATCATAGTATTATTGCAACATGGTGGGCTCCTATTGGCCGGGGGTGGTCGGAAATTTTTCTAACTTGTTGTTTTTTAAAATTTTGGCTTAAGGGAGAAAATTTGGTCCGTGGATCCACCTTTTATAAAGAGTGCCTACGTGGCACATGTTGATTGGTCGACGAGTGGCAGATTTACCTTAAAAATTTTGACCCGAAGGCCCATATCCAATTAGGTGGACACGTGTCCAGGAGAAATTATATGAGGGGGTGGAGGTTTTGATGCATTTGAAGTTTTTTCTTTAAATTTCTAAAGTTTAGATTTGAGCTAAAGCTCTGCAACGAGTCATGAAGCGACACGTGTCCAAAAGGGAAAGAACAGGTCGGCGGGTTTTGTGATGGTTTTGAAGTTTTTAACTTCAAATGGTACAAAAGTCATTTTCTGACCCGAGGGTCCTCAACCAGTAAGAAGAGGACACGTGTCCGAAAATGCAAAATAGAGATGTGGGGCCTTGGGAGAGTTTGAGATGTTTGCTTTTTAAGGCAAAAATATCAAATGTGAAATTTCATCCGCTTTGCTGAATGAAGGAACATTTTTGGAGGGGCGGAGGTTCGGACTGAGGGAGAAACTTTAAAACTTTACAAATTTGGCAGGGAGGTTCGATGGCAAGGTGGGAGGCTTGGACCCGCGGCGAATGGGAGAACGCCACGTGGCAAGGAGGAGAATGGGTGTTCGGGCCCACGGGAATTTTTAAGCAAAATTTCCCTTTTTTCAAAAAGTGCCAAAATTCATAAAATGAGCCCGTGGTTTTCGGTGGGGCCCACATGTGGACACGTGGTGGGTCTAGGGGAGAAGTGGAGATTTTTTTGCAAAATTTTCCCAAATTAAAAAGGGGCCGCAGATGCATTTCTAAAGCATGGGGGTTCGATCCAATGGTTTTGATGCGTGTCCCTCCTTATCCAAAAGGGAAAAAGGGGAATATTCAAGAATCTCATCCTCCACGTGGAGGGCTAGCATTAAAAGTTGACCAAATCGATGGTTACTGTGTCGTTTCATTTTTGGCCACCATGGGAGCTCCAAGGAGCTTGGAAGTCACATTTCTTCACCAAATTTCATCGTATTTTATATGATTTTTATCCTCTCGGCCTTCTGAGTGCAATGGCGCCATTTTCATGAGCTAATTCGATGGTCTATGATATATTTGATGAAATTTTTTCCCCGATCGTGAAAAATGTGAAAGGTGAAAATCAAAAATTGTAGAGGTAAAAATTGAAAGGGTAAAAGGTGAAAATGATTGCTAAAGCATGCTTTGGCATGCTTGAATGCCAAAAACGTGACCCTGGGATGGATAAGGATCTGAAATCATGCAATATTTTAAGATTTTTGTGCATCCCTGGCAATATGCGAAGTGTTTTACAGTTTGATGTCATTTTCATGAAATGATGAAGGGTTTTGTAACAAATTTGATCCCTTAAGCATATTCTTTGCTTGGGAAGCAAGGTTCCAAGATGGCATGAGATATAAAATGTATTTTTGAAGCATTTGAAGGGGGGAGAGACAGAGGAGAGAAAAAGACTTAGAATTTTCAAGCAAAAAGCTGGAAGAAATCCATTTCTCTGGAGAAAACCACCTGAGAGCCATTTTCAATTCCATTTTGTATCAGATTTCATCATGTTGAGTTGGTTTCAGTTGTAAATCCATCAACAGGCTTTGAGATTGTTCTTATAGCATTCCCTACTTGATGTATTTGATCAAATTTTGGATTATGTGGTGTTATCTCTTGGCAAAATTTGCATATGCTTATGTCTCAGAACATTTTCAATTTGTGTTTCTTGCTCATGTTGCAATATTGTGTTTATGATCTCTTTGATCATACAGGGTCTCATTTCTTGTTGATGGTTTAATGGAATTTTCAATCTTATATTCAGAAGAGCCTTCATCTGATAGAAGATAAATAGATTTAAAATCATTTTACTGTCTGTGAACATTGAGATTGTTTGTAAACCTTTGGGTGCACCTAGGTCATGATTAAATAGGATTTCTGGATACTTTGTTGGTATTTTGCTTCAAGATTTTGTGGCAGGTTACCAAAGGTTATGTGGAAGAGTGCAGATCCGGCCTCCATTTGTGCACATATCCTGGTTTAAGGAGCATTTAAAACCTCTGGAAGTATTCTTGTTGTGTAGGTGTTACAAACTTCTTGCAAAGGTTTTCAAAGAAGTTGGTAATTCCCAGCTAGTCTTGTCTAAACATCTCCCAAAAAAATTTCATTCAAACTAACTCATCCTACCCATACTACCCCTGCATTGCATTGTGTGTTAACAAAAGAATACAACCCACTCACAAAAATGCACAAAGCATATCAGGATTTTATTATGTCTCTAGCAGCCTTAGCCTTGTCTTGAAAGCATTTCCATCATTTAGTAGTGACAACTCCTTTGAGTTTGAATAATGGATAATTGATCATGTTTTCCCAAGGCCATCTCCACACAATGTGCAAAATACAAGGATATCTCAATCTCCTTTACCATACAAGGGCTGCAATATAGGTTCTCTTGCCTTGGTTGATAGGCACAACCTAAAATAGTGAGGATCAGATCAAGATCCTTTTGAAGGTGCTATCCACTCCCTCAAATCTTGAGTGCCAACAAGCTAGATAGATGTGCTCCCGACTACAAACGACATACAAATCATCTATCTACCCTTGAGTGTCTTGTGTAAATTCATGATGTTGTTCAAGTTGTGAAGGAGATTAAATCTGATACCAACATGATGGACCTAGATATGTGTCAAGCGGAGCGATGAGACCACATAGATCATGTGTGAACATGTGAGTTAGGAGAAGATATTTCTTTAGGTTTAATAGGTCGTGGGGAGCTAGGTAGTCTAGGTGATGCAATGGAAACCTTGAGAGGAGGTTGTGACCATCAGTAGATAAAGGCGTACCATTGATAGAGATAAATTGATTATCATGAATGAACTTCAAATTCAAATGATTCATGGAGATAATAGACTGAGACATGCAAATCTAATTGTGACCTAAGAGCATGTCACACCCTTTGATAGTTTTGAATAAAAGGAAGGGTATAAGTATGGTGAGAGGACCAATAATAACGTGAAGCTGGATGACCCCATATGGGTTTTCCATTGGATATGAAATTTGCGAGAGTGGATAGATAATAACAACAAGAAGTGCAGAATCAACACGCTACGACATGTCATGATGGATAAAATTTGGTGTTATTAATAGGAATGGATCTAATAGAAATACGAATGTGCAAGTGATCAAAAGATAATACATCGTGATAATAATGATAAGAGAAAGAAATGAATGGTGGAGAAATGTTAGCATGCCTGCATAACGAGGAAATCAAGAGCCCTGATATAGGAGAAGGCACTCACGCGATATGTAAGATTAGCCGAGGAGTTAGTCAATTGTTTTATGTTTTACAAGTGGATTATTGAATATTTTGAGCTTATGATTTTCTTTGACTAGTGTAGAAGCCATAGGCTCTGGAAGATCAATTTTATTATTATCGATCAAATCTTAAATGAGATTGTGAAGTTTGAAACAACAATCTTTAGAATGTCCTACGCATTAATGGTAGTTGAAATGAAGGTTTTCATCATAATTATGACTTTTTGGATGAGATGGATCTAAATTAAGTAGTGGAGGAAGCGTGATAAGATTTCTCTCAACAAGTTGTGGTAGTAAGATGTGTGGAGAAACAATTAGTTTTGTGTATGTACACCTAGGCGGTTACCATTGAAATTATTTGGTGTTAGATACAACATTGACAGTGACTTTTACGTCAATAGGTTTGGTTGTTGATGGCTTAAATGTTGATTTATTTTGAAATCGCGTAGAAGATGATGCTTTCTCTTGATATTTAAGCTTGTTGATAGATAAGATTTTTGTTTCATGTAGCTTGAGAGTATGAGAGAGTTGATCAAATGGTGGGGATGTCTTAAAGATAACACTCTCCTGAGAGGTGACAATAAAATTTGAATGAATAAATCTTGAAGCTCGAGTCCACAAGCACATTAGACATCTTAGCTAGGTTGTTCTTGTAGTGTAATACATAATACTGCTAGATGTTCATTAGATCCTTGTTTAAGTTATGCAAGTTGTGCGTATGAGATCTTAGAGCTGATATTGATAGAGAAATGAGTAATAAAAGCATTGGCTAGATGTGTGAAAGATGTTATCGAGTGAATAGGTAGGTCATAAAACCAATACATCACATAATCTTGTAAACTGTGGGGAAATAGATTTTCTAATATGGTATGGTCATCCACATTTTCGAGGCATGCCAAATGAAAATATTGAGATGCTCTTGTGGGTCACCATGGCCTTTAAAGATGGGTAATCCGAGGGAGATGAAGTTAGGTTGTAATGGATAGGAGGAAATGACAAGTGTGAAAGGAGTGTGCAAAGGTGAAGTGGAGTCCAACGATGGTGATACATGAGAGGTAGCAAGTTGAGCTGGAAAATTTTCATCTACAAATCATGATATAAAGTTTAGACATAAAATCATGCACTTTAGACATTTATTTATCCCGGTCTCATACTACTATTTAGAAGGTTCTTGAGGGAAAAAAATACTAATTAACCCCTATCTTTTGGCCACTTTATTTTATTTTATTTCATCATTATGAACCTCTTACACCCACATGCCTAGTCATATTCTTTCATCCCACGTCATTTTAGCTACAAATAGGGCACCCGTGGGCACCCTAGTCCCACCATGGGTGCCCCAATCCTTCTAGAGCTTTCCCACCTCTTTTTGGGCTCTTTCTATCATTTTACATCTTTATCTTTCTTGTGGTCGAATTTTTGGGGTTAATTACGAAATTAGACTAAGAGAACCCTATAAATATAAAGTTATGAGACCATAATGAGGGACCTAACATCACTTATTGTAGACACCTATAGTTTGATCAAAGAAACTTTATTACTAAAATTGCACTAACTATTCTAATCTTCGTTAATTAACTACACTATGCTAGTTAAATAACCCACCTAACTCTCTCTAAACCCTAAATCACACTAATACCCCTCTAAATGGCTTCCACAAGCCTATCCCTATTAATTAAGCCACTTAGGGTTAATTAATCCCCTTTCACTTTCTAAAAGGCACTTACCTTTCTAAAAGTGCATTTCACTTTCCAAAGTCCATTTCATTTGGATTTCACCTTTTGGGCCTTTTTGTCCCACATGCATCCAAAACATCCCTTTCTTGAAATCAAAAACTATAAATAGACCTCTACCCCCTCACTTTTTCCAAGAACACTTCTCCTTCTTTAGTATAATTATAGTATTTTTCTAGGATTTTAGAGTATTCTTCCATTATTATTGAGCTATTATCTTCCATTGCATATTTCAAACTCAAGCTTGAGTAAATGAGGGGAACCATATGGTCTTGTAGCCATTAATGGTGAGCCTTCACTCTCAAACCCTTGAGCATCAAACAATCAAATTTGATTGCTAGGATCTTCATAGGTTCATGTTTTGTAGCATTCAAAGAGTAGAGAGTAGTATATACATGTTAGTTTGATGTTTTGTCAAAGTTATAATGCATGCATAGGAGTATCTCTTGTTTATCTCTTATCTTGATGGTTCATAGTTGAGTTGGTAAAGCTTGGGGTTTCTTTAGTGTTCTAGCCTCATTTCTATAGCTTTTCTAATTTATACATGTTCACATATGGCATGCCCGGTGGGACCTTACTCCATGGTCTCTAGAAGTTGTTTTTCAAGCTTTTTACTTCAAGTTCTAACCATTTTCATGCATTTTGAAGGTTAACTAGTGTAGTTTCAAGCTTTTGATAATCTTAAAGGTAGTAAATCTTCCTTTTACATGTAGATTTATTGGGTTTATGTTAGAAATTGAATTAAAAGGCAAAAATATAACCTGTTTGCAGTTTTAGATTTATTTTCTTTTCTTTTTTTTGTGGTTTTTAGGCCCACGTGTAGGTGTTCTGAGGGCGCACACACATCAAAATCGCACATACTTGTTTGATAGAATGCACACTTAGTGGCAATGTGCACATGTTTCCCTAGCCACACACCTATTACCTTGTATTTGTGACCCTCTATCAAATAAAATAACTAGACTCATGCATCTATCTTGAGGCACATGTACACACTTACATGCACGTGCATACATCTCTTAGACATGCATCCATCTACAAACTCGTGTCATTTCACCTTTTGATGGGTTAACACATACGTATCCAGATACACACATATGTTAGAAGGCACACACATATGCTTCTCGGCCACTGTACATGTAAATGTTGACTATGTTTTCCACAAACCCACACACCTTTCTTTATACACACACATACACATCAAATGGTGGGCACATGTCCTAAAATGTGCACAATCAGTGTCACAAGGCCATGATAAACAGTTTCTTAAAAGTTGTAAAGTTTGTTTTCTTGATTATTCTAACACTTTTTAGGATATTTGTCAAACTAATCTATGGTTTACAGGGTATTTTAGAGTTCATTTTGTATTTTATTAGTCAAAATTAGGTGAATGTCACATTATTTTTACTTATAGGGTTTGGATTATGTATGATCTTCCCTCACACCTTCTAGGTGATCTTGGGAATAAAAATGGTTCAATACCTTTCTCATATTTTCAAAAATAAAATTTCATTTAAATATTTCTAAGGGAACGAACTTCAAAGTTGGATAAAAGAAACAAATTGTGTGTTAAATTGTAGGTTTTCCTTCATTGCTACTAACTAGTGGGGTTCTACATTGTGTATACTATTCCTACGTGTCTAAGGACAATCTTAGGAATCAAAAGCAACGTCTAAATCCTCTTTCTATAAATGCTTTAGAGAACTACTAACCATTTTTGAAGGACATTATCACATGCGAAAGAATCGAATCAAAACAAGGCTAACGTGTTTGTTAGAGGTCTGCCAAACGGTCACTTACAAAACCACATTTAGATCAGAAGATTAAAAACACCATATTCAACACACTTGATTTGCAGGTTCAGATAAGGCTACACCCCATCCACTTTAAACTAGGAAATAATACCTTTGGCATAAGCCTTAAGCTACAACAAAAGGGATGGTCCTAGGAACCCCAAAGTAGTCCATGAAAAGGGAACCTTGTGGACAAAATAGGAAGTGTTCCACTTACCCACTTGACTAGTTTTTCCTTGTAAGTTTAGGCATAAAATTATCTCTATTAAGACCCTAGTGAAAACACAACCAATGAATTCTTATGCTCATTTTGTTGAAGGGGTTAAAGTAAATATGAGATACTCCAAGTCTAGTCAGTCAAATTTCTTGGTAAATCGATCTCGTAGAGGTAATTTTTGAAAACTAGGATTCGAGAACCACCTAGGAAAGCCATTTCTTCTTGGAGCCCACTTTTCCATATTAATCCATCATGCTTTATAGAGCTCTCATGAAGTGACACCAAGTATATTTCACCCCCACTTGATCTACACCTTTGCTAGTTTGTTGTCCATTTTAGATAAAAGAGAATAAAACGTCGTGTATCACTAGAAATAGTTGTGTCCACCACTTTTTTAGTCTACTTGCATGACCAGTGTTGTAATGTTGGAATGCAAGTGTTGAAAGTGTGAATGGTACTGTTGGTTGTTTGATTGTGCACCCATGTCTTGGATTTGAAAGAGCCTAGTCAATGAGTCAATAATGGACTGTCTCTCAAGTGTGGTACCTTCTGAGCGCGCTTAAGATAGACCTTCTGGAGAATGCCGTTCCTCTATCTATTTATACTACTATTGCTGCTCCTAATTTTGGAATGGAAAACTAGACAAGCAATGCCAAGGGAATAGGGATAGAAGGATAACATGAAAGGGAAAACTAAACTAAAGAAGGTGATAACTGAAAATTGTCTATTCTAAGTGAAAATGAAGGGAAATACGTCAAGGAAGGATGTACACGCGTAGACAACCAGAACGTATTTACATGATCAAATTCATGAAACACAACTAGAAAATAGAGCTACAAGGGATGTAAGATGACATAAAATACACACAATGCAAAAGGGAGGTAAGAAAGAAGAATATAAACACATTAAGATAGAGAATAACCACAAAATGATGCTTCTATTACTTCCAAGGATGCTCGACCTATTACAATGGTGAAAGAGGTCGATATCTATATATATGAGCCGATCCGGAGGTCTCATGACTCAAAGATATGAAGTCCTTAGCGAAATTCTTAAGGATACAAAAATGTCCAACATTAGCAATGAGCCCATTTCTTACATTTATAGATGAATCGATGGAAGAAGAAAAGGAGGAGGGAAAATTCAGATTTGAAATACAACCACCAACAATAAGCATTTAATGCATACAAATCCTCCTATAAATCTATCAAATGTGCTTCCTAAATTCTATTTGGCATGTGGGAGAAGGAACAATGTGAAATATATGTCAATTCATGTGGTTGAGCAATCGATCTGTTCATTAATGGAAGAAAAGATATTTTTCCATTCCTCACCTACAAGATCTCGCAAAATTTGAATTTTGAATATCCCGCACTATAAGTTGATGTTAAGAACTATCCAATGAGACCAGGCACGTAGCTATCGAGATATATGTAGCAAAAGATATGTATTTTAGAAGATTTCTAGAGCTATCTTGGCACACAAGACATGTGGTACATGCTTGATTGGTTGAAAATACAACCAAATGTGTAAATACTTTGTCTTTTTCAGTCACGTGTCACATTGGTTTGTTGCAAGGATTTAACACCTAGATGACACACTTTGATTAGTTGAATGTAACACACTCAAGGTTGTCATGGGTGATGTGGAACATAATGACACAAAGGAAGGTGCAAAGACATGCATGTGAAAGAATGAGGCGCGCAGAGGGAAAACAGAAGGAGAGCACGTGCAAAGGAAATGTGCTTAGGAGGAATGAGACAAATAGTTGAGGATAAAAAATATGAAAAATGTGAAATCATTTACAAAATTATGTGTGGGGGCACGTGAGGAAAGGGCGCATGAGGATGCCAAGGACTTAGATGATTTTGGGAGAGCAGGCTGGCACGGGTGCGCGGGTGAATGCAATGCTTTGAGAAGAAGATGATCGCATGAGAGTGCACATAAAGGGAAAAGGTGGAACAAAGAGGAAAATGAAAAGGAAAGGAAGGGGAGAAGGCATGGAAAGAAGGAGCACACATGGTGTGTGGGGAAGTCTCTAACTATGGAGAGGTGCCAAGTGAAGCAATCAAGTAGGTGCAACCCATAATGTGAAGCCATAGAGCCGGAATGGAGATATGGGTTATCCAAATAACTAGGGGAGTTCTTTTGGATAATATTTTGGTGACTTTTGGGGCCATCTTCCTACTAGATGAAGTATGACCAAATTCCTGTAGCTATCCATTGGGCATGTAGTCTTCTATATAATCATGAAACTCGATATGTAATATGGAAGAACTACCCTTAAAGCCATTTAGAAACATTTCGAACTCTATTCGAATCCTATAAAACTATTGAAGTTGCTGGAAGATGACTAACATCCTAGAAGAAATAAAAGAGTGCACGTAGAAGCATGTGAGAAGAAATAACTATATACAAACAAAACAATGTGTGCAACACACTTAGAGGAATGGAAACTACTCTAATATTTACAAAATGATGCAGTAAGCTTAATGGAAATGTTTGAGATATATCACATTGACTGGTATTGATAGCGCACCTCCATCAAGATGAGATAACTCAAAAGAGTTAGCTTATTTGCATGAAATGATAGTGTATAAGCCACTCTAAAGTGCATCAAAATTTTAATGGTGCCTTGGTTTGGCTATGTTACCATCCTATTTTAAGAACAAGTCCCCAACCTTGAAATCTTGAGACCTAGAATTCTTGTCAAACCATTTCTTTGTTATATTTGTTGATGTTGTTGTAGCTTGATCATGAAAAAGTTCCTTGATTCTTCAAGACTAACCAATTCTTCCATTCTGATTTCTCTCTCAGTTTGCACCTTTGAAATCCAAATGTCTGGGAAAATGTCAACGAGTTCAACTTGAACGTCAAAGGAAGAGTAACCTCCTTTCCATGTACAAGCTTGTTAGGCGAAGTTCCTATTGGTTTCTTCATTGTGAATATGTCTACCCGCAGCACATGCGAGAGCTTTGTATGCCACTATCTTTGGCTGATATTCATTGTGTGCTTCATGATCCTAATTAGGTTGTTATTTGTATATTCTCGCCAAACCATTACCTTAAGGGTAGTAATTAGAAGAGGTTTTCAAATCTATACCAAGACTAAGAGCCCGATCACCGATTTTAGTACCAATAAAGGATTTTTCATTATCTGAAATGATTGTTTGAGGGAAACCAAACCTTGTTACTATACCTTTGAGAAAGTCAAGGATTAATAATTCAATTAATTCCTTAAGCGATAACTTCGTCCATTTGGTGAAGTAATCCGTAACTATCAACATCCATTTGTGCCCAATGTTTGAAGGTGGATTGATCATGCCGATGAAGTCAACACCCCATTGTGTGAAAGGTTGATATGCTTGGATTGGTTGGAGGGGAAGCGCTGCCAATATTTTATTTTCTACGTAAAGAAAGTACATTCTTTTCATTTCATGACCTACTTGTGCGCATCTACGAATAGGGTAGGCCAAATAGATCTTGATATATGTCGTTTTGTAGCTAGGGATGTGATCTAACTGGCACTCAGATTTGTGGAGAGATGGATGGCACTTTGAAAGGATTTGATCTAACCCTCACTATTTTAGGTTGTGCCTTTCAACCAAGGTAAGAGAACCTATATTGCAGCCTTTGTTTTGTGAAGGAGGTGGAGATATCCTTATACTGTGCATATTGTATGGAGATGGCCTTGGGAAAACATGATCAATTTTCCATTATTCAAACTCAACAGAGCTGTCACTACTAAATGATGGAAATGCTTTCAAGACAAGGTTGAGGCTACTGAAGACATTGTATGATCCTGATTTGCTTTGTGCATTTTTGTAGATGGGTTAGATTCTTTTGTTGACACACAATGCAATGCAGGGTAGTATGGGTAGGATTAGTTATTCAGATGATTTTTGGTGGGGTATTGACAAGAAAACTTGATATATCAAATCTTTGACAACCTCTACAATACTTGAACAACTATCAGATAAAATGCTTCAAATAATCAGATGTTCTTTCAACCAGAAGATGCATAAATGGAAGCCTAGGTTGCACTCTTCACACAATATTTGAGAACTCACCACAAAATCTTGAAGTAAAGAACTCAATTAAACACAAAAATCCTTGATCAAACCATGCCTAAGGTACCCCCAAAGGCTTACAAGCAATCCCAATCAACAAATGAAGGTGGAGTGATTTTAAACTACTTATTTTCAATGCCAGATGAAAGCTCTTCTGACAAAAAAAACTACAAGTGCCACTAAACTATCAATAAGGATGAGATTCTGTGATTTCTAAAGACTTTCAATGCAAGATTGCAACAAGAACAATGAAAACTATTTGCAGGTATTTAAAATGATAACAAACATCATATTGCCCAGAAAAACATAGATTAACTCAAAAGCTTGTTAGATTCATCAACAGGGAGAGTTTCATGAACAATCTCAGAGCTGTGTGATGGCTATACACTTGTAACCAACTCACATACATGAAGATCCAACATAGAAGAAATTAACCTGGTTCTTTGGTGGGTTTCTAAAAATGAGCTTTCTCTCAAAATTTTGCTCGTGATTTTCAACTTCCCACCATTTGCATTTCTCAAAAATGCATTATATATCTCTTGCCACATTGGAGCCTTCTTTCCCAAGCAAAGCATATGCCAAGGGATCAAGTTTGTTACAACAATTTCTCATGATTCACTGAAAATGACATTTAACAAATTTGCAATGAGAGTTGCCAGGTGTTTTAAAAAGACTGAATCATTACAAATATTCGATCATTATCCTTCCTGAGGCACATTTTTCATCATCAAGGCATGCAGATGCCTTTCCTCTCATCATTTCACCTTTTCACCTTTTAAAACTACTCTCGCAACTTTCAATTTTGACATTTCACGTGTTTGGATGGATTAGGGAAAAAATTTGTTTCAAAAACACCTCAAATCTACAAATTAATCCCTAAAACCACTTGCATTGATCTTTGCAGGCACAAAGGACACAAATTCATCAAAAATTTGATTAAAAATGATGCAAAATTCACATCTCCAAGCTTCCTGAGCAAAAATGGTGGCCAAAAATGAAAATGTATAGTTACCCTTGATCTACTCTTTCTCCTTCAATCTGGGCCCTCCACGTGTCAAAATATGATTGGGAATGAATTCGGGTTCACCTTTTGACTTTTTAACATTTTTGGAAAAATGGAAAAATTGACTTTTTTCTCCACCCTCCACCGCCCTTGAATTTTGGTGATGACACATGGCACATGGTGGGTCCCATTGGGATCGCGCTTCAATTCTACACATTTTGACCTTTTTGGAAAATTGGAAAATTTTCACCTTTTTTCCCCACGGGGCTCCGCACACCCCGATTTCCCTTGCCACGTGTCATGCTCTCTATCGCTAAAAATCCATGGGCTTATTTCATGTTTTGACCCCTTTTTTTGCTAAGGGAAATTTTCAATTTTTCTTCCGTGGGCCCACCTCCGATTCCTCCCTGCCACGTGTCCCTTGTTTGGTTCATTCGCAGGGCTTCAGCTTAGCGCTTCAAATTTTCATTCTAAGTCTTTTTGCAAAAGGGAAAATTTTCCCTTTTCCTCCGCTGCCCACCCCCACCCACCCACTCACCACCACGTGTCCATCGCTGATTGGAGTGGAGATGCATCCCATTTTTTAACTTTAGAAAACAAAGCTAAAAAATCATCAAGTTTTCCATCGCCCGCTCCTCCTTTTTTGTTTTTTTAGGACACGTGTCCATTCCTGATTGGTTATGAGCTTCGGACCTTACTTTAACTTTGATCCATTTGAAGTTAAAACTTCAAAGTGACCCAAAAATCCACCCCCCCATTCTACTCTTTTCAAGGCCACGTGTCCACTCGTGATTGGCCACAGGCCATGCTCAAAATTTTACTTTAACATTTTCTACCTCCAAAGGCAAAAAACTTCAAAAACCTCCATCCATCCGCATCCCCTCTGCCCTTGATCTCTGCCACGTGTCCTCCTCTCCATTGAGCAGGGGGTTTCTGGGTCTCATTTTTTTAACTTTTTTTCCCCTCAAAATAAAGCTAAAAATCTCTAAGTCCTCCATCGACCCACTCCTCCATTTTTGGTTTTTAGACACGTGTCCACTCCTCGATTGGTCATGCGGAGGTTTTGGGCCAATTTTTGACTTTTTAATTTTTTTGCAAAATAAAGTCTAAAAATTCTAAGGAATCTCACCACCTTCCTCACCAATTAGAACCTACCACATAGATGCATGCTGAGGAAGAAATTGATGGGCAAATGACACCCGTCTAACCGTCAAAATATAGAAAATGCCAGGGATGCCCTAGAAATTGATTTTTTCTCCAAGGATGGAATTTTTTTCAAAAACAAGAACTGAGAAAAACATGATTTCATAAAGCATTTCTCGACCTTGGGATTGAATTTTTGAAGGCATATATGTATAAAATGATCAATTTTGATTTTTCACGATCGGGTAAAAGGGAGAACATGACATAGCCCATGGATTTGAAGAATTTAGGGCAAAAATAGGCAAACTTTGAGTATTCTTGCAAAATGGGGCATGTCAAATGATTTTCAAATGGACTAAGGCATGGGAATAGAGGCAACAACTTCATTTCACCCATTAAAACTATAGAAAATGTTTCAGAAATGCAGAGTGAAAGGAAAATTAGGGCAAAATATAGAGGATCAAAATGGACACCAACATCGGCTCCTACTTGGGGATGGGCACTCCCAGTGAGTGCCACAAGAACAATAAGTAGACCAAGTGCCAAAATAATCCATTGGGAAAAGGAGTCATGAGCCAAAACCACCAAAACCAGCTGAGAACCCGACAAAAATGGCTGCCACACACCAAGGCAAACCACAAACCGACAAAACACCAAAAAAGAGTGAAAAACCAAACACTATACACTGTACAAGTGGTGCATACCTCAAATTTGGGGATTAATCCAAGAAATGCTTTAGATGCCTGCCATTAATAGGTAGTTCAAGCAATTCCCATCTAAATCTTTGAGAAAAAAGGTATTCTCACCAATTTTGATATCAATGGAGTAAGGGCCCATCCATAATGCATCAAATTTTCCATGTTTTCCCTTATCCTCATTTCTACTATCCCACAACAAAACCAGATCTCCAATATTGAAGGCCCTAGGAGTGACCTTCTTATCAAACAATCTTTTCAACTTCTCTCTAAATCTGATATGCCTCTAGTGGGATGCTCTTCTCTCTTCATCTAGCTCCATAATCTGATTGATCCTTGCTTCATATGGACTGACCTCTTGATCCTCAAGTTGTTGAACAAACTGAAATGAAGATAATATAGAGATGTAAGGGCAATAGAGCTTGGGTTCCATACACCAATTCAAATGGGCTCTTACCAGTAGCTCTCTTGGCAGTGATTCTATCAGCCCAAACTACAAATTTCAGTTGTTCACCCCATTTTCTCTTGTTCAACTCCAAGGTCCTCCTAATGATCTTTAACAAATTCTTATTGTTGGACTCAACTTGTCCATTTCCTTGGGGATTATAGTTTGAAGAATAAGTCAGATTGGTTCCATACTCCTTGCACATTTCCATCAAAGGTTTAGCTCTAAAACACATGGCATTATCAAAGCACAATCTTGACTGGCACACCAAATCTACATATGATATTATTCAACAAGAAGTCCATAACAACTTGGTGTGTTGCTTTCTTGGTGGGGATTGCCTCTACCCACTTTGTAAAATAATCAATGGCTACAAGAATCCACTTATGGCCAGCACTAGAAGGATCTGAAATCTCACCAATGAAGTCCATTCCCCATTGTTTGAAAGGAGCTTCAATTGATACAGGTTGCAAAGGAAGGGAGCCTAAAGCTTTCATTCTTCCAGAGAAATGCTAATAGCTTTCACATTTTCTAATCAACATGGTTGCATCTTTGAAGAGAGTAGGCCACCAATAACCAGCTCTCAAAACTTTGTGTGTTGTAACCCTTCCAACAAAGTGTCCTCCACAAACTCCCCCATGGAAATCAGCAATCACTTTGGGAGCTTCATCTTCAGTTACACATTTCAAGAGGACACCTTCAGGGTTCTTCCAAGCCAGCCCAAAGTCAATGATGATGTATTTTTGAGAAGCCAGCTTGAGGGATCTTTTCTGATTTTTATTTAAATGATCAGACAACATAGGTGTCTGAGGTAAAATATTATATCCTTGTACCATTCAGAACTTACCAATTTCCCAAGAACATCTACCCTTTCTTCCTCTACTTCATTCACTTCCACAATTTGCAAGTTGCTCTCAACCATGAGCTTAGCAAGACCCAAACCTCTTACCAACTTTGTGGTTTGGATGTCCATATCATACTCCTACAGTTTGTTCACCCATCTACATCTTTTACTTGAGATCTCCATCTCTGATAAGATGTCTTTTACCATGGTGTGGGGAACATAAGCAACAACTTTTGAACTTAAAATATAAGGCCTAAAAACCTTTGTTGCTTTCACCAAGGCAAATGCTTGTTTTTCCATGATTGTATATTTTAACTCAACAGCTTGTAAAGCCTTGCTAAAGAAGGCAATAGGCCTCTCAGCCCCATCTTCATCCTTTTGGAGCAAAACAGATGCAATAGTATTTTCAGAAGCAAAGGAGAAGATTTGGAAAGGCTTCTTGTAATTCGGAGCTACCAAGATAGGTGCATGTTTAAGTGCTTCCTTTGATTCCTTCAAAATCCTAAATAGTAGCCTCCTCCCATTTGATAACTTGATCTTTCTTTAACATGCATGTGATAGGAAGAGTCAACTCAGCAAAATTGGACACAAACCTTCTAATGAAATTGATTTTCCCAAAGAAATATTGGATGCCCTTCTTTGTTCTTGAATTGGCACCTTTGCTTGATTGCTTCTA
This sequence comes from Taxus wallichiana var. yunnanensis, assembly GCA_018340775.1. Lineage (NCBI taxonomy): Eukaryota > Viridiplantae > Streptophyta > Pinopsida > Cupressales > Taxaceae > Taxus > Taxus wallichiana. The sequence continues at coordinate 465,554,477 of CM031241.1, forward strand.
CTCTCTCAGGGTCAATCATGACACTAGACTTTGAAACAATATGACCAAGCAAGCTTGGCCTTTTTCACCCCAAAGTGACACTTCTTTGATTGAGAGAGATTCCAAATTCTCTACATCTGATCAACATTATTTCCAAATGATGCAAGTGATCTTTTCTCGCTCCTTTAAAATACAAACATCATCCCGATAAACTACAAATGAAGTCATTTATATAACCAGCAAAAGCAACATCCATTGCTCTTTGAAAGGTAGCTCCAACATTCATGAGACCAAAAGGCATTCTCACATAAACATATGTTCCCCAAGGAGTGGTAAAGGTAGTTTTAAATCTTTTTGACTCCTTGACAACAACCTGATTATAGCCAAAGAAACCATCCAAGGTGGACAAAATTCAGATCCAGTCACTAACTGCAGCATGTTCTCCATGTTTGGAAAAGGATAATTGTCTTTCAATGAAGCTCTATTCAAATTTTTGAAGTCTACACAAAGTTTGATATCTCCATTCTTCTTTCTGACTGGCACAAGGTTTACAACCCAAGATGAATACCTCATGGGCTGAATGATCCCTCCCTCCTTCAATTTCTTCAATTCATCTTGCATTTTCATGGAGAGGAGTGGATTAATTGGCCTTTTCTTCTATCTGAATGGTTTGGCATTTTTCTCAAGAGGGATCTCATGCTGAAACAAGTCCTCTCTATATGCTTTCAGCTCTGAATATGACCAGGCAAGGCAGTCTTGATATTGTTTCAACAATTGAAGATAGGACTGTTTTTCTTCCTTGTTTAAACTATGCTACCCAACCAAAATTTTCTTGGTTTTTCCTTTGTTCCCAAGTCATGCTCTTCCACATCCCTTGAGGTAGACATGTTTCTATTGATGATGCAATCAACATTGCTAAAATTTGACTCAAGAGCAACAAGACCTCTAGGAATGGTGTTAGTTTTCAATTGGATAATATCTTTTCCAAACAAAGTCTCTCTTCCTTCAATCACACACCATTGGTTCCCAATCAATATGCTGATCTACAAACTCACCTTGATTTTGTAAGAACCTTTGCACTTGAGCATCATCATCAAACACTTGCCAATGCTTGATGTTGTCAGGGACAACTGGCCTAGTTAACACTTCAACATTGTACTCACAATAAGGTGAAATGGTGCAATCTCCAAATCTTGACCCCATCACTACCAACTTGTCAACAACAGCATTCAAACTTCTATCATGGTGCACAATATTGAAGGAATCAAACATCTCAATTAGATCCCAAACTGCATGCTTATACTACTTCATCCACTGATTTTTTGTAGCATACAATTTTCTTATTTGTTTGACAACTAGCTCTGAATCTCCCTTTACAATGATGTCCTTGACACCATACTTCCATGTAATTCTCAAACCCAACAACAAGGCTTCATACTCAACAATGTTGTTAGTACATTCAAAATTAAGCTTGAAGGAAAAAAAAATTCTTCCAAGCTAGGAGAAATCAGAATTACACCAACACCATTTCCAAATTTGGAGCAAGCTCCATCAAATAGAAAGGTCCAAGGAGAACATACATGTTCAAGGCACTTTGACTGATCCATCTTGTGTTCTTTTCCATCAAAAAAACCAATAAAATTATCAGCATCAACATCAACAAATAATACTTCATAAGAAGCATTGTTAGGGTCCTCAATTAGATGCAACATTTTCTTTTCTCCATAGAGCTTGACAAGGCTACCTCAATGGGAATGGTGGAAAAGACATATCCATTTGGACACTCCCTCCAACACTTGCAGCCCACTTTCTTGACAATAACATACCCCATTTGGCAGGGCAATCAACAATCACAACATCCAATTTTAAATTCCTCCCGGATAAGATGCAAGCTGCACTACCAAACCCTTCACACAACCAACAACCGGCACTTCTCTTGAGTCCATGGTAGTACATTTTCCATAGGCTGCTGTCACTTTGATATCCAACTCATTCATGACTTCTAGAGGCATGACATTACATGATGCACCGGAATCAAACATACAATTGTGAAGTAGCCTATCCTTTATGATCAAAGTTGTGAAGAATGGATCAACATTCAATTGGGAATCAACCAAGGATGTCCCCAAATATACCTCAGGTGTCTCTCCAAGATATTCTACTACTGGTGGTGTTTCAAGGTCAACAATGATTTGAGGAGGAATCTCAACAACATTTACATTTCTACCTGGAGTAGTCTTCTCCTCCTTTAATCCCAAGTACTCAAATGCTCTCTTCTTATGCTCAGGAATTCTAAGAACTCAATGATTGGAACACTCACTTTGATTTGGCTCAATACTTGGGCTATGTCATAGGGAACACTCTTTGGAAAAAAAATTGAAGGGAGACAAGAAGATTCATTTGATGGCAAGGGATTCTTGGCAGCTTGGGCATGAGGAGGACTGTAATTTTTTCTTGGGACAACAGAGCTTTTGGCAAGTGTTTCTCTCTCTAGGAGCTTCTTTTGGAATGCTTGTGAGCAAGGGTGTTTTAGGTTTGGCTTGAGGCCCAACTCCTTTAACAACTTTTCTTCTAGTGTTATAATCTTTCTCTTGAGCTACAACAACATTCATCAACAATTGTCTATCTTCCTCCAAAGGGATACCACCATCATACTTCTTAATCATCAAAGCTCTTAAGTATTCAAAGTCATTGTTAGGAATTTCAAAAGCTTGCACTACATCAACTTCAAGAGTATGAGGGGGAAGAAAGACTTGTACCCATTTGATGCAATCCCAAAATTTGCAGCTATCCTTGCACTTATCACTTCAGTAGATGTTGCTCCTCCTTGTGAGCTTGAAGAACAACCCACCATGCAAATATCATCATCAATACCATCATCATTATTAGCTTCACCTTCTTGCTGGTCCACTTCACATGGAGGATGGGGTAAAAACACCTATCACACCAATCAATATCAACAACTTCTTCAACAACAACAACCCTAGTAGTTAGGGATCAGTAACACTCTTCCTTCACGTGCTTGAGGATGTCTATTTGCAGACCCCATGGGTCCTTTTCCTCTATCATCTTCCCTTTGATCACCTCTAGGATGATTGGAAAATATGTCATGGTTTTGTGCTTTGGTGACCTTGTGAAGTTTTCCCAATTCCTTCTCAGCTCTTGCCAACTTATATGAGATTTCTTTGACAACCCCTACCAAAGTTTTCACAACCTCTTCTAAATCAGCACCCTTGCTAGCTTGAGGTTTTTCAGGGTTTATCAACTTTACTCCATCTCTCTTGAGAGGTTTCCCAATTGCTTTGATATTGTTTTCAATTTGAAGTGCCATGGTGAAAGCTTGCCTTAGATTGGTAGGGTTCTTGTCTCTTAGGTAATAGGCTACCTTTTTATCAAATGCATCTACATATTTGATTAAACAAGATTCATCACAAGGCCTCAGATTAACAGAAGCCTTCTCAAAGTTTTGTTAAACCTTGTGTTGAAGTCATGGACTGATTCATTGGGGTTCTTCTTGATATTCTCAAACTCAGACAAGAGAAATCTAGGATCAGTCTTGTCACCATATTACAACCTAAATGCATTCTTCATTTCAGTCCAAGAATCAATTGAATTATCAAGGCAAGCCTTGTACCAATCCCTAACATCCTCTTCTAGTGTATGAATGAACAATTTAATATACACATCTTCAAACTCTATCTCAAAATCTTCCATCATGTTAACAAAAAGTTTGAGATGTTGATCACCAGTTATTGCATTGTTACCTTGGAATTTTGGCAATCTATTTCTGACATCTTGTGGGACAACATTTGGGTAACCATCCATTCCTCCAAAGTCTATAGGACCAAAGGTGTTAACAAAAATGGAGGTCTAGGCTGAGCCATATTGTTTGGTGGAGGTGATCTTGGGGGTGACACAAGATGATGAGGAGTGCAAGGTCTTTGGGGCTTAAGAATGTGATTCACAAGACTGGTATTCTCTAAGTGCTGATTTTCTTGGAAAGTTTTATTAGGATTGAAACACACAGGTGCAGATTGAAGAAGGAACTTACTGTGTACAAAGAGAAGGACCTTCACTAGTTGAAGTAAACAAGTTTATGAGAGGATTTCTTGAATCAGAATCACTTGAAGAAGAGTGATAATCCTCTACCAAAGGCTGATCTCTCTCACCAATGGATATATCTTTTCCTGATGTCTGACCTTTAACAACCTTCCAAACTCTTCTCCCTTCCAACTCTGAGTTTCTTGAATCTGTAAACAACTTCTTAGCAGAGTCTCTAATGAAGAGAGATCTTCTTCCTTCCAGTTTTGCAGAGATTAGCAACACCAAAGTAAATGACAGAAAGGTTAAGACACTGGTACTTATCAAGATCAGAACAACATGGAGTCGCCACTAAGGACTTTCACCCTAGTTGTGCAAATGCACTAAAATACTCTGTCAAATATCTATCAACACTAAAAATCTTGCAAAATTTATAGATCAGACCTTTCTTTCTTTGAAATTATCAACCACAAATGCAAATGAAGTGCAACAACTACTGGAACTGACAAAATTGCAGGCAAAACCTATACCTTCACTCAATCCTTACAAATATGATTATAAAATGATGCTTCAACAATGTATTTGCATGTAAAATTTGTAAGGGACTTTACTAGGGTTTGATATGCATTCAAATATCTCAAATATGTATGCACATGGATCAGATTGAACTAAGAGAATATCAAACTCATAACTCTACTCTTCATTCCAATCTTATAAATCTGATCAGAAGATGATACTCAAATTTTGTAATTGCACATAAATCACACAAGAAGTATTACCAGGATCTAAATACTAAATACTAAATAATGTCCCCAAAATGGTGCCATTAAGTGTTGTTGATGGGATAAATAGACATGTGAATCAACAATCAAAATCAATCTCAAGAAAGGGGAAATTATTTCCCAAGAATTCAAAACAAGTCCCTAAAAATGGCCTTTCATGTCATGACTGAAAAATTTGTTCTCCTTTCAAAAGTATCGCATGAATGAAGCTTGAAGGTAGATAGATCTTGATATATGTCATTTTGTATCCGGGGATGTGATCTAACTGGCACTCAAATTTGTGGAGAGATGGATAGCACTTTGAAAGGATTTTGATCTAACCCTCACTATTTTAGGTTGTGCCTTTCAACCAAGGTAAGAGAACCTATATTGCAGCCTCTTTTTGTGAAGGAGGTGGAGATATCCTTATACTTGTGCATATTGTATGGAGATGGCCTTGGGAAAACATGATCAATTTTCCATTATTCAAACTCAACAGAGTTGTCACTACTAAATGATGGAAATGCTTTCAAGACAAGGTTGAGGCTATGAAGACATTGTATGATCCTGATTTGCTTTGTGCATTTTTGTAGATGGGTTAGATTCTTTTGTTGACACACAATGCAATGCAGGGGTAGTATGGGTAGGATTAGTTATTCAGATGATTTTTTGGTGGGGTATTGATAAGAAAACTTGGATATATCAAATCTTTGACAACCTCTACAATACTTGAACAACTATCAGATAAAATGCTTCAAATAATCAGGATGTTCTTTCAACCAGAAGATGCATAAATGGAAGCCCAAGTTGCACTCTTCACACAATCTTTGAGAACTCACCACAAAATCTTGAAGTAAAGAACTCAATTAAACACAAAAATCCTTGATCAAACCACGCCTAAGGTACCCCCAAAGGCTTACAAGAAATCCCAATCAACAAATGAAGGTGGAGTGATTTTAAACTGCTTATTTTCAATGCCAGATGAAAGCTCTTTTGACAAACAAAACTGCAAGTGCCACTAAACTATCAATAAGGATGAGATTCTATGTGATTTCTAAAGACTTTCAATGCAAGATTGCAACAAGAACAATGAAAACTATTTACAGGTATTTAAAATGATAACAAACATCATATTGCCTAAAAACACAGATTAACTCAAAAGCTTGTTAGATTCATCAGTAGGGGAGAGTTTCATGAACAATCTCAGAGCTATGTGATGGCTATACACTTGTAACCAACTCACATACATGAAGATCCAACACAAAAGAAATTAACTTGGTTCTTTGGTGGGTTTCTCGAAAATGAGCTTTCTCTCAAAATTTTCTCGTGATTTTCAACTTCTCGACCATTTATATTTCTCAAAATGCATTATATATCTCTTGCCACATTGGAGCCTTCTTTCCCAAGCAAAATCATATGCCAAGGGATCAAGTTTGTTACAACAATTTCTCATGATTCACTGAAAATGACATTTAACAAATTTGCAATGAGAGTTGCCAGGTGTTTTAAAAAGACTCAATCATTACAAATATTCGGATCATTATCCTTCCCAGAGGCACATTTTTCATCATCAAGGCATGCAAATGCCTTTCCTCTCATCATTTCACCTTTTCACCTTTTAAAACTACCTCTATAACTTTCAATTTTGACATTTCACATGTTTGGATGGATTAGGGAAAAACTTTGTTTCAAAAACACCTCAAATCTGCAAATTAATCCCTAAAACCACTTGCATTGATCTTTGCAGGCACAAAGGACATGAATTCATCAAAAATTTGATTAAAAATGATGCAAAATTCACATCTCCAAGCTTCCTGGAGCAAAAATGGTGGCCAAAAATGAAAATGTACAGTTACCCTTGATCTACTCTTTTTCTCCTTCAATTTGGGCCCTCCACGTGTCAAAATATGATTGGGAATGAATTCAGGTTCACCTTTTGACTTTTTAACATTTTTGAAAAATGGAAAAATTTGACTTTTTTCTCCGCCTCCGCCCTTGAATTTTGGTGATGACATGTGGCACATGGTGGGTCCCATTGGGATCACGCTTCAATTCTACACATTTTGACCTTTTTTGGAAAATTGGAAAATTTTCACCTTTTTTCCCCGTGGCCCGCACACCCAATTTCTCCCTTGCCATGTGTCATGCTCTCTATCGCTAAAAACCGCGGGCTTATTTCATGTTTTGACCCTTTTTTCGCCAAGGGAAAATTTTCAATTTTTCTTCCGTGGCCCACCTCCGATTCCTCCCTACCACGTGTCCCCTTGTGGTTCATTCATAGCCGCTTCAAATTTCCACATTGAGTCTTTTTTTGCAAAAGGGAAAAATTTCCTTTTTCCTCCACCACCCCCCACTCCTCTCTACCCACCACGTGTCCATCATTGATTGGAGCGAGATGCATCCCATTTTTTAACTTTAGAAAACAAAGCTAAAAAATCATCAAGTTTTCCATCGCCCACTTCTCCATTTTTGGTTTTTTTGGACACGTGTCCATTCTTGATTGGTTATGGAGCTTCGGCCCTTACTTTAACTTTGATCCATTTGAAGTTAAAACTTCAAAGTGACCCCAAAATCTGCCCCCCATTCTACCTTTTCAAGGCCACGTGTCCACCTGTGATTGGCCATGGGGCCACGCTTCAAAATTTTACTTTAACATTTTCTGCCTCCAAGGCAAAAACTTCAAAAACCTCCACCATCCCCGCATCCCCTCTACCCTTGATTTCTACCACGTGTCCTCCTCTGATTGGAGGGGCTACATCTCATTTTTTAACCTTAGAAAATAGAGCTAAAAATATCTAAGTCCTCCATCGGCCCACTCCTCCATTTTTGGTTTTTTGAGGACACGTGTCCCTCCTGTGATTGGGACTCATGGGGTTTCGGGCCAATTTTTTTTTTCAATTTTTAAAATTTTTGCAAAATAAAGTCTAAAAACTCTAAGGAATCCAACCACCCACCATCCCTCGACCAATTAGAACCCACCATGTTGCCATGCATGCTGAGGAAGAAATTGATGGGTAAAAATGACACCCGTTTGACCGTCAAAATACAGAAAATGCCAGGGATGCCCTAGAAATTGATTTTTTCACCAAGGATGGAATTTTTTTGAATTGGAACCAGACAAAACATGATTCTGAGCATTTCTCGACCTTGGGATTGAATTTTGAAGGCATATATGTATAAAACGATCAATTTTGATTTTTCACGATCGGGCAAAAGGGAGAACATGACATAGCCCATGGATTTGAAGAATTTAGGGCAAAAATTAGGGAAAACTTTGAGTATTCTTGCAAAATGGGGCATGTCAAATGATTTTCAAATGGACTAAGGCATGGGAACAGAGGAAACAACTTCATTTCACCCATTAAAACTGTAGAAAATCCAGCTTTTTGGATTTGATAGTCACATCATACTCCATAATTTTGGTTACCCATCTTACTCTTTTCTCATCGATTTCTACTCCCATGATGAAGTCTATAATGCTAGAGTGAGAAAGTAACACCTTGATATGATTTGTGACAAGCATACTCTTGAAATTCTTAAGTGGATGCATGATGGCAAAGACATAATTTTCCATGTGACAATATTTCAGTTCATAATACTTCGTGTCCGATTAAAAAAATCCATTGGTTGTTACTAAACTTGTTCATTTTCTTGTGTCGACAAGAACAACATTCACATCGCTATGCATAAGCATAAAGGATTAAATCCTTTGAATAGCTTAGGTTTATGAGTGTTGGAGTGCAAGCTATCTCTTGCTTGATCAAGTGTTGAAGCTCTCTTCCTTCTACTATCCATTTAAAGGTTGTGTCCTTTTTGAGCATCGGGGTGATTGGCCGAACTAATCCTGCAATGTTAGGAATGAGGCACCTAACAAATTTGATTTTTCAAGGAAGGATTATAAGGATATCTCGTGCGCCGTAGGGAAAGATCCAAGATGGCTGAAATGTGCTCAAGATCAATTGAGATGCCATCCTTTGAATCCACATGGCCCAAAATATTTCCTTGTGCCACAATAAAATTACACTTCTTGGGGTTAAGAGATACCCAAAACTTTCTAGCACCTCTCAAAGACTTTTTCGGTGTGCCATGTGATCCGTGCTCTACTTTGAGAAGATATTGTTATATCATCTAGGTACATCGAGATGAACTCATTGATATAACCTTTGAAGGAAATATCCATGGCACACCGAAAGTTGTTCCTACGTTTGATGAAATAAAGGACATATTTTTATATGCATATGTTACCCACTTGGTTTTAAATGTTATCTTGAATTGATCCTCTTCCTTAAATAGACTCTGATTGAAGCCCGAATACCCATCCAACATGGAAAATAATTACGTGCTAGCCACTATCTGTAGAATTTTCTCCATAGAAGGTAAAGGATAATGATCCTTTAAGGATGCCTTATTCAAATCTCTGAAGTTGATGCACAATCCAATTTCACCATTCTTCTTGCACACTGGAACTAGATTCACGACCTAGGTAGAGTACTTGATGGGAAAAATAATTTTCACCTCAATGAGTTTAGACAACTCTTTCCTCATGAGGGCTCTATCCTTGGATTGACTGGCCTCTTCTTTTGTTTGATGGGCTTGATACTAGGATCAAGGTCAATGGAGTGTTGAGTAACACTTGGATCAAAAAATTTTAGGTCTTCATACTCCCATGAAAATATGTCACTATATTTTTGACACAAAGAGATGAAGGCCTATTTTTCATCATGCGTGCAAGCTTTACTAAGCAACATCTCATTTCCGCATGCAAGTTTGACTGAATACATGCTTCTTGTGCTACGCACATATACCTTTCTTTACCCTTGAACTCCTCATCGTGGCTAAACATTTTCTCTAAGGTGAAAAACCCTTTAGGAAACTTATTTTCTTCAGTTGGATCACCTGTCACCATAGTTATCATACAAGTCAACTTGCATTCTTGAGGAGAACTCAACTTTGTTCTATATAAACTAGACAATCTGCACATCATTGTCGAACACCGCCAACCGGTGTTATTATCTAGAATGGATGATCTGATTACCATATTTACATGCTATGTATTCTCTTTGACAAGGTCCTCATCAAGAGAGAACTTTGAACTAAGCACGACCATCTGATAAACCTTTTTTTCATTCTACGTGCACCACAATAAGATTCTAAGCATCAAAGCTCTCAAGGAGATCCCAAAATTTGTGTTTATAAGCTTTGAGAAGCTTAATATTTGTTGTAAACTTGTTTTTGATCCGGTGGATCACTAATTATATGTCCCTAAATATCTACAATGCCTTTATCCCTTCTTTCATCTCTAACATTGTTGGAGCATGAGAAGACCATGTCCTTAGGAGAAATGAGAAAAAATCCCATGCCTAAATGCTTCGTCCATCTACTACATTTTTTTTTCTAGAGCATAAAACTATAGCTGTAAGGTGCGTGTAATTTCAAAATCTTCAACATATGGATCAAACTTCTCATCCTTAGGAGAAATGAGAACAAATCCTAGATTTGGCTTTCTATGGATTGGGCAATTGGCTCAGAATAGGTCATATGACTCAACATGATAGGGAAATTATTGGCTCAGCTTATATGGTAAATTGGGTAACATATCTTGTCTTGAGTAACATATGGGACCAATCAAAAGATAAGTAACCAACCACTTTGGCAGTAAATTCTCTTGATAGACATAGGGAAAATAAATGAGGTAGGTCAATGATAGACACATCTTGAGTTATACTGAGACTTAGACATGCGTGGAGGGTTAACTCGAGATTCTTGATGACTCCTAAGGTTGTAAAAATTGAGCCATCAAGTTGCAGGACTCCTTTGGATGAGGGGATATACTTAAGACCTAGGACATCAACTATTTTCTTTGGCATAACAAAAGTACTAACACTTGAGTCAATCATGTAGTTATGCACTAGGTGTTTGCCTATAATTAAAAAATATAGAAGGGTGGGGTTTTAACAACATTACTTAATTGATTCTCCTTAGATTGAAAAATATTTAAAGAAGCTCACAACTTTTGGATAACTAGATTAGTGCATAAAGTCAAGCTAGAGCTCCATGAAACAAGTCACGCTGAGATGGAATGGATAGGGCATCCCACATCGTGACATTCATATTTATTTTCTTGATTTGGTCTAAAATGTTGAATGGAAGGCCCAATGATTTGTGTATATGGGGCACAACAACATCCCTTTTTATTATTCGTGCATGGAGGTAGGGGCCTTAGCTAAAGCAGAGGCTTGACCTACCAAAGGAAGGGCATGCGTAACCTTAGAAGGAGCATTGTGCGGAGATTCACACACAAAAACTTGTGTGCCTTTACCATTGTTTGGATGTGCTACTTCCTTATGTTTCAGAGGATCAACCTGCGTGCCTGGAGCTGAAGGTTGCACACCTAAATCCAACATTATTTTCTTGAACCTTGTGTTATTAGAAACTTGGGTGCATGGTTTGTTTGAGATTTTTATAACTTTATTGATTACATAAGTATTCGCTCTAAAGAACATTAGGTTGGATTAAGGGGAGCTTTATCTTTTCTGATTTTATACCTCATCTCGCACTTGTGGAAGGCTCACTGTTAGAAGCATTTTGGGTCATATAGGACTACACGTACATGACATTATTGTAGTGATATTGACTATGAGGCATGTTGCAAGGAAAACACCATTCTAGACTCTTGAGCCATGTTATTTTGAACTAGAACTAGTGCTTGAATTGTAATGGGAGATGGAAGAGGTTTTGTGGAAGGCACTTCTTACAAAGGGAGATTCGCACCAACATGCCATCTTTCATTTTTAGTTCTATGTGTACCTTTGGTTCACATATTGACTTCTCCAGGTTGATTGTTATGATTATGTGCCTGATTAGAACTATGTCCAAGGCTTGCACTGTTGCGCTTCTCCAAAGATATTTCTTTATTTGACAAGCTTCTAATCAGGGCCTTCATTTCTTCATCCTCCTTCTACTTCGTTGAGGAATAAGAAGTGTATGTAGTTGGTTGCAAATTTTTCTTAGGAACAAGAACCAGAGCCATAAAAGGTCAGGTGCTTGAGACATTTTTGGGAATAAGGGCATAGGCGGTCAGAGCTAACTTTCCACCTGAATAAGACTATTTTTCCCCTTATTGCAATACTATAAGTAACTAGTAAGGTCCTACCTCCCATGGATTGAATCATGACTGAGATATCACTATTCAATGCCTTTAGATAATAAAAAAACATGTTGGACTATAGGTATTACCACTAAAGAAATTTTGTCCCAAGTTTTATGGAATCGATATTGAAATCAGTCATTTGCTCATTGGGCACCCTCCTTGTTGTTTTAGGTAGTTTCTCTACCAAAGACAGGCGATCTGAATTGTCTTCAAAATAATTACAAAGAGTTGTTTCTAGTTTTCCCGGTAGCTATAGATGTGGGTCTCAAACCTCGATACCATTGGATGGATTTACCTTTGAAAGAGGTCAAGTAGCTTGACCGCCACATCATTATGTGTGATCAGTAGACAAAACAAACATTTGCTACATCTTTGACATGCTCCTCGGAGGTGACTTGATTCTCATTAGTAAAGTATGGAATACTTTTGAGCGTGATCGATGGTATGTCATGTTGCACATTAAGAACCGAGGACTTTCACAATAAAATTTGTGAAGCTCTTCTGAGGAGGAGGTGAATGGAGTGCCATGGTAGGGCATGTAGGTTATCTATTGTGAGGAGGAGTTGAATACACATGGCATGCTAGAGATGGATATGTGCACGTGGGTCTTCTACTACATTCTTTCCTCGTAGATAGCTAGAGATACACGAAAGAATCTTAAGCCTTTGTGCTTTGCCTTGTGTGCACTCTTCTTATGAAAGGTGCTCAGGATCGCTGAAACAAAGATTTGGAAGTGTTAAGAGTTTCTAGATGTGTTTAAATGAGCCTCCAAAGGCTAAAAATTGCTAAGTCACACACCATAACTTAGAAAAGTCAAATTAAGGTTTTAATGCTTTGTCACACTGGGCATGCCAAAAATTATTGGTTGTTGATTTTACACTGCTATGTCTTGGATTTGAAAGAGCCGAGTCAATGAGTCAACAATGGCACTATCTCTCAAGTGTGGGAATCAACCACTTCTAAACCATGCTTATCCAAAACTAACCTAACCTCTCTATTATCCCACATGTAAAGGGATTTGGCGATTATTTTATCCATCGCGCTTATAAAGAGCCCTCCTCTCCTCCTCCTACCTTTCTTCTTACACCTAAATGAGCATAGAGCCTAAGCTATAGCCATTTTATCATCTTAGAGCATTTTTCATTGGAGGAGCTAGCTATTTTCATTTCTTGCATTCATTCTTCCAAGTTTGAAGTCATATGGAGATATGTCAAATGGTCTTGTAGCCATGGATTGAAAAGACTCCATTCTTAAAACCTTGGGATTCAAGCATACAATCAAACCCTTTGATTGATAAGGATCTAAATAGGTTCATTTCATTAGCATTCAATTAGAGATAGAGGTTAATTTGTTTATCATGTTAGTTTGAATGTTTATTCATATTCTAATGCAAGGATGTTGGTAGATTAGTCTTGTTTAAGCTCTAAGCCTGATGATGCATATATTTTGATTTAGCTTTGTTTTAGGACTACTAGGTGTTAGTTCTAATTCTATTTGCATAGCTAAAAATTCTTGCATAAATTTAGCAAGCCCGGTGGGAATTACTCCATTTTCCTTTGCACTTAATTTCAAGTTTTTGTAGTTAAGTTTCAATTTTGGTTACTAACCCTCTTTTTGCATATATTGACATAACTTGTTTTTCTTAACTTGTTTTGTTGAGTTTGAATGTGTTGAGTCTTCCTTGTAGGTATAAAGGAGGTGAAGTGATTTCAAAATTGGAATTGATGGGAAAATTTCAAGATTTATCCATGTTTTCATTTTTAGAGCTTACTTTTTCAACATTCTACATGCTAGTTTTGTTAATTTCTTGAAAATCTTGAATTCTTGAGCATGTAGGTTAGTGTTTGATAGTCTTGAGTCTTATATTTATATATTAATGTGGTGGGTTTATGTCAAATTGAATCTTGGTGATAAAATTTCAAGATTTGATCATGTTTTTATTTTTAGAGCTTACTTTTTCATCATTCTACATGCCGGTTTTGCCATTTTTTTGAAAATCTTACATTCTTGAGCATGCATGTTAATGTTTGATAGCATTGAGTCTTCTATTCATATATTAATGTCTACCTCCCCAAATGCTTACACATACCTTTTGACATATTCACCTATGTGCATGATTATTTTCTACATATGCGCATACACGCACATCACCCTGCCTAGAGCATATGCACACCCAACTAAAAGGCGCACACATGCATTTTTGCCCCCTTTAAAAGCCCTAATAAATGCACGTAAATGTGATAAAATTAAAAGAGGGATAGGGTACTCATGTAGGGTCTATCACCCTACATCTACATGTACTTACGGATTGTTTCTTCTTGCAGCGCTTATGCCATTGAACTTCCACCATCTCTCCTCAGGGTTAGAGCAAAAGTCAATAGTAAAACGGCAAGGGTTCCATAAAAATGAATTACTCATGATGATTTTACCCTGGGGGTATATATGATATTTTCGACCCACCACGATGCATTCTCACCCACCGAGATGGATGAAATGTGTGATTTACCCGCCGTGATCATTCTAACTTCCTCTATTACCCGTTGTGATGATTATTTTATTAAATAATTATTTTTGACCCATTTTCGACCCTGCCAGGGCATATTTTTGCTACCCGACGCCCATTTCTTCTCCATGGGGAATTTTTCTTGCTTTCAGGCATCTAAATTTTCCAAACTTCTTATAAAAATAAAAAATCACTAAATAAAAAAATCAATATTTTCAAAAATTCAAAAATTATTAAAAATCCAAAAAATCGTAAAAAATTGGTAAAAGTTGATACATAGTTGCAATTTGTGTTAAACACATGGTATTCATCTTGTATTTTGCTTATTTTTTCACATGTTTTTGAAACAATGAATCATGGGTCATTTGAATCTACCCCCATTAACAAAGCTAGTTTGCATGCTATGTTTGTACTTCCCAACCGAACGAGTGCTTGATACTTGTCGTAGTAGTGCACAATGCTTTATCATTGGAACCCGTGTCCTTCATCAATTCCCATTGCATATATCCTTACTTAGGGCATAATTTTTAACCATTGTCCTTTATCACAAACATCCAGGATCAAACTCAGTAACAAAACATTTGTGTAACTATCTTAACCATTGTTGGTTTGAGTATGTGTGTTTTTACTTGTTTCCATGTTAGATCAACTTGTTTACTTCTTGTATTGCATTACATTTTGTATGTTGCATGGATTTGACATTTTAACAATGGATAATTGTTCATATTATGGCTTTTCATATTATTTTACACTTTTTCATATGCTTATATCTTTAATAAGGATCGATGATAAAGATTCTTAGCAATGTGATATAATAAATATTGTTTTACACAGTACTGGATTGCTGATAGCTCAATATCCCTTCCTCTTCATTTTTATTCTATATTTCCTTTCTTCCCTATCTCCCAATTCTACTACTTCATTTAGGTAATCTTGTCCCTACTTATTCTTCCTTATTTTTTCGATCGTCGATCGACCTCTTCCATCATCCCCTCAACGCTCGAGGGGCATTCTTCACTCTATTAATTTTTCTTCCACTCCTTAAAAATTTGTATTTGTTTGTGTTTGTCTACTTTCTTTGAAGTGGCATATTTTACGCCCCCAAAGAGGGGAAAATGTAGACACCTATAGTTTGATCAAAGAAACTTTATTACTAAACTTGCATTAACTATTCTAATCCCCATTAATTAACTACACTATGCTAGTTAAATAACCCACCTAACTCTCTCTAAACCCCTAAATCACACTAATACCCCTCTAAATGGATTCCACAAGCCTATCCCCATTAATTAAGCCACTTAGGGTTAATTAATCCCTTTCACTTTCTAAAAGGCACTTACCTTTCTAAAATTACACTTCGCTTTTCAATTTCCATTTAATTTGGATTTCACCTTTTGGGCCTTTTTTCCCACATGCATCCAAAAATTATAAATAGACCTCTACCCCCTCAATTTTTCTAAGAACACTTCTCCTTCTTTAGTATAATTATAGTATTTTTCTAGGATATAGAGTATTCTTCCATTGTTATTGAGCCTCTATTTCCAACTCAAGCTTGAGTAAATGAAGGGAACCATATGGTCTTGTAGTAATTAATGATGAGCCTTCACTCTCAAACTTTTAGCATCAAACAATAAAATTTTATTCCTAGGATCTTCATAGGTTCATGTTGAAAGGAACGATAACCATCGGGTATTGCTAATCAAACACCATGATCAATAATATGAAAGCAATTCACCATAATAGCTTTACATAAAACCTTTGCAAACAAATGCGAAGCAATGTCATACATTATTATGGAACTCAATGCAATACATTGAGAACGAGCCTTGCTTAAATAGGAAAGGAATAACAATCAAGAACTAGTCAAGGTCGTAGATCAAGCCATAAATCAAGGAAATAACTAGTCATCAAAGAACTAGTCAAGACCATAGATTTAGGAGAGAACTAGACATCAAGGATCTAGTCAATACCATAGATCAAGAAAATAACTATACCGAACAACTAGATAATATCTCCTAATATTTAAATAAGATACAAGAAATATCCACACACATAAGTGGGTGAGGATAAATACAATAAAGGTAAATAAAGTACCTAGGTGAACATAAGCTAAGATAAATACCTACTCTAACACATGTTTTGTAGCATTTCAAAGAGTAGAGAGTACTAAATACATGTTAGTTTTATATTTTGTCAAATTTATAATGCATGCATAGGAGTAGCTCTTTTTATCTCTTATCTTGATGGTTCATATTTGGGTTGGTAAAGCATTGGGGTTTATTTAGTGTTCTAGCCTCATTTCTATAGATTTTTTAATTTATGCATGTTCACACTTACTACTATCACTCCATCTAGAGTTGCATCCATCTATTACATTAGAAATCACTTGCATCCATATAGATTCATCATCAAGGATCAAGGCTAGGACATCTCGCATCACACTTAATAGGAGGGATTCTATTCTATTCCATGCACACATTCTATTACATTTTATACACATAGTTATTGCTTGCTACTTCACAAAGTTTGACTAACATAAGAGAAACATAAGGCATGATCACACACATTGACACATAAAACTACACTGGTCCGAGATGTAGTGCAACACTCGATTAGTAAGTCCACCATTGTGGTATCTGAGATCACCCGATCCCTTCATATGCATTTTTATTTTTTAGGGTTTGATGATTGTTTTGGGGTGTAGGTCTTTCTTCCATCTTGAGTTATTGACGACATCCGACACAATACATTAAAATTGATGCGATAGGAAACAAATACTTTAGATCATCTTTCACCATGTGAAGATCAAATCCAGAGATTTTGTGCGAGACAAAGGTGCCTAGACTATAGAACGGAGTGCCCGCAAGCACCCCCGTCCTCCTCCGTGCACTCCGGTCTAGCTAGATCCTCTACTTACATCTTTTTGGAACTCATACACAATCATTTTTTTTTTATTTTTCTAGTTTCCTCAACACATTCCTGTGAGTATTTGTTATCATCTCGAGTTATTTCCTCATCTCTCTTGCACATTAGGGTTTCTATTTTCATTAGTTTTATTACTTATCTCATTTACATACTGTCTTAGTGCATTTATTTACTGTGTTTATATGTCCTCCTAGATTAGATTAACTATCCCTTACTACATCTAGTTAGTTAATTTTAGTTAATCATTTTTGTGAACCCAATTCTCTTCACGCCTAAGATACTCATTTTTCCTCTATCATGGGTCAATTTTCTTTATCTAATTTACTTAGGAGATATCCTAATTGTCGATTCTTTGTAAAAATCCTTAGACACCAAGTATTATGATGATGATACACCGACACATGAACTAAGTCCTATGCTCGCTTATCTATTTAACGACCCTAGTGAGTCTCCATTTACTCAACCCCTATTGGAATCAATCCACACTTTACATGATTTATTTCAAGATAAATTTATGGCTATGGAATCCATGATCACATCCCTCAAATCTGAAATTCAACAACTTAAGGATGTTTTTCAATCGCATGTTTGTGCTCCTTCTACATCTTATATGCAATCTATGTCCACTACATGTCATCTAGCTAAACCTCAAGACATGCCATTGCCTGAGCCTCTTATGTTTGAGAATAATACTATGCCACATGAAATTATTACTTAACTCCTTAGTCATCAGTTGATCACTTTTCCACCTACTCATTTCTATCCTCCTTATTGGCTTATAAAATATCAAGGTTGTCTATATTATAACTATCATAGAATCAATGGACATAATGACAATGACTGTTATGCTATACAACATAGGATCAAACATCTTGAGTGCTAGGGTTTTATCACATTCAATGCATGCCCATCTAAAACTGCTACACCATGCTATATGGTTACTCATGCTACTCCTTACGTGGATCCACTTAGTGTCTTTTGACTAGACTTCCATCACTTACATACTTGGGGGGTATAATACATCACATCCCCCTACCTCGTCTTAGCATAGTTATCATCATCATATTTCACATTCTTATACATTCATATCTTCACAATTAGGCATATTCATCATACATTCTAACATCATTACCCGATGACACACTCTTGTGCTTTGGTTCACACTTGACTATTGAGGGCTTACTACTACACTGAACCCCACACACTGCACTATAAACATTACACATTCCGTTTCATCACACACTACACCTCCTACACCATGAATTCTAAATTTAGTATACAAAATTTCCACATTTTTGAATTTATCCACCAAACATCATCCTAGTCATCACCATTATCTACGTGTCTTACACATTATCCTACATACTACATTATTCATTTATCTACATACCATGCATATTACACCGCGCACTTTCACACATATTCTACATATCATACTATTCTTCATCATATAGAGTCTAGCATTACATTACTATTCTATCTACATACATTACATGTCACTCTATACATTACACCTTACACATTCTACATGTCTAGCATTGCATTCTACATACTATACACTTTTAGGCACACTACACCTATTACATGCTACACTATACATTGCATTACTATACATCACACATACTCACACATTCTATTCACCTTACATTTTACACATTTTATACATCTTGCATTAGAATATTTACACATTCCACTCATCACATGGTCGATTGTTACCGTTACATACACTACATTGTCTTCTATGTGTTGCACTCACTACCCTATGATGCACTTTAGTTCCTCGGTCCATACTCGATTGCCAAGGGTTTACAAATCAAATGGACCTTACACTCATCACACATTTACTATTCAACCTTTCATCATGTGACAATCCTAGGCTAGTGACATACGCTTTAGGCTAAATTGTCACATATTCTATCATTTTGTAGTGATATACACCTTAGGTTACATCACCACTCCATTATTACTCATCTTGGCATGACATACACTTTAGGCTAAATCATCACCTATTCTATCATTTTATAGTGGTCTACACCTTAGGTTATATCACCACACCCTACTTACATTTTACAATGATAAATGCTTAGGATAAATAATCACTTGTATGTTCATTTAGTCGTGATATACGCTTTGGCTATAAGGTTCACGTACATCTTCGCTAGGTCGCATATCATCACTATACCTAAAAATTCATCCCAATGTGTTAGAGATGACCAAAACTACTCAACCATTTCTTGATGACATACTCTTGTTTACGGTTCATTCTTGACTACCGAGGAAAAATAAAATGAACCTCACTGCATACACTTCCATCCACTTTGGGGCACATGGCCCTTATCATTCCATATTCCATTCCATTCAATCCATCTAAAGCATACTACATATTATGGTTTCTTTAATTCTTGATTACTTTTTCTTGTTCATGGTCACTATATTACACATGCTAGTTTGATTACTTGTATGTCATTTATCTATATCATCTACACATGCATGCTCATGTATTTTTCTATTTGTGATCATATATACAAGTCTCTTACACACAACATGGATGCTTGCCTTTTCCCTTCCTACACTCGGTCACTTGGGGCATCCAACTTGTCTCTTCTAGGTGCTATTGTTTCATTTTGTACTTAACACTTTACACCACTTTCTTATACACACTTTTGATATACTAGTTATCTTTCTAACATGTTAACGGGTGCTTCATATGCAACATTTGTTATGTAGGGATATTTGTTTCCATACTTGTCTGTTATTGTCTGCCATTATTTGCTATTGTTTGTGGGCCTTGCCCTATGTTTGGTGTCCATATTTGTTTGTTTGATTGTGACCATGATGGCCTTGCGTGTCTTGTGACATCGTGAGTGATGTCCCATGTTTGCACCCCGCTTTCTGGCTTACTTGTCTTCTTGCGTGTTTACATTACTTTGCTTGGTAGCTTACACACTATTTACGTAGCTTATACATTGTTTTCTACATGCATGCATGTTTTCACTTGTCTTTGGCTAGCCTTCTTGTTTGTGCATACCTTGGTTTCTACCAAGCAAATTTTTAGGGTTACAACGTACATGCAGTTGGTCCTCTTTGGGGCCGTATTCTCCTATCAGTGATGTCACATGCACCCCCAAAGAGGGGGCCATCATTTGGGGTTTTACATACTAACACAAAGTATTTACACCATTTTAGTTTAGTACACTTTCTACCCTTGGCATTGTGGGTTACATTCAACGAGTGGGTTCAGACAGTCTACGAACCCCATACATATTGGATTTTACAGAGATGGTATCCTTAACATTATGGGAAGCAATTATAGGCTTGGAGGTTACAATGGGTGTGCCTCTCTACAATACTTCAGCTAGTGGCATTAGATCACCCAAAAACTAGGACATACAGATATCTCTACACACATTCAAGGAAGTAATTAGAGCTTGGATAACATAGAGCATTTCCTTCCTACACTTCTTTGGCCTATGTGTGAGATCACCCCAAAAAATCACACTACAAGATATCCTTCTACACATTCTCTCTCTCTCTCTGGAACAAGTGACACATGTTCCATTTACATGTTACATTTACATTTTACATTTACATACACATGTGTATTTTACATAGAATTTTTACACTTACATACATACATATTTGATTACTTGATCATTTTATCCTCATAGGTCCGACGGTATGATGAGAAAAATTAAAATCAAATGGGGAAAGAAAAACAATAATGATAACCACAACAATTCATGAGAACACACATGCTCTACTAACCATGCAGGTACACTACACACCGTAGTAGCTACACATAAGTTCTACCCTAGGCTCACTCTCATCAAATTTTCTTTGTGCATTTTCATCTTTAGTTTCCACGCTCCTCCATCTTTTTATCATTCCACACTTTTTCTATTCCTTTAGCATGCCTTCTTCATCATCCTACATCAGCATTAGGTACGCATCTCTATCTACTTTATATTACCGAGCTTTCCACTCACAAAAAAGTGGGGACAAAATGTAGTCACAAAATCATGCACTTTAAAATTTATTTATCCTTGTCTCATACTACTATTTAAAAGGTTCTTGAGGGAAAAAAATTACTAATTAAACCCCATCTTTTGGCCACTTTATTTTATTTTATTTCATCATTATAAACCTCTTACACCCATATGCCTAGTCACATTCCATCATCCAACGTCATTTTAGCCTAGACTCGGGCACTCATGGGCGCCCTGGTCCCACCACGGGCACCCCGATCCTTCTAGAGATTTCCTCGCCTCTTTTTGGGATCTTTCTAGCCATTTGACATATTTATATTTCTTGTGGTCATCCTTTTTGGGGTTAATTATGAAATTAGACCAAGAGAACCCTATAAATATAAAGTTATGAGACTATAATGAGGGACCTAGAATCACTTACTACTATCACTCCATCTAGAGTTGCATCCATCTATTGCATTAGAGATCACTTGCATCCATATAGCTCCATCATCAAGGCACAAGGCTAGGAAATATGCATCACACTTCATAGGGGAGGGATTTTATTCTATGTACACATTCTATTACATTTTATACACATAGTTATTGTTTACTACTTCACAAAGTGTGACTGGCACAAGAGAAACCTAGGGCATGATCACACACACTTGCACATAGAACTACATTGGGTATGATATGTAGTGCAACACTTAGTATGTCCACCATTGTGGAATCTGAGGTTAGTCTGACCCCTTCATATGTATTTTTATTTTTTAGGGTTTGATGCTTGTTTTGGGGTCTCACATGTATTTCTTCCATCTTGAGTTATTGGAAACTTTTGATGCGTATAACAAAATTGAAGGGACAGTAACATATAATTCGGATCATCTTTCGCCATGTGAAGATCAGATCCATAGCTTTTGTTCGAACTAGGGTGCCTAGACTATAAACCGAGCACTCATAGGCATCCTAGTCCTCCAAACATTCCAGACATTCCAGCTAGATCCTCTAGTTCCATCATTTTTGGCACTCATGCACAGTCATTCCTACTTTTGAATTTTCTAGTCTCCTCTACGATATAGTCCCGCGAGTATCTATTATCACCCAGTTCTTTCCTCTTCTCTCTTGCACATTAGGGTTTTATTTTCATTAGTTATATTACTTATGTAATTTACATATTGTCTTAGTGCATTTATTTCTTTTGCATTTATATGTCCTCCTAGATTATATTAACTATCCCTTACTATATTTAGTTAGTCAATTTTAGTTAATCATAAAGAATTTAAATTAGAGTATTTGAAGAAGAGAGAGGCCATGCATTGGAAGTGCTAGGGTGAATGATGGGAGTGGTAGTGGTAGGGATGGGAGCTGAAATATGAAGAGGTTGAGTGGAGGCCATGGGAGTTATCCAAAATAAATATCCTAATTATTTGAACAACTCATATTCCATTCGGCTCTAAAAAATCCTACATTGCAGGTCGTGCACACTTCAATTGTCTCTTTGGCACATTTCATTAGCAGTACTTCCTTGTTTGCTCATGTGTGCTCTACTTCTCTTCTGCACTTTCCATCATTTTATTTTCCTTTTCCTCTTTGTTCCTTTTCTCCCGTACATGCACCGTCTTGCACATCCACATTCCTTATAGTAGTTCGGATACCCTATGAGCACACCATAGACTTACTTCCCAAAATTAGGTAAGTTCCTGAATTTTCGTGCGCCCCACACATTACTTTGTAATAGTTGTGCCTTTACCATACATTATTCTCGTAGGTGTTTGTCCCATTTCTCCTACACGTGTTACATTCACACACCCTTTCCTTTGTTTTAATTTTGTTCCCTCATCCTCTCACACATACCTTTGTGCCTTCTTCTCGCGCCCTCTATGCCATGTGTTATGTGTCGACTTGAGTGTGCTACACACAAGCAATCAATGCGTGCCAATTATGAATTCCTAAAGACAAATAATTTCCCGACACATGGCATAAAATGACAAAGTAAATGCTCAACTGTCCAGTCCTTCAATCAATTAGTGTGTGCCACGCGTCATTGCATGTTCGAGTGACTTGTAGACATCCGATGACCATAAATTTTTCTCCAAAGCTCGACACATGCATGTTGTTGAGAAGATAACATATTTCTCTAAGGTGAAGGCACATAAAGGATACACACAGAGATCAACACATTTGAGGGTGTGGAAGAATAGCAAGAATAAGCGTACACCATAACACTTTGAATTCAAGACTTAGCCATTTTGTGGATAAGGGCTATTCTAGGAGATAGCGTGCTTTGAGCACATAAAGACATGAAGACTTGCAGTCCACGCAATGGTATTTTGGGAACAAACAACAACTGAGCGCCATGCATAGTTTAAGCTAATAATAGGATTTCTACTCAGAGTTAACTATAGGAAGTCTATTCTTAAGAGCACTTGCATGTTGTGCATCCTTTTGTAAAGGCACATGGCTATTATTAGCATGTGACCTATTTTGAGAAGTGCATGGGTGGTGAAGGGAAAGTCCCCACCCATATATATATATATATATGTATGTATGTATGTATGTATGTATTGATTTGCATAGTTTAGGTGGTGTGTGTGTCAAATTGTAGAGTTATGCTACTGGTTTTGTTGTCGCATGACTCATGAAGATACTTATGTAATGTAAGAAGCTTATGTGTTTTACAGTATTTAATACAATGGTTCATATTGGCTGGATAATGGTGTTGAACATGACTGAATCTGGTTCTTGTATGGTAAATCTTGTTATAGTCATTATTTAGTTCATCTTATATATATATTCTAAAAACTAGATTTGGTTTATGACCGTATGTTGTTTACTATTGGTAATGAATCAATAGCTATATGCACCATCATGCTAAAATTCTATACAAGAAACTCTAAAGAGGGACCTAGTGCCTTTGCACGCTGATTCAAAAATGGGTGTTTTATTTTTTCCACTTTTAAAATTTTTCAAGGATTGTTACTTTTTAATCAACTTGAAGTCTTTTATACTCCAAAAATTGATCAAATTCTGATTTAGGAATGTTTTCAAACTAAAATTTAAAATCCTTTTTATTCAACATTCACTTATTTGATCAAATCCCAAAATCATTGTTTCTTGATTTTAATCAATTTTCCAAAGTTTTCAAATACTGATTACCATTGCATCCAAATTATTTTGGAATTTAAATTATTGCAAATATCAAAATCTGAAAATAAATTTAGAACACAACACCCAGATTGTTTACGGGGCTCACAATTCCTACGTCCCCGAGTTCATGATGAACCGATCCATTAATAATGTTAAAAAATGTAAATATAATAACATTTACATTAACCAATAATGAACCAAAAACCTACAAAACTGTGTTTCATACATTTGAAGGACGTTAATGGAGCTCAACCTCTGTCCTTCACCTTCCTGATCCACTTGCAGTAGTGTCTCCCTTTGGTTCTACATATTTGTGTGAATTTAACAGAAAATAAATCTATCACAAAAGATCCAAATCAGATAAATTATCACACCATTGTGATCATCTCAAAATTTTGAGCAATTTCATATATAATCGAGATCTCGAAGTGAGTGAAGTCCCTCAAAATTGCATTTTTCCAAAGCTACCTCCTTATTCCTTTGCTATACATAGACTCGACACTTGTCCATTACAAATACAAGTGAGCTTTATTTATACCATTTACAAGAGGGTGGCAGTTTGTAAGGCCTCTTATCTTTTTAGATGAGGTTCTGGGTTCAAATCCTCCTTCCATAGGTTTAGGCACCCAATTTAGCCATTGACCCCACATTTGGTGGGAAAAGGATACGATAAGCCTTTAAATAGCTTTTTGTCCACAAAATTCCTTATCCCATGGGATTATCCCATGGAATGGATTAAATAAAATATTATTATTATTATTATTTTAAATCCAAAACCACTAAAAACTTATCAAGTGTGATGCCCATAATATGCCATTTGTCCATGTCGAGTGTGCCACATCATCATTTGACCACAACTTTGACTATGCATATCTTTCCCATACGAACTCAGATTTTGTCCGTTCAAAATGTGTCAGAAAGATTCTGATGAGATCTATACTATGGAATTGATTTCTTTAAAAATATAAGACCATCAATTTTTCCTTGTCACCAATTGCCACGTGTTACCTTGTCATTGGTCCACTTGTTGACATGTTGACTAAAAGTTGACTTCTCTGTTGATTGAACTTTGACCGGACATAACTGAGCTCAAGTGTCCATTTTTCACGTTCTTATAGTCGTTGAAAGATCTAAAAGATCTACTACACTAGGATGGTCAGGGAAGTTTAGGGAACTTTTGACATTGAAAAATATCCCCCCGATCTCTCCTCCCTACTAAGAAGGATTTTTGTCCAAAAAAGTTGTTTATTAACCCTCAAAAATGCTATCTCTTCACCGCATGGCAAAAACACATACAAGAACTTGAAATAACATTTTAGGTTAAAATAAAATGAAAATAGTTGATTATCTAATTATAACCGATCAAATAATAACACCCAATTAAGTTATTGTTCAATTGAAATGTTGCTAACCCTATCAACTTCTACACACAACAACTATAAATTGTCATACCCCACTGTAATGCCATCAGAAATAATTGACCAGATATTAACACCCTTTCTATTATGGAAAACTAGTGTTCAACTGTCACTTTGTGATATGAGGATTACTTAAATTACAATTTCATAAACATAGATCAGATACTCGGACATCTAAATCGCCCACAATTATGCTAGTGCCCACTTGTCCATATGAAACTATAACAATTTCAATTATTCACTATTAAGAATAAATTAGACTATCAATGCTCAAAATTAGCTATATTCAAAAATTGAATCCACGTGAATCTACCAAAAACATTGTATATGCGCTATCAAAATATTAAGTCGATAATAACACCCATCTATTATGGAAGCTAGCGTTAATCGACACTTTGTGATTATGCTGATTACAACCGCAAATATTCACTATCTAGAATAATTAAACCATCAACGTTAAAAATGGCTATAGTCAAAATCTGAATCAATGTGAATATGAAAATATTCTATCCATACACTCAAATGTAAAGGAATAGATATAAACCGTATGCTTACCCAAATTGGTGAACTACCATAATCTGCAAAATGATCACCTGGTACCTTTGCAAACCAGTTTGTTAGTGTAATAAATTTACACCCTAATTGCAACCACATCTGATAGTTACAAAAATCAAATTTTCCCAAAATGAGGGTCTTATAAATTAGTGTAAATAACACATGTGGATACAACAAGTTTGTCTATTTATTACAATATCAAACAAGTGCCCGAATGGGTCTTATAAGCATCCATAATATTTACACAAATGACAACACTATAAAACTACAAGTTTCAAAATAGACATTCTGACGATATCCATATCCATGCATATTGTTGTCAGAAATGGAATAACCAACCAAAATGTGAGAAGATGAATATGAGTATGATGAACCTATCACTCAAATCTTCTTTACGGCTACTTCCAAATTATTTCAAAGCTGAATATAAACATAGGATCAAATCCCTAAAATATAGCTTTGAAAATGTTTGCATACTATCACTAGTTACTGTAATGCAAACATAAAGTTGAGGAATGTTTTACCCATCCAATTACTTGGATTTCTTCATTTAGGTGGTTTTACTTCCCCAGTACTAGAATGAGCATTTACATGAGTTAGATCAACAAATTTTGGTTTGACATTTATTTTCTTTTTAACAACTTTCCAATGTTGTATTGAAGGAACATACCAACACATCTTAACATCATGACCATTCCTTTTACAATGGGAACAAAATTTAACTTCCCTATTTTTAGGAGTCTTACCCATTTTTCCATTCCCTGAACTCTATCTAGGAGAATGATTCCTTTGTTTAGGATAGGTAACCTTTTTGCCATTTCTCACTTTACCGTGGAGTGAGATTGGTCTTTTACACCTGCCTTATCATTCACAAAAGGCATTAACTTCTTAACCATTTTTTTCCTCTTCCAAAAATATGTTGTAGAATGATTAGAACCTTCACAAAACGTGCAAGGAAACACATACTTTTGTCTACCAAAGCTATATTGTTCAGACTGAAAGAGAGTTTTAGAAGTCTTAGGATTTAATTTCCCCTTAGTGATATTTTTAGTGTAAGTGGAGGAGGTGGAATTTCATTACCTCTTTACCTATTTTCTTACACCTTTCATTGTTCCTCTTGATGGCGGAATCCTGCAATTCTAGTGGTGTAGATCCTTGGTTGTTGGAAGCTTGTCTTCCTTCAACGGCTTTGGAACTTTCTCCAATTTCCATTTACCCACTAGAATATCCCAAACTTACAAACCGAGGCTGATCCTCTACCTGCATTGGGTTAGCATCACCTTGTTCATTTTTACCAAGGCCTTTTCTGTTATATCCCATCTTAACCATTATCTTAGACCCAATTCCCTTAGTGTGTTTTTCAAACTAACCTAAAGGAATATCTAAAACTGAATGAGAGGAAGTATTTTCACATGAACAAATTATAGTGCATTCTGTCATAGTACCTACATTTGATTTGGAAGGCATTTCCTTCTTGTGTTCACCTTGTTGCATCTTTTCCAAGAGGGCATCCTTGGTCCATATTTCTTCCTGCAACTCTTTAACAAAGCCCATCAACTTCTTGCTCTATGCAAACATCTCATTGACATATTCCTCTTTCTTGGTTATAGAGGATTGAGGCTTAGATTTTAACCACACTATTTCCTCTTCTAAGGAATAGAATTTATCTCTTAGGAAAGAGTTTTCTTCCTGGAGTTGGTGGTTTATGGCTTCAAGATCATCCAATTGCTCTATTTGGATGACTTTCGCCCATGATTACTTGTTCCTATAAACAAACCTATAATTTCCAAAACTACACACTTGCAAAACAAGATTAACAAGCCCCAAAATGTTTGCACACTTTGAAAACTAAATCAATCATCAAACTAAAGCCAAATTTTCAAACACAATTAGAAGCTAATCGACAATATAATCTCTTTGTGATACCAAACTTGATCCGAAAATGGGTGCTTTTATTAACACTTTTAATCATTTTCAAGGATCTTTAATCAACTTAAAAGGATTTTAGAATTCTAAAAATTGATTATAATTATAATTTAGGAACTAAATTGAAATGAAATTAAATTCCTTTTTTCTCAAAATTCACTTGTTTGATTCGAAAGCTCCAAAATCACTATTCTATATTTTATTGATATTTGAATTTTATCAATTACTAATTATTGTTTCATCCATATTATATTATGAATTTAAATTACTTGCAAATATCGAAACTAAAAATAAAATTAGAACACAACACCAAATTGTTTATGGGGTTCGGAATTCCTACGTCCTCGGGTTTGTGATGAACCGATCCATTAATAATGTTAAATATGTAAATACAATAACATTTAAATTAACCAATAATGAATCAAAACCTAAAAAACTATGTTTTAGACCTTTTAAGGACATTAATGGAGCTCAACCTCTGTCCTTCACCTTCCCGATCCACTTGTGCAGCAGAGTGTCTCCCTTTGGTTCTACGCCTTTGTGTGACTTTAACAATTTTTTTATCACAAATGCTCCAAATTGGAAAAATAATCACACTATTGTGATTGTCTCAAAATTTTGAGCAACTTTCATATATAACTCGAGATCTAGTTTTGAGTAGAAGTGCCCCAAAATTGCACTTTTCCAAAACTACCTCCTTATTCCTTTGACCATACAAAACCTAACACTTGTCATTACAAATACAAGTGAACTTTATTTATACCACTTACAAGAGAGTGGTAGGTTGGTAAGGCCTCTTATATTTTTAGATGAGGTGCTAGGTTCAAATCCCCTTCCATAGGTTTAGGCACCTAATTTAGCCATTTACCCCACATTTGGTGGGAAAGGGATAAGATAAGCCTTTAAATAGCTTTTTGTCCACAAAATCCTCTTTATCCCATGAGATTAGGATTATTCCCATGGAATGGATTAAATAACTTATTATTATTATTTTAAATCCAAAACCACTAAAACTTGTCAAGTGTCACGCCCATAATATGCCATTTGTCCGTTAGAGTGTGCCACGTCATCATTTGACCACAACTTTGACTATGCATATCTTTCACATACGAACTCAAATTTGTTCCATTCAAAATGCATCAGAAATCTTGTGATGAGCTCTATACCATGGAATTGATTTTTAAAAATTACAAGACCATCAATTTTGCCTTGACCCCAATTGCCACGTGTCACCTTGTCATTGGTCCACCTGTTGACCTGTTGACATGTTGACCAAAGTTGACTTCTCTGTTGATGAACTTTGACTGGACATAACTTGAGCTCAGAGTGTCCATTTTTCACATTCTTATAGTTTTCAAAATATATCTAAAGGATCTACTTCACTTGCATGGTCTAGGGAAGTTTAGGGAATTTTGACACTAAAAAATATCCCCTGATCAATAAAGGTGAATGAAAACAAGACCATGATCGTGCTAGCGTGCTAAGGGTAACTCATAGAAGAAGGAATAGACTCAAGGGTATGCCAAAATATGATAAGGGATCATAGAAAAAGTAGTAGCTTTTTTAATATGAGATTTGAGTTGATATTCACTAGGTTGCGAGGAAATGTAATCAATATGAAGAAAGAGTCATCAAATCATGTGGATTGAAATTAAAATTTCATGCGTTTATTAGTAAGCTAGATAATATATACATCATCATGAGAGATCATCTATCTTCCAAATTGAAATGTTGTTGCTTAAGTCTCTAAAGGATTGAAAATAGATGTGGAAGATGGTGTGGGATAGGATATAGTGAGAGAGATGAGATCGGTGAGTCTTTGCTTTACAAATAGAGGAAGAAAGGGGATGTGGTGAAATATGATTTTGGATTGCTACTCAATTATCCACTTACTCTTGTTAGGAGATAGCCGAGTTCCAATAACCATAGAAGTAATGAAATCCATGCAAAATATTTGAATGGTTCCATTAGGTGATAAAACATGCTCATAACAATCAAATATAAACTGGCTAATACAATGGTGGATTGTAGAAGGAATAACTTATGGTGAATGGATCCAATTTTAACCAAGAGAGAGATTAAATTGTAATGTGGCATTCATAACATAAAAGTGAGTAATGAGCATATGGCATACGAGGACTACTTGTAATTATAATTTGACAACATTAATGCATGCACGAGTAGTAGTATCATATCCAGACAACAAGAGTACACTATTTAATTGACTATAAGGGATGCTCATTAGACTTATAATGATAATGGACAAGCATTCATACAAAACCATTATCAATGAGGTGCACATCTAAATTTGAAAACCTTGAAATTGGTTTTCTAGTTTCTACTAAGACCGAATAATAGAAGAAGCTAGGGACGAGAATTTGGAATATCCTTATAAAAAAGTAATATAATTACTTGTTTCTTAAAATATTCCTTGAGATTGGTAAAATTTATGGGAGGGTCATCACTTTGTATTTAAATGGATCATAATGTAGTTTTTAGTGTATGATGACAATCATGGGCCTTACACAAAATAATAAAGAGAGATATATTAGCTGTGGTATTATTTAATTGCTTAATGATATCATAGTCTTTAGAGGAATCAACATGTCAATGGGGTTGGGGAAGTAATGGGAGGGAAGAGAGGTACAAATCTCCAAAGGTTGTTTATTTTGGTGAGTGTAGTTACAACATTGATAGTGGGATCCAGAGAGGTGGTCATGAAGTGAGGTGGATGTTGAGTGATGATCCTCACCACCCTATATGATTACTTGTATGGTGTTGTCCACTCAAAATTCCCGCTCTATCAAAAGTAAAATTTCAAAATTTTGAGTTTAAATGTCTTTTCCTCTAAAGTGGTGTCGTGAAAATTGAAGAAAATCGAAGTTTCGGTCATTTTATATGTATTTCGGGCTGTCGACATTTTTGTCCCAGTCCCCAAGTGCAAAGTGCATTCTGTTTCCCCGATCGGCCAAACCTCGAATTTGTTCCATTTTCGGGCCCATCGGAACTTTTTGTCCCAAGTGTCCCAAAACTCAAAGTGCACTCTGTTTCAATTTCGATCACGAATCACTCGAACCGCGTACTTCAACTTTTTGTCCCAAATAGCCCAAAGTCAAAAGTGCGAGTCGTTCCATTTTCGCCCAACCGGCCGAACCGTGTACTCCGTAACTTTTTGTCTCAAATGTCCCAAGTTCAAACGGGCCTTTTGTTCCATTTTCGGCGATTCTGAACCGCGTACTTCACGCTTTCCGCCCATCTGTCCCAAAGCCAAAAGTGCAAGTTGTTCCAATTTTCGTCCGAATCTTTGATCCGCACTTCGCATACATTTTTGTTCCAAGTGTCCAAAGTCAAAAAGTGCGCTCTGTTCCATTTTCGATCGGCCGAAACTCCCGAGTCACGTACTTCGCACAGCTTTGTTCCAAGTCCCAAATCAAAAATGCAAACTGTTCCAATTTCGGCCGAAACACCCGAACCGCGTCCTTCGCGCGTTTTCGTCCCAAATGTCCCAAAATGCATTTGTGCGTCTTCTCCCTGTTTCACCCGAATCGCCCGAACCGCGTGTTTCGCGCATTCGCGTCTCACATGTCCCAAGTGAACCTAATGCAATTCATACTTAGTTTTTCCCACTCGACCCGAATATGCTAAAATATGAATTTAAGTTGCGGCTCTGATGCTATCAATCCGAAGATCAAATTTCAAGGACAGCTGGCAGAAGGACGAAGCTCTCAAGACGCTGGTTACATCAGTTTTCAAAGATATTCATTGTCATCCTCAAGATGAAAATTCTGGTGTGTCCCTCGTGGCAAGGACATAGCTGATACGTGGAAGAAAATTCAAGCAGCGGTTTCCGAAGACGGTGGGTCCCTCTCAGTGACTGTCCACCTGTCTCCTTCTTCATTCTTTTCTCTTCTTCCTATTCCTTCCGTTTTCTTTGTAAGAAGTTAAGGCGTTACGATTGGCGGTCCTTAACTGTTCTTGATTAAAGAAGCGGTTACAAAGAATAACTGATTTGTAAGCTATATAATGGCCTTCTTTGCGCCATTTTGAAAAAGGAAGAACTTGGCATATTTTCTGCAAGTGTAAATAGATTATAGAGAAATCAATACAGAAGGACTTTCCTTTCTTTGTCTATCTGATCTCTGTCTGTTCTAAGCTTTCATTTGTTTTCTTTGTGAAGATCATTTATCTCAAATTCATTAGTCTCATCGATTGCAACTTTGCAAGCACGGTGATCTTGTATAACCAAGAAGGAACTTTGTTTCCTTGATAATAATCGTATTACGTTAAGAAACTTTACGTTAACGGATGTTATTTACAAAACTTTGTGTCTTTAAATTCCATCTTATTTGTACTATACTGAATGATCTTGTTTTCAATTCACGGTGACTTTCGCATACATAAAGAATT
The DNA here is from genome assembly GCA_018340775.1 of Taxus wallichiana var. yunnanensis. Classification (NCBI taxonomy): domain Eukaryota; kingdom Viridiplantae; phylum Streptophyta; class Pinopsida; order Cupressales; family Taxaceae; genus Taxus; species Taxus wallichiana. Next base: position 465,587,257 of record CM031241.1, read on the forward strand.
ACTCGATATCTATAATTCCGCATGTTTGCCTTTCTCGCTCTTTCCATGCTCTCATTTCCTCGATCCTTTTGTAATTGATGACCTTCATAGAAAACACTTTCGTGGTATCCAAGTTTAACCAACAAATCATATTTTGTACATTTGTAAATAAGTTCGTTTCTGAATAAGGGAACCTCTCCCATTAAAGAGGAGGGACTTCTTGTCCCCTGTCTGTTGCTCTCTTAAAAGTCCTATTTGACGACCAACAGTTTTTGGCGACTCACTGGGGAAAATCACATTCCAGTTCTGTAATTTTTGATCATCTTTTGATCTGGCGACTCCGCGTTTTACTCGAGGGAGAAGGACCCTTGGTATTGAAGACTCTCAGTTTCAGCTTTTGGAGCAGCAGGGTTTTCCTTTCCCTTCAACAAGAAATAGAAGAACTCGTTCAACGAGCACTCCACCTGTTCAAGAAAGAAGTCCCACGGGTGGTATTCCTTCTTGAGCCCAGCTAGTCCCAATCTTGAGCTTTGATTCTCTCGCTGGTGTTAAATTCCTCTCCAAGCCGTTTTTCCAAGAATGGCGGCACCATTACCATGGGGTCATCGTGTCGGGCCCCTGGCCCTTACTCAACCTCTGCATGAGTTACCCAGAGGTAACCGGAAGAACTTCCCGAAATTCAAAGGTGATGGCAAAGTGCATCCTGATGAACACATATTGCAGCCTTCATTGTTGCATGTGGGGTTTTGGGAGTTGAACACGAAGACGTCTCCGTAAGGCTTTTCATGGAGACGCTATTGCAAGAAAATGCTGCTGATTGGTTCTTTCACCTTCCCCTAACGCTATAACCGATGGGACACCATGAGAGCTAGTTCGAAAATCGTTTCAAGCCGCGAAAGATGTGCATGCTTTGCTTGCCCAAATTTCTCGAGATAAAGAAAGATTCGCAAGAACCCATGAGAGAGTTTGTGGCTCGATTCAACAGATCGATAAAAAATTCCAGCAAATACTCGACTTTGTTGATCAAATTCAAAATGTTTCTTCCTAAATGCCCAATCACCTAAAGTTAGTTATGCACTAAGAAGGGCTAATCTCGAACGTTAGCTCTAGATCAAACTCTTGCATAGCATTAGTATCGAGGATGACTTGATCATGTCAGGGAAGTTGAGAAGAGACACTCCCAAATCCAAGTCTGCTGCTTCTTCCTCCTCCACTCCTGGACCTAACACTGATCCATTAGTTCAGAAACTTGCAAATGATCTTATCACTATAAAGAAACAACTGGCTCAGCACGCTCCTTATGCAGACGTTCCGAGGAGAAATTTCCAGCCCAGGAATCGTTTGCCTGCTTCTCAAACAAGATTAGCACTTGAAGGACCTCCTGTTAGAGTCCCTGTCAATGCGACCTGCGAGGTGGAAGAACCAGATGATGATGAAGATAACGAAGCTTGCGAAGAGTTTGCGAGAGAATTTGATGATGAGGCAGAGGAACTTGAGGGATCTCGAGTGAATTTCTTTACCACTGAGGGCATTGATGATTATGATGAAGTGGTAGCAGACATGAACAACGAATCTTTTGCTGTCATGACTCGAGAACAGACAAAGCAGAGGGAGAAGGTGACCCAGCCACCTAAGAAATCCAAGGAGCAGTCGGCAACTATCCCTGTAATTGCAAGAAGAGGATCTCCTATCCCTACTTCGTCTACACCAAAGGTGAGTCCTATCAATCCAGTTACCAAAGTTGCTTCTTCTTTTTCTCCTAAAGTTGATAAGCCTAGAATTCCAAATGATGATGGCCCGTCCACTTCTGGATCCTTTGATATTGTTGATCACCTGAAAAAGACCAAGGTACAAATCTCGGTAAGTTTGAGTACTATCAAACCCATCCCAAAGCCTTTTCCAAAATGATCCACTTTGTTAATTCCAACTCTAAGACCACTTCTAAAGGCCTTCTACCTACTCCTCTTCTCGCACCACACCCTAGCCTCAGCTGTCACCTCTCCCGTGACAAAATTAAACCATTTTATGTAACACTCTAATAGCCGGCCATAGGCTCATGAATTGTGTCATAGACTCGGGAGCTTCGAGATAACGTAATGCTCGCTAAAGTAGCTCATGCTTTAGGCCCGACCTCACTCGCACTTATGGATCCTGTTACTCCATGGAAAGTAAAGAAGTGCCTCTTAGTTGGGAGAATTAAAGATGCAAGTGGCTTTTGCTGCCTTGCCTGAAAAGAAAGTGTTGGCTACCATCCTAGTAGTAGATATCCCTCCTTCATACGGGATGTTGCTAAGTAGGAACTTTTGCAAAGATGTGGGTGGAGAAATCCAAATGGACTGGTCGCATGCACTCGTGCTTGTCAATGGACAAATGAAGAAACTATTGCCTGAGAAACAATTTGAGTATATTGTGCAGAAAACGGATGATCCTAAAGCACAAATACTCTATGAGGATATGGGTCATGGCAATTACATGATTATGTCCCCTGATGAAATCCAACTTCCCAGAGTGTCACCTAAAGATCCTAATGGTGTTTGGATTTTAGAATTTGATGGAAGTTGTTCCTCAGCTGGTTCTGGAGCTGGTGTCCTGCTAGTGTCACCTGAAGGATGCCTACATCCTTTTTCATTTAAGTTGCAGTTTGAAAACACTAATAACACAGCAGAATACGAGGCTCTCATTCTCGGATTGCAGGTGGCCAAAGAACAAGGTATAAAGAATCTTCTGGCTCGTGGTGATGCAGAGTTGATTGTAAAGCAAGTCAGAAACCTTTTTCAAGTAAAAAATGGAAGGTTAAGGCATTACCGGAATCAGGTTTGGGATTCCATTGAATTCCTTGATGCTTTCTCTATTGAAGCAGTACCTAGGGAAAAGAACAGCAGGGCTGATTCACTAGCAGTCTCAGATCTCTACTAATTCCTCATCCTGATTTCTCTCAGGATAAATTCACCATTGAAATGGTCCATCGGCCTAGTGTACCTGACAATACCAATAATCGGCAGTTTTCAATGATGATCAACATTTGCTTTCCTTCCCGGAACTCAAAGGTAATTTCAACAAGCCGTATTTTGAGGGAAGTGACAACCTACCTCGTGAGAGTGTGCCTTTGACAAAGCAAATCACCCAAGGAGAAGAAATAGTCAAGACGGATGCATTAAGCTCAAAGGAAACAAGATTCCTAAAGGGTTTGGTGAGTTTGGAGGAACTATTTGATAAGCATGACAGGTATGTGAAATCTAGAGCTTCTTTTCGGGCCTCAAAATCACCGAGTATGATAAGATTGATATTGGGAGTTCTTCGACTCCAAGCTCGTGAACATTGGAAAATGTTGCATGGTAGATGAGAGGAGAAAAGCAATTGATCTTTTGAAGAGGTATAAGGATGTTCTCACTTACTCTTATGAAGATTTGAAAGCTTTCAAACCAAAAGATATGCAGCACTCTATTCCTCTGAAGCCTGGAATCAAGCCTTTCAAGCAGAAACAGAGACAATACAACCCCAAAGTAGCTGACACCATCTTTCAGGAGATACAGAAGTTGTTGAAAGCTAAAATTATTTTTCCCATTCACCATTCAACATGGATTGCAAATATTGTTCTTGTCGGAAGAAAAATGGTGAGATCCGCATCTCGTGTTGATTTCGAAACTCTGAATCAAAGCTTCTCAAGGATAATTATCCTTTGCCTATGATGGATCAAGTATTGAAAGTGCGATAAGATCTGAAATGTTATCTATGCTTGATGGGTTTTCTGGATATAATCAGGTAGAGGTGGATACTGTAGATCAACATAAAACAGCTTTCACTACTCCTTGGGGTACCTTTGCCTACAAGAGAATGCCTTTTGGGCTTATTAATGCTGGTGCAACTTTCCAGAGAGCTATGGATCTGGCCTTTGGGAGTTTGAAAGGGAAATGTATTGTCATATATCTTGATGACCTGACAGTGTTTTCAAAGACAAGAGCGGATCATTTTGATCACCTAGAGAAGCTTCTGTGAGATGCAGAGAGCATGGAATCTCTCTGAACCCTAAAAAATCTGTCTTTTGTGTCACTGAGGGAAAACTATTAGGGCACATTGTCTCCAAGGATGGTATTAAGATTGATCCTGAACGAGTTCAAGCCATCCAACAAATTCCTCTCCCAACCAGTAAAAAGGGCGTGCACTCCTTCTTCGGTAAGATCAATTTTTTAAGAAGATTCATCCCTGATTTTGCTGAATTAACTTTGAATATTTCTCAGATGATGAAAGGGAAGCAAACATTTGGTTGGTCTTCTGAAGGAAAGGAATCCTTTGAGGGTATCAAGAGAGCTATCGCTAAAACTCCAGTTTTGGCCTGTCCTGATTTCAACAAAGATTTCATCATCTATTGCTATGCTACAGATAATACCTTGGCTGCTGTGTTAACTCAAGAAGACTCTGATGAGCATGAGCTACCAATTGCGTTCATGAGCTATATTCTGAAGGATCATGAGTTAAAATACACCATGATGGAGAAGCATGCTTTTGCAGTGGTCAAAGCTGTCAAGCAAGGCCTGCTTTACATCCTCAACTCTCACTCCATGGTGTTGGTTCCAGATACCACTGTTAAGTCAATTCTCACACAACAAGAATTTGGATCCAAGAGAGGGAATTGGGTTGCTAAGGTCCAAGAGTATGACATTGACATTAAGCCGACCAAGCTGGTTCGTGGAAAAGGTCTTTGTGAGCTCATTGCTGAAGGAGCTAAACATGAGTTGCTGGAAAAGAAAGTTGACCTTCCTACTGTTCTGTTCCTTAGTTCAGTTGACGAATGGTATGCTGACATCACCCATTTTCTCACCTATGGGGAATGCCCCTCTCATTTAACTGCCAAAGAAAAGAGGACTGTTAAATTGAGATCAGTACAATATGTATTATGGGAAAATGCTTTGTTCAAGCGTGGCTTAGATGGGAGATTTTTGAAGTGTGTGGACAAGGAACAACAGAGAAAATTGCTCTCAGCTTTTCATGATCAAGCATGTGGAGGGCACTATTCATCAATGGTCACAGCACATAAGATACTCCGTGGAGGGTACTACTGGCCTTCTTTGTTCAGAGATGCATCCAAGTGGGTGGAGAAATGTGAGGCTTGTCAGACTTTTGTGGGAAGACCTAAATTGGCTTCTTTGCCTCTCAAGCCAGTTGTGATTGAGGAACCATTTCAACAGTGGGGTTTGGACTTCATTGGTACACTCAATCCTACTTCTAGTGCTGGTCACACTCATGTGCTAACTGCCACTGACTACTTCACCAAATGGGTGGAAGCTATTCCAGTTAAGAGCACTACTTCTGAAGTGGTATGCAACTTCATCAAAGAGAATATCTTGGTAAGGTATGGTGTACCTAACAAGATTGTAATAGATAATGCCTCAAATTTCTCTTCAGCTGAGATAATGGACTTGCTATGGGTATGGCATTTCCTGGCTCATTCTTCAGATTACTACCCAGGGAAATGGGCAGAATCCACTAACAAAAATCTGGTGACTATCATAAGGAAGTTAGTCAATGAGTCTCAACGAAACTGGCACAAGAAGCTCTATGATGCCTTTGGGCAGACAGATTACACCAAAGAGAGCCATTGGAATGTCTCCTTTTCAAGTGGTATATGGAGTAAGCTCAATCACAAAGTGACAAGTGGGAACTACCACCTTGCACCTAATGAAGGCCATCGAGGATACTAGTTTCGAGATGCTCGATAAGAGGATTATGTACCTGCATAAAACCGAATGAGGACAGATTGAATGGTTGCTGATAGGATATCTGCTCACCAAAGAAAAGGTAAAGGCCTGTTTGACAAGAAAGCTAGGTTCGAAGATTTCCAAGTTGGAGACACTCGTGTTGCTTGTGGGATAAAAGACATGAACCTCGTGGCAACCATGGAAAGTTTGATTCCTTTGCCTCGGACCTTTCAAGATCGTACTTTGCTGGTAAGAATTCTTTCTATCTTGATTACATGGATGGTTCCCTCCCACTTCCTTATAGTGGGCAGTACCTCAAGTTGTTCAAGTCCTAGGTGATTAGGGAGTCCTTTGTATATTCTGTATAGTGTTTTTTTGCTTCTCTACTTTTGGTGTGTTTTCCTTTTGTTGTTCTGGTGTGTTGCCCTCTGTATTGGTGTTCTTTTTGACTCCGTGGCCCAATGGATAAGGCACTGGTCTACTTTCCCGAGTTTGTCTAAGTTCTTGCCTTGCCTCATTCCTTGAATTTATGCCAAGTCATCCCCAGAAGGAGCCAGCTGTTGTCCACTCAAAATTCCCTGCCCTAATGAAAGTAAAATTTCAAAATTTTGAGTTATGAGTGTTTTCCTCTAAAGTGCCTAAGTCGTGAAAATTGAGAAAATCTGTGTTTTGGGTCATTTTGTATGTATTTCGGGCTGCTTGACATTTTTGTCCCGCCTCCCAAGTGCAAAAAGTGCATTCTATTCCCGATCGGCCGAAATCCTCGAAGTTGTTCCATTTTCGGGCTGTCGAACTTTTTGTCCCAAGTGTCCCAAAACTTATTGTGCAAGTTGTTTCAATTTCGGTTGAATCACCCAAACCGCGTTTTCGGAACTTTTTGTCCCAAATGTCCCAAATCAAAAGTGTGAGTTGTTCCATTTTTGCCCGAACCGCCGAGTCGCGTACTCTCTAACTTTTTGTCTCAAATGTCCCAAGTTCAAATGGGCCTTTTGTTCCATTTTCGGCCGATCCGCCGCCCAAACCGCGCTTTCATGTCCCAAATGTCCCAAAGTTAATCGGCAAGTTGTTCCATTTTCGGCCGATTCGCCCGAACCAAGCGCCTTTCGCGCATTTTTGTCCCAACTGTCCCCGAAGTTCCAAATTGCTCTCTGCTCCCGATCACCCGAAACTCTCGAGTCACATTTTTCGAGCTCTTTGTCCCAAATCAAAAAATGCAAACTGTTCCAATTTCAGCCGAAACACCCGAACCACGTCCTTCACGCGTTTTCGTCCCAAATGTCCCAAAATGCATTTGTGCGTCTTCTCCCTGTTTCACCCGAATCGCCCAAATCACGCGTGTTTGCGCATTCGCGTCTCACATGTCCCAAGTGAACCTAATGCAATTCATACTTAGTTTTTCCCGCTCGACCCGAATATGCTAAAATATGAATTTAAGTTGCGGCTCTGATGCTATCAATCCGAAGATCAAATTTCAAGGACAGCTGGCAGAAGGACGAAGCTCTCAAGACGCTGGTTACATCAGTTTTCAAAGATATTCATTGTCATCCTCAAGATGAAAATTCTGTGTGTCCCTCGTGGCAAGGACATAGCTGATACGTGGAAGAAAATTCAAGCAGCGGTTTCTGAAGACGGTGGGTCCCTCTCAGTGACTGTCCACCTGTCTCCTTCTTCATTCTTTTCTCTTCTTCCTATTCCTTTCGTATTCCTTGTAATTAGTTAAGGTATTGCGATTGGCGGTCCTTGACTATCCGTTAGTTAAAAGAAACGGTTACGAAGAGTAACCGAATTGTAAGCTATATAATGGCCTTCTTTGCGCCATTTTGAAAGGAGGAAGAACTTGGCTTATTTTCTGAAAGTGTAAATAGATCATAAAGAAATCAATACAGAAGGGCTTTCTATTCTTTGTCTATCTGATCTCCGTTATCTCTGAGCTTTCATTTATTTTCTTTGTGAAGATCATTTGTCTCCAGTTTGTTAGTCTTGCCGATTGGTGATCTTGTATAACCAAGAAGGAACTTTGTGTCCTTGATTAATAAATCTGTGTTACGTTAAGAAACTTTGTGTTCTGGCAGATGTTATTTACAGAACTTTGTGTCTCTAAATTCCATCTTATTTATACGATACGAATGATCTTGTTTTCAATTCACTGTGACTTTGCATACATAAAGAATTACTCTGATATCTATAATTCTGCATGTTGCCTTTCTGCTATTTCCCGCACTCTCATTTCCTCAGTCCTTTTGTAATTGATGACCTTCATAGAAAACACTTTCGTGGTATCCAAGTTTAACCAACAAATCATGTCCTGTACATTTGTAAATAAGTTCGTTTCTGAATAAGGGAACCTCTCCCATTAAAGAGGAGGGACTTCTTGTCCCCCGATCGTGCTCTTCTTAAAAGTCCTATTTGACGACTCAACAAGATGTCACAACATCTCCTAAAGTATAGAGGAATAGAATATGTTGTTGAACATGTGCATATGTGTGAGATACTATGGTGTGTGAAAGGAATTACAACTTTAGAGCACAAGGCTACTCATTTATAACTACATTGAGGGATGCACACATATTTGGTACATAAATTTTGACCGGAATCGATTTGTGTAGATTATACATCGTTATTTAGATGCTTTCATTAATGAATTTAATATTCTTGAGTTCGAGAAAAAAGTATAAACACACTAAAGGATATCAAGCAGGGCACTACTGAGAGTGTCCAAGAATATGATGCTCATTTCAAAACACTTTTGTCTAAACTATCATATGATATCCATGCAAGTCAAAGATGCACAATGGTTTGTCGAGGCTCGTTTCGCCTTTTAGAAGGGCATTCTCACATAAGACATATATAGACCCGCACGAGGCACTTGAAGCAACTTTCTGTGGCCGAGGAAGTTAGGAGCATAAAAACTAGAGTGAGCCCATTCTCTCGAATTGTAGTAATGAAAAATAGTTGGAGAAAATTTCAACCAATACAACACATGAGACGCGTTTTAGTAGAATTTGGTGCAAAATTGTGAAGTAGAGGGGCATACTAAGGATAGTTTTCTTCACCGATCGATGCACCTTGCTACATCGGAATGTGAGATATTTCATTTGACCATGATGTAAACCACTATCCATTGTTGTAACACGTGATAAGAAAGAACGTGTGTCATATCAGAAAATTTACTAGTCCACGAATCACACATCAAGATTTCGGTTTGATTGATCAAATCCATGGTGCCATTGATATTGGGTTATAACAGATGGGAGTTTCACATAACTCTAAGGATAAAAGTGATAAACATGATCATGATCATACTCAATGGTGCTATGATAAAATGAAGGGTGCTTTGAGGGAGGTCATGGTAGAGTTCGAGGATACCGTGGTGGATTCAAAGGCCAAGGCAAAGAATGGTGGATGAGGTGAGTTCCCTCATGGAGCATGTTATACATGTAGATCACTTGACCATTACAGCGCAACTACTCTCAAAACATTACTTGTTCTTTTTGTGGAAAGAATCATAACTATGAAGAGTTCCCAAACTTATATGAACATTTGAGAAAGAAGAAAACATGAGAACAAGGGCACATGGATGGTTAGAATACAATGCGCTAGAAGATTAGTACATGTCCGAGAGTCACACAGTGTTAGAGAAACATTACAACAAAAGCCTACCATCACTAAGGAGGAGGTTTTACATGCAAAATATCCAGACCTACACATCAAAAGGAGGTTTATTAGGAAACCATGGAGGTGCTTAGAAATATGTAGGGTGAAATACAATGTTTAAAGGAAAATTCATGTAAATTTGAACAAAAGAAGGAAATTAAGAGTTTCCATATGAATGTTGATGATATGAAGGAATTATGCAATATAATCGTGTTAGAGAACATTATTCCATTACTAGGAGTTAGCTGAAAGGAAACACTCCGCGCGGGAAATGGGTATTGAGAATGGACGATAGATTTTGCATGCTAATATCCCTCCCCATAGCTTGGATTATGATAAGGAGATCACTTTGAATGTTGTTGTGGATGGATGGATTTTGAGCAATATTTTGATTGACACAGGTGCACAAGTGAATGTGTTTACTTTAGATGCATGGGTTCAGATGGGAAAACCTCCATTGTAGCAGCCATCTTCCAATGTGTTGTATATGGAAAATCAGACTAAGGCCATGCTAATTGGAGTATTGAAGGATGCATCTATTACTATACATGGGGCCAAGTTCACTAGGGACTTTGAGGTCTTAGCGCTTGTAGAAGTGGACAACTTCCTAGCTCTACTTGGGTGCTCTTTGTGCTATGAAAATAATGATGATCTACGATTAAATAAGGGATATATTAGTTTTGAGAACAAGGAATAATGAGTTATTATCCCTTTGATAGATGAGAAATTTGTACCTTATGTTGAGCCCTTAAGTGAAGAAGACCTGAACAAAATTTATGTACGCACCATTCGAGATCCGGAAGCACTTGAGCCATCTAAGGAAGGAATTATCTAGTGGGATGATGCATAGTCCATCAATGATACTACAAGTATTGCCTATGATAATTTGGCACATGACACTTACGAGATGGTTGGGTGCGAGGTAAGAAGTGCATCTATGTGCATAAGAAGGCCACGATGTTTTAGACGGTTTTTAACAACATGGTACCCCGGTACACTAGTGAATGAAAACCTAAGGTATTCCTGTAAGTCATGGAAGTACATTGAAGGATCAAGTAGACAAAAGGAATATGTTAGTGTATACCCTGTGTGGGATAACAATGCACTGGTGGATGGTTCATAGGGATAATCTCATATAATGGAGAGAAGTGAGAATTTCTCTATCGTCCTAGTTTCTTAGGAGTAATGCACCTACTCAAATATGTGAATATCATGGTAATAACTGTTCAACACCACATTTATTAGTGTGAGAGACTTTGGATAGAGGGGTAGGAAGATTTAACACCTTTGTTGTGGGTGCACAAACTTTATTTCACCTTGCGAGGCTACACAAGTGCTTGGTATGTTTATGTAGAGCTACATAGAGAGACTAGAAATTGGTAAGAATTGACTATAGGAATGATCCATGACTTTTGACTACTTCTCCACTAAACCTCCAATGAAATGAGGCATTACAAGTTATGAAGTGATTGACTATGGGAGATAGTGCAAAGGCTAAAGAAATCATTTAGGAGTTATTTGGTGAGTCAGATCTAGAAGCACGTTTTGACAAAGTAGATGAGACAAATGTAGAACTACTTGAGCATGCTTCCTAGAGAAGGAAAAAGAAAAGATGGTCTATATGGTGGATGATGAAGAAGTGGAAAATTTGGACATAAATCATTCAGAGGGTACACATGAGGTCTTAGACAATGCGGATGAGAAGGCGCAGCCCTACCATGCACCTATGAAGACAAAGAAAGTGAACATTGGCATAAATGATGAACCTAAGGAGGCCTTAATATGAGATTACCGGTCCGACTCAAGTGGCTAAGATAATTGAGTTTCTACGTTATTTTCAGGACTTGTTTCCTATGGGCTACCATGAGTTGAAAGGAGTGCATGAATCTTTAGGTGAGATGAAAATTAAGTTAAAGGAAGGTACATGCCCGATTAGAAGAGACGTTACAGATGAACCCTAACATGCATGTAAAAGTTAAAGGAAGAAATTGACAAGATGTTGGAATCGACATTATTGAAGCCATAGAGGAATTAGAGTGGGTTAGCCCTATGGTAATCAACATAAAGAAAGATGGAAGAATCAAGATTTGTGTGGACTATAGGGAGCTGAATGCTGGCATGTGTGATTGATCCTTTCCTACACCATTCACTAAGGAAATATTGGAAGGCATTGTAGGGCACTAAATTTACTCTTTTACAGATGGATTCCCTAGGTATGATCAAGTAATAATTTCTAAGGAGGATCAAGAGAAGACAACTTTCACCACTAAATGGGGAAGTTTTGCATACATGGTGATGCCCTTTGGATTGAAGAATGTGCCTGTAGTATTTTCACACATTTTGGTTCAAGCATTCCAAGATTTTATTTAAAAATTATTGTAGGTTTACTTGGATGATTAGACCATGTATGGGCTTATCAAGGATCATTGTGAAAATTTGTGGTTAATGTTTGAGAGGTGCAGATAGTTAAACATCTCTTTAAATATCAAGAAGTGTGTATTTGTTACACCTTTTGGAAATCTTCTAGGTATATCATCTGCAAGGAGGGTTTATTAGTAGATCCAACTAAGATTGCAATCATTTTAGGCTTGGAGGAACCCACCAGTCAAAGTGAGGTACGTAGATTCTTGGGCCACACAAGGTATTACAGAAAATTTATCAAAGGATATGCTAAGATTTTGCACCCTTGAGGAGTTATAAAAGGTAAAGGGAATTTCTATTGGGGAGAACTGCAACAACACACATTTGAAGCACTGAAGGAGAGGCTTACTACGATGCCTATTTTGTGTTTTCCTTCATGGAATCTACCCTTTCATGTACATGTGGACGCCTCTGGCATGACCATTGACATAGTTCTAGCTCATCCTCGAGAAGGTATCAGAGATCATCCTATCTACTTTACTAATAGAAATTTGACTCCGTAGAAAAAAATATACAACTACGGAGCACAAGGCTTTGTCAATGATCTATGTGCTACATAAGTTCATATAGTACTTGCTAGCAACACCTTTTGTTTTCTATACATATCACATGACATTGAAATACTTGGTAAATAAGCCCATTTTACAGGGGCACATATGCCAATGGGTTCTATTATTCCAAGAGTTTGACTTTACAGTTGTGGTAAAGCCAGGTAAAAGAAATTCTGGCCCATACCACTTATCAAGGATTCAATCAGGAGAGGACACACAAAGTATTGAAGATGTAATGCCGGATGCACGCTATATTGATTGAACCGCACACCCTTGGAGTTAGAGAATATTGTTGTCTTTTTACGCACATGTATACACCTACCGAATGAAGGCTTTGGAAACGAAACAACTTGCAATTCACATCGCACCTTTCATGTTGATCAATGGTGACTTATAAAAACTAGGCTGAGATGAAGTATTGCACCAGTGTGTACTGGAGCATGAGCACACAAAAATCATGGAGGAGGCTCATGGCGGTATTGTAGGAGGACCCTATGTAGGTGATGTCACCGTGTAAAAGATTCTACTAGTTGGTTTATGGTGGGAAACCTTGTACAAGGATTGTAAGGAGTATTATAAGGTTTGTGATCACTGTCAATGCCTTGGAAAACCTAGGCAGAGAGATGAAATTCCTTTGAGTCATATTACTAGTGAAGATCCTTTTGAGAAATGGGCAATTGACTTTATGGGTCCTATTCCCTAGCCACACGTAGAACTAGATCACACTACATCATCACTTGTATAAATTATCTTACAAGGTGGGTGGAAGAAACACCTACAAAGGATTGTACAACAACTACAACAAAGAGGTTCTTATGGGAAAATAATCTTACTGTATGGATGTCCTTTAAGTTTGATAAGTGATAGGGAACTCATTTCCTTAATGAGACCATCAAGATATTATTGGATCGAATTTATGGTCACACCATAAGACAACACCTTATCACCCTCGGTAAATGGAATCATAAGGATTTCAACAAGATATTGAGAGAATTTGACAAAAATTTTGATGTCGGAAGGAAAGATTGGGATGATAAAGTTTTGTATTACTTTGGGCATATAAAACAACTTACAAAAGGTTGAATAAGGAAACACCCTTTAGGTTGGTGTATGGTGTGTAAGCTTCTTCCCATGGAATTCAAGTTATCTTTTTACTTATTACGTGCTCGGGAGGTCTAGCTGATGATCGAAGCATTAGAAGAGAGAATAGATAAGTTGATACAACTAGATGAGGGCATGTCATAACACGATGGATTTAGAAGCAAGAAAAACCCAAGAAAAAAGGCATGACACGGCAGTGCACATCAAGGACAAGGAGCTCAAGGTTGGGAAAATGGTACTTATTTATGATTCAAAGTTTCTGTACCACCCAAACAAGCTTAAGGTGCATTGGTTGGGACCATATGTTATCAATCACATACTTGACTCAGACATTACCACCTAGAGGAACTTGATGGAACACAATTACCTGATTATTTCAATAGGAGTAGGTTGAAGCCCTACTATAAATAAGCATTCTTGGTGTTTGTAATAAGGTAGCATTTCCATTTAGATTATATTTCCCTTTACTTATATTTTCCTTAATATGTTTCATTCTTTTTCGTCGCTTTGATTTTTCAATTTAGTTCAATGTTTTGTGTAATAAGCGCACTTGCGCATCGGAAGTTGATTACAATCTGAAGTTGTTTTTATGTGCAGAGGACTGCACATACCCTTAGTGTGGGGTGGTTGTCATTCAAACATGGGTATGTATAAGGAAATACTTGTGCAGGTGATTTATCTTGTTAGAAAGTGTAGATAGTATGGAAAGGTGTTGCTAGAAAGAAAATTTCTCCTAAAGAAGACCATAGTTGGAAAAAATGAATGCATAGTGTAACGCGAGGTAAGTTGTGGCCATAGAAACTACTTAGAGGAAGGAACAGTGGCGAGGTACTTGGCACATGGAAGTACATGAAAGGAGGTCTATAGCCAAAAGGTAGAAAGGTGTACTAGAAGGTTATAGTTGTGGCACATAGGTGTATCATGTGGAAATTTGGTAAATGGTCAATTAATGAGAGGATCAGTTGGTAGGTGGAGGAACACAAATGCAATAGATTTTTCCAAATCTATATAAGGATGTGATGCAGGTTCACTTTTACCTTTGCGATCATGAGTATTTGAGTGAGCTAATTATGAATGAGCTGAGAAAGACATGTTGAGGTGCAGAGAGCTATGAAACTAGGTGAGGAGAGTAGATTTGTGCACAAAATTGGCTCATGTGTCCCCATTGGAGAAGGGTTTGAGTGAAGTAGAGGTGTGTAGAGAGGAGAAATAGAGTGCCAGGGTTTGAGAAGAAGCTAGGCACGTGATTTCAAGCTAGGGCATGTGATTCAAAGCTAGGCACGATAATTTTCTTGATAAGTAAAAAGACACAACCTTGTCTTACCATGGCACCAAGGAGAGAACCTGGAGTAGGAACAAAGGGGAAGAAGAAGGTAGAAACTAAGGTGGAGATCGAGGATGCCCCGAAAGAAAGTTTTTATAAATGCAGTACCTAGAGGACGTAATCATGGGACGTGACTGGGATTCTCACATTCATAGGAGAAAGGTAAGTGACTACAATCATTACACAACTGACAACAAGGAAGAGTTGGATGCCCTATTAAATAGAAATAAAACAAGCACACAAATGATGACATGCCCGTCTATAATGATACTTGAGAGAAATTATTGAAAAAGGTAGGGTCTTGTAGCTATATGAACTCCCTTACTTTGGAAAACCTGAGAAACTATATCAATGGCTTATGAGAAGAGTCCATGAGGACTTATTTTATTTTGTTGGGCAACGGATGAGGATCATTATGCCCTTAATTGCAATCCTAACAGGTTTAAAGGGAACATGGACAGAGATTACCAGTGACTTATTTGAAAAATAATCTATTTTGGCCACTTATAAGGAGTCTGGGTTACTCAAAGGGTCCATGCAGAATGGATATTTACAAGTTAAGGAAGTACCCTATTGTGTAGGTGGCCACACACTTACTCACAAAGTTGAATGATCAGGAGAGGTGGTCACAAGTGAACACCATGTGGCTACACATTTCCAAGAAGATGTCACAAGGAGAAATTTACAACTTGGTAGGATACATAGCAAATACCATCATTGAAGAAGTACGCAAAGGTGAGAAGATAAAATTTAGCACCATTTTGCTATCTCTTGTTTTTGTTGAAATCGTAGTTCCCAAACGAGCCAAAGACAAGATTTGGGAGTATCCCGCAGAGAACTAGTCTCTAGCAGAGAGGTTTGAGAAGTATTTATGTGAGGGATCTATGAGTGGACCATTCAAGAAAATGGAAGAGATGTGGTATGATAGACTTTCAGCATGGCCTTCTCAAGTGGAATGGAGAATTCTTAAGAAGCTTCCATTAGTAGTTGGGAAGTCGGTACATTTTATTATGTACCAACACTTTTGCATTCTACAATTTTCAATGAAGGATGGGACATGGAGTCCTTGGTGTAAAATCCCTTACACCTTTACAACATGATTCTTCTAGGAAATAGTTCACAAGTTTTCTGATGCACGAAGGTTAATCTATAATGCATACAAGGTAGACTGTGACTACCATACCTTGAGAAAGACTTACACATACCTAGGTAGGTATGCTTATATTGAGAGGTTCATATCAGATGATATAACCATGAGGCCTATCAGTTTGGCCATTGGTGATAGTACACTAATTTATATCCAACTTAAGCCTAGGATGGAAAATGGTAAGTATGTTGAAAATGAATTTATGCTACCAGGCCCGCCAAAGGGGAAACATACAGTTGGGAGCTTGGCAGCTAAAAATCCCACTTCACCATTAGAAGAAGAAGAATATGAACATGAGGAAAATGGTGGTTTAGTGCACAGGGGATGGAGGAAGCCCTCAGACACTAAGGAAAGTGAGCATGATATTACTCCTCCCTAACAACAACAAGAGGAGGAAGACTTAGAAACAAACGTGCCAACCTTAGATGCAGACCCAATAAATGAGGAACACCAATTTAAAAGGGTGTTTAGAAGGAAAAGGACTTAGAGTGTGGGGCCATCACAACCTCCACACAAATCACCTCGTATATCCCCGTAAAGAAGTACCTGAGAAGAGGAGGAGGAGAAAGTTAAAGCTCGGAGAGGATGAGTCTGGTGAAAGCGTGTCAAGAACCCTGGTGTAGCTTGAAAATATAGAGGAGCCTCATGATGAGGAAATGAAAGATGATGAAGAGGGGTTCAAGGAGATAGAAGAGGAGATGGGTGATCCATTTGATGTGCCTCACTCCACATAGGAAGGTGAACAACCCACTGTATATTCTAGCACCCGGGTTCCTAATGGTAAGAATACAAAGAAAGGAAAGGCAGGTGATGACTATGTGACTTTGGCTATGGGGTACATAGAGGACTCTAGAAAGATCATTCACGCCAAGTTCCAGAGCATGGTAGGGCCAAAGGATTTATATGGATGGGAGTTAATGGACCTAGAAAAGGCCAATGCATGGACTAGAAAGAAGTTGTCCTGGTCCATGCAGACACACATGGATGAACCAAATTTTGATGTGTGTGAGGATTCATGTGTCTCGCACCGGGTAAATAAGCAACCGTAAATTAGCACATGACTGCCAAGCCTCATGTAGTTTCTGATGATCAAGTAAGCAATTCCTTGGTCAAGGTATCTACTGAAGTGGTGTGGAGGAACATTGATAAGGCAACCACCATTCGAGTGCTACTTGAAGATAAAAAGGATAAGAATACAGAGATAAAGCGCTTGAAATTAAATAAGGAACAAGAAGAGGCAAAGAATGAGGCATTTGCTAAGCATGGCTTCGAGGAACTTGGTGATCATATCCTTAAGGTAAAGCCTCATTTGGAGTCTAAAGTTCCTTAGAAGTTTCCCTCTACAATGCATTATTTGTGCACTTTGGTGGATTTGGTTTTGAATGAAGAGCCCATTTTTATGGCTACACCAAAAGATCCTACAGAAGAAACAACAAGAACAAGGGCTACCATTGTTAGAAAAATTTCAAGTTTTGAGGCCTTGCTCCAAACATTGATAGATGAGTTGAAGAAAGTGGATCAAGCTTTTAACATGTGTGCAACGTTGACACCATAATAAGAATAAGAACTATAGAAGAGGATAATGAAGTGCTGAAGGCAATGAAGGAAAAATACTTGGGCTCGTAGAGAGGTTATCCTCAGAAACAAAAGCGCAAGGCCTTTACAACAGCCCAAGATCCACAAAAAGATAACATCAATGAACTTGGGAAAATTATAGCGTAGAAAATGGACTCCATGGAGGGAATGGTCTCAAGTATGGCACATGTTGTCCAAGTACTATAGAATGAAAAGGAAAAGATCACTCAGGATGAAATAGACACCATAGTGATAAACATTCTAGAAAAGATAAGGAGTGTGCTAAGTGATAGCCACAAACCCCGGAGGTGAACTCAAAATGAATATCCGAGTTAGTCACACCCGAGGAAGAAGGTAATGCGCAGTAAACTTCATTCTTTTATACAATGCTTCATTCATTCTTTCATTCCTTATTCTTTATTGTTGGAGACATAAGAAGGAATTCCCATTGCCGGGACAAAATGTACTTTAGTGTGGGGTAATGTTGAGCAGATAACATATTTCTCTAAGGTGAAGGCACATAAAGGATGCACACATTGGAACAAGGCACATTTGAGGGAGTGGAAAAATATTAGAATAAGCGCGCACTGCAGCACTTAGCCATTTTGTGGATAAGGGCTATTCTTGGAGATAGTGTGCTAAGCACACAAAGACATGAAGACTTGTAGAGTATACACAATAGTCATTGGGAACAAGAAACAACTGAGTGTCATGCATAGTTTAAGCTAATAATAGGATTTCTACTTAGAGTTAACTATAGGAAGTCTATTCTTAAGAGCACTTGCATGTTGTGCATCCTTTTGTAAAGGTGCATGACTATTATTAGCATGTGACCTATTTTGAGAAGTGCATGGGCGGTGAAGGGAAAGTCCCCACCCCTATATATATGTATTAATTTGCATGGTTTAGTCGTGTGTTTTTGTCAAATTGTAGAATTATGTCTGTTGGTTTTGTTGCACACATGACTCATGGAGATACTTATGTAATGTACTGAAGCTTCTATGTTTTAGAGTATTTAATACAATGATTCATATTGGCTGGATAATGGTGTTGAACATGAATGAATTTGGTTCTTACATGGTAAATCTTATTATAGTCATTGTTTAGTTCATCTTATATATATTATAAGAACTAGATCTCGTTTATGCCCCATGTGTCGCATTTACTATTGGTAACGAATCAATACCTATATGCACCATCATGCTAAAATTATATACAAGTAACTCTAAAGAGGGCCTAGTGCCTTTACGTGCTTTGGGTGAGTTCTCGCTTAGGGTTTGAGTGATGTGCCAACACACCTAGGTTATTCATAGTAAATTTTAGGCTGCATCACATGCTTGGTATTATCTCGAAAGTCATGATGTGGGCTATAGTGTAGATATTGAAATTAAAATTTCAGCGGGATTTGGTAGGTGAGAAATGGGAAAATGTCTTTTTGGCCATTAATGAGAAGATCTGATTACTCCAACCACCTGATTTGATATGGATCTCACCTCCTTCCTTCTCCTACACACCAAACAGACATGGGGAAGTTTATTTTGTATATCTATAGGCAGATTTGTAGGCATTGAATGCTTATCCTCGGGTGGTTGTGTTTCAAATTTGAGTTTTATCTCGTCTCTTATTCTTCCTTCATCTATAAATATAAGAGCATTGTTTATTATAAAGGGTTGCAAATTTTGGATCCCCTTGTATTTGCTAAGGGTTTTACATCTTTGTATTTTGAGTCAGATACCTCTAGATATCGCTTCTTAAGTGTGGATATCGACCTCATTCGCCATCAGTAATACACTCAGCATCATCCGGCTAGCAATAGAAGCATCATTTTGTAGATATTATCTACCTTGATGTGTTTATATTCTTCTTTCTTTCCTTCTTTTTACATTGTGTGCTTGTCAGGTGTAACTCTTGCAATTCCATTTTCTTATTGTGTTTCATGAAATTGATAGAGTGAATGCATTCTAGTTTATGATATGCGTGTGCTAGCCTTCATCAAACCTTCCCTTTCATTTTTACTCAAAACAGATAGCGTTCATCCCACTTTTTCTAGTGATATCTCCTTCCTTAGTTAGTTTTCTATTCGATGTTCTCCTTCTATCCCTAGTCCTCGGCTTTATTAGCTTAGTTTTCCCTTTCTGCAATTAGGAGTAATAGTAGTAGTAGAAATCTGGTAGAGGATCCGGCCTTCTTCAAGGTTTGTCTTAAGTGTGCAGGGTCCCACAACTTGGAGACAATCCCATTGTTGACTCAACATATCATATCCTCCAAATACGAGACACGGGTGCAAGTTTGAGGAACCAATAGAGCTAATGAGTGATAAATAAGAGGTGTAGATATCATTGGGGTATCCTTAAAGAACAATAAAAATGTAGAATATGTGAAAGACGAGTGGGATTACTTTGCAAAGCTTACCGAAAATCAATGAGTGTTATAGATACCAAAATTGGGTCACACTCCCATTGGTCACCTGTCAAGATCCAACTTAAACACATTCACCTAACAATGACCCTTATACCCTACATTAACATTAATTTAATTATTTATAATTAAATTAATATCCATTGTCTCTCCATTATTAATTTAATTACTTTAATTAAATGAATGGACACCTCACCTAGACACCTCACCATAGACCTATTCATAGCATGTTTCCATAAATGAATAAGACTTGGTCCAAACCTAAAAATCAAGGCCTATTATTCCTCTAACCACCTTCCCACTCATAAAAACATAACATCCATTCTCGATCCGCGGATAAATGAACGAACTCGACCAAAATGATGCAAGATCTACCATTTTTAGTAAACCTAGAGAATCCCACCTTAACCGACACTCACAATCCAGAAACCATGCGTCGCTGGTTACCATTTATTCACCTTAGCAACCTTATTTTTGGGTTGAACATTCTGATATGAGGAGGACGAGAAGATAACTACACGCAAGTAGTAACCGGCAGAGCCTTTTCATACCTACTGGACATCCATAACCAGCACTAGGACAAATACAAAGGTATTGCACTCACGATGACATTCCGAGAAGCATCACTATGGCACCAAGATCCATCCCACCAACCAATCATCACCACCACATAGCCATTGGACCTACATAATAGTAATTATACTTTTACCTGCATCATTTATTTCTACTTTAGTCTAGTGGGTTCTTTTATTTCCATTCTCAATTTCCTACTTGCATTCCCTTTTTCCCTACCATTTACTTTCTTGTAAACCCAACCATTCCTCCACCCACACCATAAAACCACCTATACCCAACCTCTGCACATTTCTGAGTGTTCCTAAGATCCCCATACACCTCGTTTTTCCCTCTGTCATCTCTTCCTGACCTCAGCTCAAACCCCATTAGCAAATCTTATTGAATCTTATCAGCCCACCTCTACCAATGTCGGTTACCCATAACCATCGCTTTGGTTCTACCTAACCGTGATTGGTCATACCTCAATCGATGTCTTTGGTCTCTATGTTTTCCAACATTGTGTAAACTAGCAACCACCCACCTACCAAAACAACCCAAGCACCTTACCCAATCTTGCTAAGACCCTGTTTGTGACCTATGGATCACTTGAACAACCTGTAATCTGACTGGAAGATCTTGAACTCGCACAATTTTTATTATTTAATTAGATCGACATTGATAGTGATCTAGAGGTACCCAAATCAGAATACTAGCACTAGATTCATTTATGTACGCATTTTAGTTATTGCATATTTGTTTTATAAAATAGTGGATTGACAACCTTCTAGGAAGTATCACACTTCCCAGGATCTAGCACACGCTAGGTAGTCCACTGTCATATATTGTTTAACTCTTCTTTGGTGGTCTTGTTTTCTATTTCAGGTAGTTCCTCCCAGCCAAAAGGAAGCTCTCACAATCAACATCGGATCGAGAAGTCAGAACACGTGCATCAACCTCCAAATGACCAACACAACAGGTATTCCTCCTTGGCCCTTACCCTTATCTATTTCGTCACATTCAAAAATGTAAAGAAAGTGGTGAAACATTTTGGCATGCCAGTGGGACCCATCTGGGTTCCTTGCATTTTCTTCATTCCTAGGTAAAGATGGTGTGTTTGTTTACTTTCTAAATGTACTCACACTAAATCTCTTTCCCTGGTAATACTCTCTTCTTCTAATTGTCTAAAACAACATCTATTTTTGGTGCTTAAAATGAACCATTTCTTCTTTCTTGCATTCACATAAGTAGTGAAAGAGCACGTTCTTACCTATTCATCATTTTCTTCATCGAATGTAATTTTTGATTTGGGTTTAAAATTAGTTGCATTTCATCCTTGTATGTTGCATTTAGCTCACATTAAAATGAGGGAAACCTATATGTTGGAAGTCATGCCTAGCTGATGGTTGACACAAAGAATCATAGAAAAGCACATTCTCTCTCTCTCTCTCTCTCTTGTCTAGCCAAACAACACAAAATTGAAAAATACACATCTTCTTAAACAACATCTCACCCTGAAGAAGTCATTAATGATCACATGTTCAGTGGATTGACAATGGGCACCCAACTAGTTGCTTCTTTTCAGTTATTACCTCAATGGACGGCCCGCCCCTGCCATAACATAACCTGAAACCTCTCCTTTTAGATCTCCTTCTTCATAGGAAACCTTCCTCACCAAAAACTTTACTCTAAATTCATGAGTCAGTCTTCTAAATAGCATAAGCTCAACACATTAAAATCACTTGTTGGATACATGTTTTTAGCATTTGATTGACGTGTGTTTTGAGGTGTGAGGATATGTTTCTCCATTTTCCTTTCTTTTTCCTTGCACACTCCACAATCACAGTTGGAGTATTCTGACTTCTTCTGAGTGTGTCAGGACCTCATTATATCATCTCTAGACTTCTAGGTTGATCATCCATCTGATCTCAATTCACAACAATCTATTTTCCTACATTTCTCAAATTTTCATAGTAACTGCGGCGTATGTTTATTTTCCGGCATTGGTTTGCTCCTCACCGTCACGCTTTTACCTAACTATTGTTGGTTCTCTTCCGTATTTTTGGTTAACTTTCCCAAAGGACACCTATTTCATCTTCTTTATTGTTTAGAGTTTCTCTGAGTCTCTGTACTCTCTGTATTCTGATAAACGGTCATCATACAACTTACCTATCTGACATTCATCAGTTTTTGCCTCGTTTGGTAAAACTATTCTTTTCTCATAGTAACCAACCTCGTTACCCCTAAACCATCATTGGTCATACTTAACCAGTGTCGGTTACCTTGTGCTGATTCTCAACTAATACATTACCCAAATCCACCTACAAACACCTATTTTTCTCATTCCTACGCTTTCTGTGTCATCTGCAGGATACAACATCACCTGATATACATTCATTCACATGGTGTTGACTCGCAACCAAGATAACACTCTTATATTCCATGCTAGTCGTTAACCACTCCCACCTAGCCCTTCACCACCCTCTGTCCTATCACCCATGGATCCAACCCTACCTACCACCATTTCCATAGGTGACGAGGAGTTTGCACATCTCCTCGATCGTAATCCTACAACCTTAAAAGTCTACCTTACCCAATCTTCCACCTAGTATTCCTTAGGTAAATTGATATATGGAATGCTTGTATCCATCTCTCCTTCCCTTATCCCCACTTCTACATTAGCCCCTACTAATGTGACATTACCTTCACCTACTTTACCCCAAAGTGGTTTTGGCAGCTAGGCCCCATACCCGCTATGATGCACGTATCTGCAATATCGACCACACCAGCAGATTCTGTTGTTCCTTCATTGACCACCTAGACCATAAACCCATCCACACCCATCACCTCACATATACCAGCTTGTAACACAACCACACACGGTGTCGGTGACCCCTACTCTATTCCAAAATATTGTCCTCTCCATCCTGCGCAGCCTTTGCACCCAATCACTACTAGAGTCACCAAGACTTCCCCACATACATATACATATTATCAACAACACCTATCTCGTTTGGAATTCATTCTGGATATATTCCCTCTATGTTGGTCCCTTACTCTCAACCTTCCTATTCGGCATCACCATACGCCGATGTCACCCACATCACATGTTCAAGATTAGCCCTCTTACACCACAAGAGGTGCCCTTTCATTACAACCTACCAATGACCTCATAAAATTAATGATGGAAAGGATGTAGACACTAAAAGCATCAACTTTCGGCTCACACAATTCTCTCACCTACGATGGAATTTGTAATGATCCTATTCATCCATCCATTCCTATTCGCCCATACCCCTGCGTGCATTGGGAAATGCCAAAATTCAACCATTTCGACAAGAAGAAGGTCCACAACAACATTTGTGGTCTTTCAAGCATGGGTGTTACCTCGATCACCCATGATGAAGCTTTACTCCTATGGACCTTCCCGATGTTCCCGATGAGCGGAACCTACATTGACTAGTACGGTGGGCTACCCGAAATTCCATCTACTCATTTAATCAAGTAGCCCAAGCCTTCTTAGACCACTTCTCAATCAACATTGTTAAGAAAGTCACCATGACTGATCTTTACTCCACACGCACAATATGACGATGACTCTATCGCTCATTGGCGCAACCTAATTAATCGGATCACATTTCAATTATATCAAATTGAACTCATAGATTTGTTTACTTGGGCTTGTGTTAGACACATCTCACCAACCCTACAGTGTAGACCTTCCACACCTTTGACGAGGCATTCACCATGGCATGAAAATTAGAGATTCGTGCTATCGAAGAAAAGAAAATTCAGCTACATAACAAGAACACCACGTTTAAATCAAATGATGCTTCTTCATCTTTGAAACCCTAGAACAACTATTCAAAACCCAAAGGATCTGCCAATGCCATAGTTCTCAAGGCTGGACCCTCTCACCCATCAAACCAAGCCAAACCTTCTTCTAATCTCTCTCCCATCCAAGCTTTCTAGTTCAGATGAGAACAATGAAAGTACACCCCAATAGGAGAACCTTATTCTTCTATTTTGGAAAAGCTTATTAAGGCTAGTGCCATTACCCTTCCACCTATAAAACCACACACTGGTTTTGAACTTGATTACCCATGCCTGCGTGGTATAAAGAACATGAATTTTGTAAATATCATAGTGTCAAAGGTCATAAAGTGATGGTACATTACCTTCAAGAATATCGTCCCAAGAAATGTTAGACAATGGAGATCTAGTTTTGATAACCCAAATACACCCACTAACCAATACCTACATATCTTCAAAAATCCATTCCCTAATCATGCCCCATCTTCCAACCAAACCGGTGACACTTCAACCAATGATAACAATGTCCTGGAGGTCCACACTATTTTCGATGATATACTAGTTGCTTTCCAATTGCCCCCTATTCCTTCCATAAATGGAATCTTAGCCCAAACTCCCCCTACCTAAATAGGAACCTATTTCAGCTTACTCCACCCATAGAGGAACCTACTTCATTTTCTCCTTCACCCGTAGAAGAGACCATAATCAACACTCCTCCTCCGGCCCCTTAAATTACCGAGTAGTCATCAAGAAGACCTCTCCTACTCATGGGGACACTTTTCCACTACCTACACCATCATAAGAAGAGTCCACCTCATCTAGCCCATCATCTCCTCTACCCATAGAGGATCCTTTAGAAACACCATTTCCTTAGATGATCATTCTCCGTCGACTTCCAAGATCCCATTTCTGATCTACTTTTGACTCTCTTACCCAAAGACTCAAGCTAGCCATTTCCCTATTTCTCAAACACATTTTACAAGGATTTCTACTTGATCCACATCAACCCACCTATAGTATTTTCATTTTCATGCTTGGCCGATCCTCCTGAACTATGTTGATAGAGCCTTACTTTAGGGATGTCTTCTACTTCCTGCTTCAACCCAAATGTAGTTGTCACTCACCGACACCTCCACAATCTATCCAAAATTGTTTCAAGCGGTCAAACCAAACACAACCATGACTAGTGGAACACCTTCTATATCCTTGCCCACAAACAAACACACACTTCCACCCACAACCCAACACACGCCTATACCCAAACACCTACCCACGCCTATATCACCTCCCTTACCTAAACCCACCATTAGCTTAAGGGTCATGCCAACCTCAAACCTTACTTACCCAAATAAGATTAGATTTATCCATATCCTACTGCACCAACACTAAACTTATTCCTCCCTAAAAGGAAGCCCTAACCTTCTAGGGCTCATACACCAACCTCACCTACCCAACCGTTGTCACCTTCACCTCTTCCGTACATCCCAGACCTCACCCCTCAACCCCGGCCAAGCAGCCTTCTTCCACCGGTAAACCAAGAATGCAACATCTCGCCTTCTCATCATGGCTCTCTAATATACCCAAGCAATCCACACAACCCCCACCATCACCCATAACCTTCTTACCACCCATACCACCACTACCTTCCATAACTTCTTCACTACCCTTGACACTTTCATCTCGTACACTCACACCTTCTGCCCCACCTCTACCAACCACTTCCACCACCATTCAGTTTCCCCATGGGTAACCCACCCTCTTATACCATCTTCTTTTCCCTCTACATATCGTACTATCATGTCACCTTTAACCAAGAGGGTACAACCCAAAGTTAAGAATCTGCACCCCTCGATAAGGTAGTCAAACTAACTAAATCTTCTATCGCTAGGTCTTCTACCATGCCCATACCTAAACAGATGCCACCAAGACCTAAGATCACTCCACATACCAAACTAGTGGACTAACCCACTACCCCTCCTGTAAAGTCTCTTCCTCCATAATCAGCCACACCTGCACCCAAACCCACACTCACCTCCCATTGTGATCCGTTAGCGGGGTCTTACGCTAAGATCTTAACCAATCTCTTAGAGAATTATATCATCACATTACCACCACTTGGACCTTACGATCCTCTCAAAACTAAGCCAAAAGGGTTTGATGAGACCAAGATTTGTGCCTATCATCGTGTGCTAGGACATGATGTTGAAAATTGTAAGGCCTCGAAGACCATCCTTATCCAACTTTGTCCTCCTGAGCACAATTTCAATGATGAAAACCTTCTCGATGAGGACCATGCTCCACCTTCACCCATCACCACACCTCATCATCCTTTAACGATCCAAAAACTAGTATCTTCACCCCCATAACCCTTTTATCCACCCCCAAAATTTGAAATCAACATGATCAACATTGCCACCTGCACTCAGAAGGACAAAGGCAAAGAAAAGGAAACTAGCCCATCAACCAACCTTGTACCCAACATACCATCTACACCCACACCCAAAGTCACCATTCGAGGTCCTGCATATCCTATTTCTGATGGGGTCACACATCACACAATGCTAAAAAATTGCACCAATCCTCCCTCAAAATGTCTTTATATGACCTCATCCAAACCTTTGAGTCACATCATCAAGCCCTCATGGAGATCCTTCAATCTATCAAGGTTTTACCAAATGACCCCATGCCCGTAGCCTCCATCATCACCCCTCATCATGTATTTTCTCTCACTAAGTTGTCACATTCCTCTACACCTCCACTTGCTCGCCAAGTAGCCACCCTCAACTTATCGGATGAAGAGATCACTCTCTTCAAGTCTGAGGACCCCAATCCCACTCTTTTCATCTCCGTCCATATCAATAATATACACATACAATGTGTTATGATTAATGGTGGTGCTAGTATTAACATCATCACTTACCATGCGTATAACCAAATGCGCATACCTTTCAATCAGTATGCATGGTAACCCCATTATGCTACACTCCTTCAATGACGCCATGACCTCTACCCTAGATACCATCATTATCCATGTTCACGTGGGTCCTCGTAGTGTCCTGGAACTCTTCTATGTCTTAGAAGGGGAGTTCTAGTATAATCTTTTGCTTGGCCGACCTTGGATCCGTGCCATGGGTTGTGTCCCTTCGACTTTACACCGCTGCCTAAAATTTGAACACGAAGGACATAACTACACCATTCTGGCTGATCCATCACATTTCAAGACCTATAACATGTTATACCGACCTAACGATGTACTTGTCCTAATCAAGGCATCTGTCATTACCCCTACTTCACCTTCATCCACAAGCCCCTCCACCAAGACTACCACCGCCTCTCACACATCTAACCCTACTATCCCTACCACCACCGCAACCTCTATCGCTGGCTCACCTGCTCCCCCATCATGTAGCGAGCCGTCTATCCCCGCTTCCTACATATCGACCACCGATCCCTTACAGGTGTTTTTCACCAAATTACTCGGGAGTACCACCTATACAACATCGACATGTTCCTCACTCTGCAAGAGTATGGAAACCTACGTCAACACCCTTGTTATGACTACCACGTAGGTGAGGTTTTTACTTATGGTACTCCCCACCTTTAGCAATCTAATGTATGGGGGACTTGATATTGCTACTTATAAACCCAAACCTCCATCCCAAACACAACCATTTTCATCTGACCTACACTCCCTCACTAACCACCGCTTCGCTCACACTTTCCTTCACCGGTGCATGTGGAAAGGATTTGGCTTTGGATTTTATGAACAAGGCCACCACACTATCATCTCCTGTACCACCCATAAACAAAATGACCATAGTGGCATTGGTTTTGACACACCACCTCCCAAGAAGGCTCGTGTTGACCTCATTTAGGAAGAAAAACCTTCCCCACCTCATTCACCCATGTCACCATCTTCACCCACGAGAGTCCATAGATCCTGAATCTATTCCTCCTAATTTTTTTTTTCAAGTAAACATAATTTCCCGGGACCTTTGACCTATCAACGTGATGGTGAGGGATCCTTCTTCTCTCCATTCCCGTATCTTGACATGATCGATGCTAATAAACCTTCTATTTATGTCATTCAATGTCAAGATGATGATTCCATCCTCACATACCGTGTGCAAAATATTCTTATATTCAATGGTCATTACCTTCAGAGACACAAACCATGTTGAACAATCGACCATTGAAATCAACATTAACACTCTGATTTACCCGCATATTTTGAAGATAGACCAATCTTATATGCTATCAACAGAAGCTTTTACCTCTTTCCTTTAGGACCATAGCAACGCTTTTGCTTGGTCCTATCTTTGATATGCCCGGTATTGACCCAAAACCATGGTCCATAATATCGTAACCATTCCTGATGCCAAACCCATCAAACAAAAGCTATGGAAAATGCATCCTCCCATTTCTCTTCTGGTCAAAGAAGAGCTTTAGTGCCTTCTCTCGCTTTCCTTCATCCTACACATTGACTATCCCCAATGGATTTCTAACATCGCCCGTCGCTCACAAAGGTGATAGGGGACTCTGCATTTGTACTGAATTCCATGACCTCGACCTAGCTTGTCCCAAAGATGAATTTCCCTACCAGAAATGATCGACTAGTTGATCTCATTACTAGCCATGAAATGCTATCACTCATGGATGGTTTCTCGGGTTACAATCAAATATTACTAGCTCCATAAGATCAACACACATCGCCTTCATCACCCCCTTAGGGACCTTCTACTATCGAGTCATGCCTTTTCTCCTTAAAAAAGTTGACGCTACATACCAACAAGCCATGACTTACATCTTCCATGACATCATGCATCACATATTAGAAGATTACGTAGATGATCTACTTGCCAAATCCAAACATCGAACTAAACACCTGACCATCCTTAAGGTCATCTTTGATCACCTCATTAAGTATTGTGTTCACCTTTAACCAAAGAAGTGCATCTTTGCGGTAATTTCCGGAAAAATCTTGGGTTTCATCATTTCTTTGTGTGGCATAAAATTCGATCCTGATAAAGTCAAGGCTATTCTAGAAATGCCTCCGCCTACTAATCTCCATCAACTTTGAAGCCTATAAGGAAAGTATTAATCCATTCATCATTTTATCTCGTAGCTCTCGAATGATGTAAACCATTTCATCTTCTCAAGAAATATATCTCATTCAAATGGAACGATGAAATCCATAAAGCCTTTGAATCCTTAAAACACTAACTTCTTTAACCACTCAGTGCTCATTCCTCCTAAATATGACCAATTTTTTTCTATATATTTATGCCCTTTGAACATTCTTTAGGTGCCATGTTTTCTCATCACGGTGACCAACACCGAGAGTAAGTGGTTGATTACATAAGCCGTACTTTATGGACTATGAAATTAGATATACCCATGCCAAAAACTCTACTTAGCCTTAGTTTTCATTGCCACTAAAATCATCATTACCTACTCAACCAAAAACCTTCGTCATTACTAATACCGACCCTTTACACTATATATGTACGCCAAACCCTATCAACATCAACATTCCACACTTTGTTTATTCTTCATGCCGACCTCAACCTCGAATTCATTCATCAAAAATCCATCAAGGGCCAAGATATTGTTGAAAAACTAGCCGACGCACCTCTTTCCGGAATCAACCCTCTAACTTTGATTTCCCGAGGCATTCTATAACTACCCTATCCTTAGGCAAATCTGCTTACCAAATGACACTCTTATTTTATGGCTCCAAGTGTCGTGGGGGTGGGGCTGGTGTTATCCTCATTCCTATTGATGGTGAACCTATGCCTTTGTATTTCAAACTCGATTTTGATTATACAAACAATATTTCCGAATATGAAGCACTCATATTGGGCCTCTAGGATGCTTATGCCTTGGATGTTAAGTCCATCAATATCTTTGGTGATTCCCAACTGGTTGTAAACCAAGTCAATGGTATATACTAGTGTCGTAATGAGATACTTCAAAAGTATAAACATCACGTAGATATACTTTTGACCACCTTTGACTGCTACGAACTTTAAACCACCCCACATTCTACTAATAAATTTGCGGATACCATGGCCTACTTGGCTTCTCAGATACTGCTTCACTTCTCGAATCTAAAATATTTGTCACAATATAAAGGATATAATCACCTTCTTATTTACCTCATGAGGTATACTCCATCGTAACTATTACACCCGATCCACATGACCTTTGGTTTAAACAATTTTCACAATATCTATCGCTTTCCATTCTATCCGCTGATCTCAATCGTAATGGACAACGGCATTTCTTAAAAGTTTCTCTTGTTATGTCAACATGGGTGGTCTCCTTTATAAGCACAACTTCGATGGTATCCTCTTATAATGCCTTACCAGTTTGAAATTCCTTACACCCCATAAGGAAGTCCACGATGGAATTTGTTGATGTCACTTTAGTGGTTTAGCTGTCGCACATGCCGAAACACATTCTTTGCCTTGGATATTATTGGCCAACCTTAAAATGTGATTGTTATGATTATGTCAAACATTGTGTGAAATGCCAACAACATACTAATCTTCATCACACACCTAGTCATGCCTTGCAAGTCGCACGAGACCTTTGGCCTTTCTCTCAATGGGGTTTAGATCTTGTTGGTGAGATCAATCCCCATTCTTCACAATGCCACCAATGGATCATAACCACTACTGAATATTACACTAAATGGGTAGAGGCCATTCCCCTCATTTCTACAAAATCGAGAAAATATGTGAATTCATCAACCATCACATCATTTGTCGCTTTGGTGTTCCTCACTGCCTCATCACTGATAATGGAAAACAATTCAAAAACAAAACCCTACGTAAGCTATGCGATGCTTTTGGAATCCAACTCAGTTTCTCATCACCTTATTACCCACAAACCAATGGCCAAGCCGAATCGACCAATAAAACCTTGAACAAAATTCTTATGAAAGTAGTCAATGATATTGGGAAGGATTGGCATACGCACATTCCTTTTGCCTTGTGGGCTTATCGCACTGATATTCACACTTCAACTCTTTGCCACACCTTTTTCTCTGGTCTATGGTACCGAGGTTGTCTTACCTCTCGAAGTCTAGATTCCATCTCTCGCATCTCACTACAAGACATGCTCAATGACGATGACTTTTACTAAGATTGTTTGGTGTAACTTGAGTTATTAGATGAACGCCATCTCAATGCTCTTGACCATCTCCAAATCTACCAAAAACGTATCAAATGTGCCTATGAAAAACGTGTTCATGAACAAACCTTCTAGGTCGATGACCTCATCCTGAAGGAAAATCAACATGTAACCAAAGAAGAGAAAAGTAAGTGGGGAAAATTTTCTCCTAATTGGCTTGGACCCTATATCGTTACCCATGCATATGGATTAGGTGCTTATCATTTGTCTTCACTCAAAGGTAAACCCGAACCTAAGCCCCTCAATGCCTTGTATCTTTGACAATTTTATTGTTGACATTAAGTCCTATATCACTTTACTCATGCAGTTGATCGCTCATCCCTTGAGCGATGTTCACCTTCCATATTACCCATTTTGAGGATCCACGACTAAACAAGAATCATGTGATTACCCGTCACCTTTTAGCCTTGTCTTCAATATGAGTACCATGGCTCTACTCATAGCATGATTCTCATGGATACTTTTATCTTCTCCAAGGTGGAATCCCATGGTTGTTCATCACTTGAAACCACCTCTTTCATAGTTAACCTATGTGTACTATGGTTTTTCCTCCGAAAAAGAACCTAATCTTCCTCTATAGTCTTGTCCATGACTTAAACATCTAAAAAACAAAAAAACAAAAAGATATATAACTCCTTGATTCAAACTTCCAACAAAAGATGACTCCCTCAAAAGGGACATCTCTTCACTCTACTTCCACCACTATAAATAGACTTCTCCCTTGAAGGACAACTATATCAAGTCATTTCAAAAATACAATAAAAATATCCGAAGCTTCTTACATCAATCAGCTTTGCAAAGACCTCAAGGAGATAATATAATCATCCCATATAGAATTCCCACTTTGATCAGTCTATTGAAAATACAAAAAATGATAAAATTTTCATCATGGAATTGCCTATTTTTGATCCTAGGTTTCTTGCTAAGAAAAACATGTTTGTCGTACACTAAGTTACGCTAAACCACCCATTCTCACCTCATCACCTTTTCATCCTAATTTCCTCTTTACTCAAGGGACTTTCCATGACCATGACATTTCATGATTATGTGCCTTTATTCACCCTTAGAATGGTCCATTATGCAACGCCTTTAGGGTCTTATGTTCATAAGCCCCATCTAGGGTATGGTCAACTCATTAGAGGTCCTTATCAACTAAGCAAATCTTTTCCACCTCTTACCATTTGCCTTCCTCATTACTTATTGATTATCCTATATAGGACCAGATCATCGACACCTATATTTAAAACAACTCAACCATGCCTATGACCTAAATTCAACCATGCCTATGACCTAAACTCAACCATGCCTATGACCTACATTCAACCATGCCTAACACCTACCAACCCATTCCTCTACTTCATCATAATCTTCCCTAGCTTATGGGAGAACTACATTGGCTTGAGGTCCCTTTTCGCCAGGACTATGTAGGCAAAACTTCAAGGGCATGGGGCCCTTAGAGGTTAGCTCAGCCACTCTTTACCCTAACCAATTCCCCCTTTCACTTTCCTATTCACATTCTACCTAGTTAGTTTCCATTTTATATCAATAACTGGAAATTAAACCAAACAAGCATCAATTAATACACATTTTTACCACATCATCAAATCATTCATTTCTCATTTTCACATTTCCATTATAGCACATATGTGGAAATTTAAACCATAACCTGTATATATATCACCATTTTTCCCCCATGTTACCTACAACTTGGACATTAAATCATGCCTAAACCAACCTAACTCCACCATGCCTAAACCAACCTGACTCAATCATGCCTAAATCGACCTAACTCCACCATGCCTAAATTGACCTAGCTCAATCATGCCTACATCGACCTGACTTAATCATGCGTACACTGACCTGACTCCATCATGCCTAAACCAACCTAACTCCATCATGCCTACAATGACCTGACTCCATCATGCCTAATCCACCTATTTTCCATCACATACACACATAATAAAAAAAATTAAATTAGGCATCTCCTGGTTGATATCCTCCATGGCCGTCTCACTGTCTCCTCCTCTACTTACGTGCGGAATCCCGCTAGCATCTCACTACCCACCATAGGCCTCGGTCCCAACCTCGATGTACCCTCACATGGAACTAGCCTCCGTAGACTAGTGGCCTCACCCCTGCTCCTATTTCTACGGGTTCACGCCCCTGTACTCTCCACACTATGTGTGCGAGACCTAGTCCTCTCACTTGAGGCCTGCTATGCTTTGTACTCTGCATAGGAGGGGACATATATCCCTGAAGCCATCAAGTGATCTTGATAATATCGTGCCTCTCTTAAAGTATCCCTAAACCTAGCCATAGGTACTATTTGTGGTGGTGCCATTGACCTTTAACCCTATACTTGTGCACCGAGGGACCCCCGTCCCTTAGCCTATGTGGTACCTCTATCCACGAGCCTATGGGGTGCTCATTGTTTATAATCGGGCTGTAGGGGCCAAAATATGTGCATGTGTAATGGCCAAATAGCTCTATAACCCTATAACCTATGCCTGAATGTGGCAACCTATGCCTCGACCCAAAGTGACCTATCCCTACACTATCCCCAACTATGTGACCCAGAGTCACCACCTGCCCCTGTAAGGCATCTCTCTAAACTATGATGGTGGCCAAATCTAGCTACCTCGACCTCGGTGGTACTCTTTGCTCACACAGTGTCTTTGCCTTTGATGTCTATACCTATTAGTAACTCTAGCATCATTAATCCACCGCCTACCCCCTACTCCTCCTGTCATGTAGGCACCATCGGGTACCGTGGTAGAGGCATAGGCCTCTCCATGTCATCCTTCCTTGTACTATGGAAATGGTGGTGGTATATCTTGGGAAATCCCAACTGTCACCTAACCCTATCAATGAGGATTATGCCAAAGACAACGCCCTCTATCCATCTCACCATCTATAATCCATCCACTTCTATGGAAATCTACACCAGTATGAAGGGAAGCCAACTTATAGCCTTCAAATGACGTCCACTCAGGGACAATCCCTCTAGTAAACACTTGTAATAAGCTACATCAAGTATAGCCACTGATACTTCGGTGTTCTCCAACCGTAGGTACCCATTGCCTGTAGCCCACCAACAAAAAACCCAACTCAAATGCATCAAGTCGAGGCATGCCCACTGGACACACACACGATGTGCTCATATGCCTAACAAGTGTAGTAAGAAGGTGTGACATAGGTTTGAACCATCACAATCACCCATAGGCCCACAACTCTCTATACAACTACACCAAAAAGGCTAGTGCCCATGCAAACTGGGTCCTATCCTCCATCATATCATGTAAAACCCCCATCAATGATAGTGGGAACCTCCCACCCTCTGCATCTAGTAGTGAAAACCACACACTTCCTCCATCATCAAAAATACTAGCCTCATATCCTTCGGATGGGATTGGTACGTATCTCCATAACTCATGTTGGAGCTATGGAATCTCAACTCGCCAACCCTCCCCAAAAATTGTCAACATAAGCTCCTCACATGCCTATGAAGAATTGAATACACTAGTGTGCCTACTATTGGTAGCCATAGGATCCTATACACATCCTCCAAGGTGATGGTCATCTCACCTATCGACAATGGAATGTGTTGGTCACCAAATCCCATCTGTCGATGAGGGCAACCATCAAACTCAGCTCCCGGACTATATATTAGTAGCGTCTAACCCCAATCAGGCCAACCTCTATAATATGCTACCACTCCTTGATCATCATGCTCACTCACATCGATACTAATAGGGGAGGTAGCCTATCCCACATCTGTAACTGGTCCCTCACCCGCATCCAACAAACCATCAAATTATTAAACCTTGACCATACTGCATTCACCCTT
This sequence comes from Taxus wallichiana var. yunnanensis, assembly GCA_018340775.1. Lineage (NCBI taxonomy): Eukaryota > Viridiplantae > Streptophyta > Pinopsida > Cupressales > Taxaceae > Taxus > Taxus wallichiana. Next base: position 465,622,532 of record CM031241.1, read on the forward strand.
GACCCCCTACTTATAACTATTATCCTACTTATTTTCATTCAACATTACCTTCCTATCTCACCCAACCACCCTTACTCATCTCCTAGCCCATTTTTCTCTTAATGACGATCGCATCGGTTACCTCATCCATGACGATGTCTTTGGTTAATGACAACCAACATCGGCCAACCCTTGATCGACGTCGGTCATCATTGCGCTTGAAAATCCGAAAAACCCATTTATTTTCCCCAAATTCCCCATTTCTCCCTAACTACCCACCCATTCCTACCCAAATCCCCCTCAACCCCTCCCCCATCCTCATTCACCTAATTACACCTTCCTACATTCCTATTTCACCCATTTTCTTCCCAAATTCAAATTTAATTCTCCCCCAAACCCACTTCTACCCAAACCCGATTTCTACAAACCAAATCACCTAACCAACAAGGAACGAGAGCGAATCTTACCTCTTCATGATGTTGTCTCGTGGAGGCATGTATAGCCACCGCACCTGGTAGTCCAATCGACCCTATCCTACCTCTACCATGCCGAGAATCTACCTCAAATCTCTCCACTAATCAACTTGTCCCCGATCTCATGGACCCATCTACCTAGTACCTCTCACCAATCGGATCTCTCCACCTCAGCCAAGTACAATGCCTTGTCCTTTCCTCTTGAAAAGTGCCGAAAATTCAAATGGATTTGTCATTTTCTCCAATGGTACAATAAAACAATGATTCTGTAAAATACATAATTTTTGTTTTATAAACCCACCCCGACCTGACCGACGCCGGTCCTATTTGTGCCCTAGCCAACCGATGTCGGTCACCCTATAACCAACATCGGTCAACCCTTATAATTGTTTGGTGATGCGGCCTAGAATTTACCGAGATAACACCATAGTTGTGTTGGCACTTCACTTAACCTAGATTGAGTGCTCACCCAAATCAAGAAAAGGTACGTGGTCCCTCTTTAGGGTTGTTATAGTAGGATGTTAGCATGATGAAGGAAGAAATTGTTACGAAATTTAGATAATGTTAGTGTGAAACAAATAAAGGTTGTAATTTGTTGTCAACCAAACAACTCAGAGATATTAGTGGGATTGTGTGAGTTGTCCAGTGATAAGCTTTGACTCCTAAATATTAGGATCAAGCTTTTGTATAAAATATCACTATCTATTGAATAAAATCATCCGGGAGTTATTTTGATCAATTATTTTGTCTCCTGTGTATTTTGTCTCAGCATATATTTGTTTGATTGCTCTGGTTATTCTCCATCATCTGGTATCAGAGCGTGGCTATTCTAGAGAGGTGGATAGAGATTTGAGGAAGAAATGGAGAAATTTTCAGACAAAGACATGTAGCAGGTTTGCTATACTTGAAGCTTGATGCAGGTTATTAAAACTACGATATCTTTCGTGTTTCTTAATGAAATTGGGTGATTCAAAATGTTATGGAAAGCTAACATCATGTAGAACAAAACCCAGAAATATTTTTTGATATTGATTTACAGGTTGAGAGTAGTTTTCATTGGAAAATAGACGAATTTTGAGTGACGGGATTGGTATATCTCAGGATCCGTTTTGTAAATGATTTGATAGATCTGCGTGGAGTTAGTAGAAACTTCTGCATGCTATGCTGAGCAGAGAAGAGAGAAAACCCACGTGAAAGGAGCATTCTGAATTCATCTGCGTGGGAGGAGTGATTCAGGGACTCTGCGCGTGAAGGATTTTTTTACAAGAGCATCAACAACAAAAAAAAAAACGTGGATCCTTGGATCAGTTCTAAACTGCGTTAATGTTTTGTTTTTGTTTTATATAGTCTGTTTTAAATTACTTTATTTTACTTTAATAAAGACAATATTTATTTCTAATGTATAGCCTTCAGCTATATTAGAAATTAGAATAGAATATTGTCAAAATATCCATGTAAAATTTAAAAAGTAATTTGTTCTTATTACTTTTTAAATACATAGTATAAATCGAGCAATATCGGTTGAAACCGACTCCCATAAGAGTGCATTTTCAGTCGAAACCGACGCTCTAAGGTATAATGGACATTCCGCTAGACAAATTCAATGGATTAAACTTTCACACTTGGAAAGTTAAAATCCAAATGCAATTAATGCATAAAAACCTATGGGGGATTGTAAGCGGAAAAGAAACACAACCAACTGATGCTGCTAAATTACTAGAATGGCATAGCAGGGATGACAAGGCAAAATCCATTATTGGACTTGCTTTATCAGATACTGAATTACACTATGTGGATTTAGATAAATCATCACTAGAGATATGGGATCTTCTTAACAAAACATTTGGGTCAAAAGCAACAAATGCTAAATTTTCACTAAAATTGCAACTCTTTAAACTAAGGATGAGTGATAGTGTGACAATGTCAAGTCACATTAATGAACTAAGGTCCCTTTTGAGACAACTTGCAGAAGTAAAAGCTGTAATAGAAGATGAAGATGCTAAAGCCATACTTCTAAACAGTCTCCCACCAAAATACAGTAATGTTGTGTTCACTCTCGGACAGATGCCCACACAAACACTAGAAGACATAATATCTGCACTTCTAAGTGAAGAAAAGAGAACTAAAGAAGACAATCAGGAAGAGTCTGCTCTCTATGTCAAGAAAAAATTTGCAAAAACCTACAGGAACAAAGAGGAAGTAGAATGCTTCTACTGTAAACAAAAGGGACATAAGTCTCCATTCTGCAAAATCAGAGCAAAAGATGTCATCAGTGGGAAACTCAAAATGGATGAGGCCAATGTAGTTGTTGAAGAATTAGAATATGAAGAAGAACCAACACCAGAAGAACCTGATTACAACTCCGATGACTTTCTATTCTAAATAAAGTAATTGGAGGCAGGAGGCAAAGGAGGAGGCAAATCTGCATCTCTTGTTAATCACCAACAAAGAGAATGTTGCATTGTATTGGTGATATTTATTTTCTGTTGTGTGTTTCATTTCTGGAAATAAACTTGTTAAATCAAGTACATGATTGTATCACCTGCATTAGTCAGGATGTGATGGGGGTTAAAGGGATACTGGCATTAAATGACATGGTTTTTGGTAAACCAGTAAAACCAATTGGTTGTTGGTAAACCATGGATAAACCTTCATCTGGTTTTATGGTAACCATGGAAAAACCATACTTAGGTTTGTGAATCCTTGGAAAATCACACAGTCATTGTTCACACTAAGGGGGTGAATGTTACGAAATTTAGATAATGTTAGTGTGAAACAAATAAAGGTTGTAATTTGTTGTCAACCAAACAACTCAGAGATATTAGTGGGATTGTGTGAGTTGTCCAGTGATAAGCTTTGACTCCTAAATATTAGGATCAAGATTTTGTATAAAAGATCACTATCTATTGAATAAAATCATCCGGGAGTTATTTTGATCAATTATTTTGTCTCCTGTGTATTTTGTCTCAACATATATTTGTTTGATTGCTCTGGTTATTCTCCATCGAAACATATATATCCATAACTAATCCACCATTCTACAATGCATGCTACATTCAGATCTATGAAAGAACAAGTTTAAACAATAATCATGATTGAATCAAGAACATACACTACTCAATTACACATAGGAATGACACTTAGGTTTAGCCAATATCTTCCATCTATTAATAAACATAGAAGCTCCTTACAATAATGGCAATCTATACCAATGTGTGCATGGATCTGATATAGTAATCCAATCATATGCGCATACCTCTATACCTTCATACATCCATCTCTCTGTGTGTATATATTCTACTATGTTCTTCATATCATATATATATATATATATATATATATATATATAGGTGTGGGGCTTGCCTTTCACCGCTTATCTATTCTAGAAATAGGCCACATGCTATTAATAGCCACACACCATTTACAGGCATAACCACACATGCAAGTGTGCTATCTATAGACCTCTTATAGTTAATTGAAGTGAAAATCCTATTCTTAGCTCATCTCCATGTAAAATGCTTGATCCGATCCTCTAAAGATAGAAAATGCATGGCACGCAGTCTCTACATCATTGGTGTGTTCTGCACGCCATCTTCTAAAAATAGGTCTTCATGCTAAAAATCAGCTAAGTCTTGAATGTTGAACTTTCCCTCTTGCACGCGGGTTCTTCCTGTCCCTCTCGCACCCTTGATCTTGGCCTTCTCTCCCATGTAGAATTCTTGTGTGATCTCTAACAAGTATTCTCTAATCAACATTACCCCACACTAATCTCATTGTTATCTCGACAATGGGTATCTCCAAAAAATGTAGTAAAGAATAGAAGAATGGAAAGAATAAAAAGAATGTAGATAAATAAAGAAGTTTTATGAGGCTATGAGGTAGCCTCCTCTGCATCAGTTTGAAGTATCAACTCGGATACTCCTCCTTTATTTCGGCCTCCAAGGCCTACCATTCAATGAGTGCTTGTTCTAATTTCTCTAGAATGTCCACAACAATGGATTCCAACTCATCCCTCACAATCTCCCCTTTTTCATTTTACTGAAACCAACACAATGCTAGACATTGAGGTCATTCTTCCTTCTAGAAGATCCATCTTCTTCTTTCCTTTTACTCCTACTACAATTACCTTCTTGGGTGCCATTTTTACCTTGCAATCCTTTGTAGATCCTTTCCGTTCAAATTCTGTAATGTGTGAAGCAAACCCTAGTTCAATTTAGCATGCCCTAGGTGAAATTACGTGCCCCTAACTCGTCTCCATCACCTCGCTTCACTCAAACCCTTCACCACTAGGGACACAAGCTTCTTCTGTGCATAGATCTCTTCGTCACGACTAGTTACACACCTCTCGCACCTTAAAACGATCACTCGGCTCTTCACACTTGGCTTCTTTCAAATACTCTTAATCGCAATGGTAAAAATGAATTCGCATCCCATCCTTATATAGATTTTTCAAATTTTGATGCATTTATTTCTCCTTCACCTACCAAATATCCTCTCATTCATTGACCAAATTCATTTGTCATGCGGTACATCTTCGCGCCCCAGCTATAACCTTCTAGTGTGCCTTCCTACCCTCTAGTCATAGAATTCTCTTCAGCGTGTGCCCTTACGCCCGAGTACCTCATCACTTGTACCTTCTCTTGGTAGTTATCATGGCCTCTTCTTACCTCGTGTTATACTATCCTTTCATTCATCTCCATCCTTGGTCAGTTTTGAGAAGCAATCTTCTTTTGACTTAAAGCACACCCGTAGTAGCTTATTCCTTTCACCTTTCAATTCCCACAATATTTTACTTAGATAACTATAACCACCCCACACTAAAGGTATGTGCATTCCTCTGTGCATAAACATTCTTCATATAGTAATTAGCTTCATGTGCACAAGCACGCTTATTACACAAAAACAACAACTAAATTGACAAAGCATAACAAAATGAAGGAAATACAAAATTGAAAACCTAATCTAAATGGCAATACTACCTTATTACAAACACTAAGAAGACTTATTTATAGTAGGGCTTCAGCCTACTCTCGTTAAAGTAACTGGGTAGCCGTGTTCCATCAAGTGCTTCTAACTGGTAAGCACCTGATTCAAGTATGTAAGTGATGACATACGACCCCAACTAATGTAATTTGAGCTTTCTTGGATGGCACAAGAACTTTGAGTCATAAAGAAGTACCATTTGTCCAATCTCAAACTTCTTATCCCTTATGTTTCTGTCATGCCATGCTTTCTACCTAGATTTTTCCTACTTCTGACTCCATCATGCTATGGCTCGTCACTCATCCAGTTGAATCATCTTCTTGATACGCTCTTCTAAAGCCTGCTCATTAGCTAGACCTCCAAACGTGCACAATTTGCAAAGAAGGTAACATAAATTCTATAGGGAGAATGGCTTCTACACCAAACACCAACTGAAATGGTGTGGATTTGTTCAACCTCTTATAAGTTGTTCTATATGCCCAAAGAACAACCGACGCTTTGTCATCCCAATCCTTTCTTCCAACATCAATTTTTTTTTCAAAGTCTGGCTCAAAATCTTATTGAAAGCCTCAGCAGTTCCATTTTCCTGAGGATGATAGGGTGTAGTTTTATGGTGTGCAACCATAAACTCATCTAATAGGATCCCGATAGTCTCATTCAAAAGTGCATATCCCTATCACTTGTCAAGCTTAAAGGACATCCATATCTTGTAAGAACATTATCCCATAGAAACCTAACTATTGTAGCTACTATACAGTCCTTCGTAGGTGCTGCTTCTACCCACCGTGTGAGATAATTTGTGTAAGTAATGATATAGTGTGACCCAGTCCTACGTGCGGCTAGAAAAATAGGTCCTATGAAGTCAATGGACCATTTCTCAAATGGTTCAGCACTAGTAATTGGTCTCAAAGGCATCTCATCTCTTTTCCCTAGTTTTCCTAGACACCGAAAATGATCACATGCCTTCTGATGTTCTTTATAGTCTTTATACAATGTATCCCACCATAATCTAGCTAGTAGGATATTCCGGGTAGTCGCATCACCCGCTTAATGGCCTCCCGTAATACCACCATGGGCTTCTTTTATAATATCATGAAGCTTATGCTCTAATACACAACGGCGTAATACTTCATCTCTACCTAACTTGTAGAGGTCACCACTAATTAACATAAAACGTGCCGCGTATAGCAAGTTGTTTTTTTCTAATGCCTTCATTCCTTGTGGAGCCACACCACCCATAGAAAGACAACAATGTCTTATAATTCGATGGCATGCATTGTAATCTAGATATCTATGCATCGACATGGTTTCTCCAATTTTTGTGCCTCCTCTCGGAGTGAATTCTCCGACAAGTGGTCTCGGTCAAGAGTTAATTTTCCTTGGCTTCACCACAATTGTGAATTCAAACTCTTGAAATAGGAGTACCTTTTACCCAAACAAATCTCTTAGCAATTTGGATAACTTGCATTCACATTTTGGCCCTAAGTTATCTATTGAGGAATTGCGTGCACTCAAAATCACTTGGCACATTACCCCCTGGTCGCAATTTACTTGTGCACCCCTTTCCTTTTTCCTTCCACTTCTCCCTTATGCCCATGTTCCACATGTTCACCTTCTTCCTAGTCAGCTTCTTCCCATCCTACGTGCCTCACAATTACTACTAAGTCCTTGGCCCTTCATGCACCATACCCATTACTTTATAATAGTTATGCCTTAACCATACATTCTCTACTCACTAGTTTGCTTCATCTCCCTACGTGCATCACGCATCCCCCTCCGTGCCTTCCTCTATTTTCTCTGTGCACCCTTCCCTCATACCCTTCTATTCTAGATCATCTTTTGACACGCTTAAGTGTAATATGCATAACCAAATCAAAGCGTGCCAACAGGTGCCAAATCCTTAATAAATGAATGATTGACATGTGGCGTAAATGACAAATATTTGTACATTTAGCGACCATATCAGCCAATCAGCGCATGCCACATGTTTTGCATATGCTGAAGACTCGACATCTTCTGATAGCCATATCTTCTACTATAGAGCTCAGATCAGTGTGCGTATGGACTTGTTAGAGAGCTGCCACGACATTAGATACAGTGCTAGAAATTCAAAATTCAAATTCTGTGGATCTCGGTAGGTGAGAAATGGGAAAACGCCTCTCGAACATTGTTAAGCGGTCTGATTGCTCCAACCACCCAATTTGGTATGATTTTCCCTCCTTTGTTTTCAACATGTCAAATAGGCATGGGGAAGCATATTTCATAGAGTTCAAGTAGGTTTCCAAACATTGAATGCTTATTGTTGGTGGTTTTGTTTCAAATTTGGGTTTTCCTCCTTTTCCCTCCTTCCTCCATGGATTCATCTATAAATGTAAGACCAAGGATCATTTTTTATGTTGGACACTCTGGATCCTTACACGTTTTGCTAAGGACTTCATATTTTATGTATTTTGAGTTGCAAACCTCTATGTTTGGCTCTTTCATGTGGATATCAACCTCCTTCGTCATTCAGTAACAATTCGTTTATTTATGGAACTAATAAAAGCATCATTCCAGAACTATTCTCTATCCTAACGTGTTTTCATTCCTTCTTCTTGCCTTTTCTCTTACATTGTGTGTCTTTGTTGTGCTATTTCAAGTTCCATGTAGTTCCATATTTAGTTGTGTTCCATGAGAATGATCTGGTGAATGCGTATTTTGTTGTGCTACTTGTGCCTAGCCTCCTTTCACGCATTCCCTGTCATTCTCACTTAAAATAGATAGTGTTCATCCCTTTTTTCTAGTGCTATCACCTTTTATTGTAGTTTACTTTATGTTATCCTTCTTTCCCTGGTCCCTTGGAATTCTTAGCTTAGTTTCCCCTTTCAGCACTAGGAGTAGCAATAATAATAGAAATAGATAGAGGAACCAGCCTTCTCTAGAGATCTGTCCCAAGATCGCAAGGTCCCACAACTTGGGGATGGTTCCATTGTGGTCTCAAACACCTCGGCCCTTTCGAGATCTCGAGACGGGTGCACATTTGAGCAACCAACAGTTTCTGGCATGCCTAGTGGGACCAACATTGAAATATCAAATTTCATATCTCTAAGTTTTGGTGTGTGAACTTAGTGTTTCAGCCTTTGGAGGCTCATTTCAAACACATCTAGTGACTCCCAATATTTTAAAATCTTTGTTTTAGCAATCCTGAGCACCTTTCATGAGAAGAGTGCACATAAGAAGAAGTGCAACAGTGAAGATTCTTTTGAATACCTCTAGCTATCCCCGAGAAGAGTTCATTCTAGAAATCCCATGCATGCATCTCTATCTCTAGTGTGTCACACCCATTCAACTCCTCAAAACACATAACATGCGCACTCCTATAATGGCGCATCGAAACCCCTCCATTAAGAAACTTTGCAAACTTTGCTTGGAGGGAGTCCCTTAGTCTTGGCCGTATAACATGATATACCAAATGGCGCACTCAAGAGTATTCCTTACTTTACTGGTGAGAATCAAGTCACCCCTTAGGAGCATATCCAGATGTGGAAAATGTGTGTTCACTCTATCTGATCACACATGATGATATAACAATCAGATTGTTTGCAGCCTCTTTCAAAGGTAAAACACTTCAATGGTACCGAGGCTTGAGACTTGGATCTATCACCACTTGGGATGAGTTGGGAAAAAATCTTTGTAATTACTTTGATGATAAGTTAGATCACCTATCATTGGTGGAGAAACTGACAACAACAAGGAGGGCACCCAATGAGCAGATGACTGATTTCAACATTAGATTTCAGAAGACTTGGGACAAAATTCCTCTTGTGGTAAGACCTACAACCCAACATGCTTTCCTTTATTATCTGAAGGTGCTCAATAGTGATATTTTAGTTATGATCCAATCTATGGGAGGTAGGACTTTACCAGCTACTTATAGCATTGTAGTAAGGGCAGAAAATAGTCTCATTCAGTGGGAAAGTTAGCTCTAGACCACCTATGCTCTGGTTCATAGAAATTTCACACGCACCCCAACCTTCGTGGCCCCTATTCCTATCCCTAAAAAAGCATGAAACCAGCTTGCCTCAACATCCTATTCTCCATCACAGAAAAAGGAAGATGAAGAATTGAAGGCCTTGATAAGAAATTTATCAAACAAGGTCATATCATTAGAAAAGCAACAAGCACAAGCCTATAGAGGCAATTCCAATTAAGCGCATGGCAGGAAATTAGCCTTGCGTAATCAATATGGAAATAAAAGATACACGCCCAATCAGTAGAATGACATATGGTAGCCTAATGCACATCTACCCTTGCAAGTTGTTCCTCCCGCGACTTCTCTCTTAGTACCCAGCCAGTGAGCCGAGCACTTATTCCAGGCTTCGAATAAATTAGCATAAAAGTCGAATGGTGCTTCCCTTGCAACATGCCTCATAGTCAATATCATTGTGCTAATGCCGCACGTGCCCAATCCTTCATGATCCAAAATGCTTCATCCTGTGAGCCCTCAAAAAGTGCCCATGAAGCAGATAATCTAGAAACCCTAGAAGTTCCTTTGGATTCCAATTTAGTGTTCTTTGGCACAAAGGAATTCTGTGCACTCAACCAGCCGCAGAAGATACAAATAGGCCACATGCCCAAGTTGCAGACAACATGAGATACAAGAAAATAATGTTAGAGTCAGGTGTGCAGGTTATACCCTAGCAATGCAAGAAGATCCTTAGAAGAAGAAAGAATTAGACAAGGAATCATGCGAAAGTGCTCAAATCCCTTTGTAGGAGGTCCCTCATAAAGCCCCATCTAAAAAACACGTGCTTCTCATTTGGTAGGCCGACCCTCTACCCCGGCTAAAATTCAAAGCTTCGTGCTTGAACAATCAAGAAGGGATGTTATTCCCCAAATGCATAAGATGGGGGCTTCCATTCAACATTGTTGACTAGATGAAGAGAAAAACATAAACGTCACAATGTGGGATGCCCTGACCATTCCATCTCAGCGGGATCTGTTGCATGAAGCTTTGGCACAACTCCTGCATGTTGACCCAGTTATGCAGAAGCCACACACTTCTATCAAAATATTCCAAGAAGAGGAGAAACAAGTAAGTAAAGTTGTTAAAACCCCACCCTTCTATATGTCCTTGATTATAGGCAAACACCTAGTGCATAATTGCATGATTAACTCAGTATTAGTACTTCGTTATGCCCAAGAAGATAGCTGATGTCTTAGGTCTGAAATATAGCCCTTTGTCTAAAGGAGTCTTGTAACTTGATGGATCAATTATAACAACCTTAGGAGTCATCAAGGATCTTGAGTTAACCCTCCATGCATGTCCAAGCCTGACAATTACTCAAGATGTGTCAATTATTGACTGCCTCCTTTGTTTGCCTCTATGTCTATCGAGAGAATTTACTGCCAAGGTGGGTGGTTACTTACCTTCTCGCTTGGTCTCATATGTTATTCAAGACAAGGTATGGTACCTGATTTACCATACAAGCTGAGCCTATATTTTCCTATCATGTAGAGCCATATGTCCCATCCCCTCTCCAAGCCAATTGTCTTATCTAGGAAGAACAAGTTTTAGTTCCTAAAGAGCAATCTCTTCCACCCTCTGTTCTAGACCTAGTGCTTGATGAATGGGCGGAAAGACATCACAAATTTGATCCCTATGCTAAAGAACTGGAAGCCTATGAAATTGGGCTTGGTACTTATTACATTCTAGAAGAAGACGTTACGCTTCACGCTCATGGGAGACAAAGTTCAAATTGGTCTATGGAAGTTGTACTTTGATGGATCCAGAAGTAGAAATGGCATGGGAGCAGGAGTGGTTCTCATTTCCCCTAAGGATGATAAATTCTTCTTCACGCATAGGCTATAGTTTACATGCTCTAACAATGTGGTAGAATATGAAGCACTGGTGCATGGCTTGCTCATTATTGAAAAGAAGAAAATTAAAGTGCTGCAGATCTTTGGGGACATAGAATTGATCATCCACTAGGTCACCAAAAATTCTAGACAAAGAATAAGCTTCTTAAAGCTTATAAATAGAGTTTGGGACGTACTTGAGAGCTTTGATGCCCTTAATTTGTAGGTAGTCCCACGCAGAATGAACAAAGAAGCTGACCAAATGGCCGCGCTTGTTCATTTTTCTCCTGCTAAGGACTTTGTCAAAGGAAACACTCAACACATTAAGATGGTAATCAGACCATCTATTCCAGACAATAACACTAGCTGGAAAGTGTTCGACAAAGTGACACATAGATCGTCTAGTTTATCTAGAATGAAGCTAAATTCTCATCAAGTATGCAAGTTGACTTGCATGACAACTATGGTGACCAAGTAATACAACTAAACAAATAAGTTACCTAAAGGGCTGGTCACCTTAGAGAAAATGTTCAATCCATATGATGCATTCAAGGGTGAAGAAAGATACATTCATGCTACGCAAGAAGATTGCTCCCCATTACTATTGTGCGCGGAAAAGAGCTACTTCTCGGTACGACTTGTGTAATGAAGAAAAATAGGCCTTCATCTCTCTCTATCAAAAATAAAGTGATATATTCTCATGGGAGTATGAAGACCTCAAAGGTTTTGATCCTAGTGTTTCTCAACACTCCATTGACCTTGATCCTAGTATAAAGCCCGTCAAATAGAAGTAGCGGCTAGTCAATCCAAAAATAGAACCCCTCATGAGAAAGGAGTTATCCAAACTCATTGAGGCAAAAATTATCTTTCCCATAAAATATTCCACTTGGGTCGAGAATATTGTTTCGTAAGAAAAAATGGTGAAATCGGACTCTGTGTTGATTTCGAGATATTTGAATAAGGCAAAAGGATCATTATCCTTTGCCTTCAATGGATTAGATTCTACGATCATAGCTGGTGCATAGACATTCTCTATACTAGATGGGTATTTTGGTTTCAATTAGACCCTAGTCAAGGAAGAGGATCAATTCAAAATAACATTTACAACCAAGTGGGAAACATATGCATATCAGAAAATGCCCTTTGGTTTGTCAAATGTGGGCGCAATGTTTCAACATGCCATGGATATTTCCTTCAAAGGTTACATCAATGAGTTCATCTTGGTTTACCTTGATGATATAACTATTTTCTCAAAGTAGAGTGCAAATCACATGGCGCACTTGAAAAGGTCTTTGAGAGATGCAGAGAATTTGGGGTATCTCTTAACCTAAAGAAGTGCAATTTACGATAATGAAGGGAAAGCTCTTGGGCCATGTGGTTTCAAAGGATGTCATTGTAATTGATCCCGAATGTGTTTCACCATTGTATCCCTTTCTCTGCCAAGACACAAAAAGGCCTTACAATCCTTCCTTGGCAAGATTAACTTTGTTAGGAATTTTATCCCTAACTTTGTGGGACTGGTTTAGCCCATCACCCTTATTCTCAAGAAGGACATAGCCTTCAGATGGAAAGCAGAAGGAAGAGAAAGCTTCAACAAGATCAAGAAGGAAATTGCTTGTGTGCCAACACTCATCAATCTAGATTATTCAAAGGATTTCATCCTTTATGCTTATAGTGCTAATGCAAGCATTCCGCTTTCCTAACACAGAAAACGAACAAGGGCTGGAACAACCAAAGGGCCTTCTTCAACAAGATGTGAAGGATTATGAATTGAAATATAGTCACACAGAGAAGCAAGTATTTTCCATCATGTGCGCTCAAGAAATTCAAAAGTATGCTTGCCACAAATCATATCAAGGTGTTAGTCTCCCACTCATCTATCAGAGAATTCATCATGGGAGCAGAAATCAGTGAAAAGAGAGCACGATGGGTGACTAAAATAATGGAATATGATGTGACTATTAAGGCCACATAGCTAGTAAGAGGCAGTGCACTCTACAAGTAGATTCCTGAGGATGTGCAGAGTGAACCTAAGGCTTCATTATTTCTGGATGAAGACCTTCCACATGTAGAACTTAAACAGAATGTAGACCCTGGTGTGCGTGAATAGGATGAAGGACATGATCACATTCCTTTTCGAGGGTGCATACCCTCTCGTTTAAATAAAGAAAAGAGAAGACATCTGAGGTTACAATATGTCCCTTATGTGTTAATTGGTGGACTTATCTTTAAAAGAAATATTGATGGCATGTTGTTAAGATGTATCAACAACGCATGGACTGAAAAGGTGTTAGCATAATTTCATGATGGATTCTCTGGTGGACACTTCTCTACCAAGACTACAACAATGAAGATTATAATGGCAAATATCTTTTGGCCTACCCTATTTACAGATGCACATAGGTGGGTCACAAAATGCAAGGAATGCTCTTTCTTTTTAGTAAAGAAAAGATTGACAGTGCTTCTCCTTCGACCAATCCAAGCGGATCAGCCCTTTATGGGGTCTCGACTTCATAGGAATAATCAATCTGCCTTCAAGCGTTGGACATAAATGGGTGCTGATAACTACAGATTACTTCACCAGATGGACAGAAGCTATCGTGCTTAAGGAATTAACTGAGGCAGTCATCGTTTACCCTTGTGGGTTTAGTCATAAGGTTTGGCGTTCCTCAAACCATTATCTCTAATAATGAAAAGGCCTTCCTTAGTGGTAAAATCACCGATTGGGCTCTAAGTCTGGGCATTTACTTGAAAACATCTTCCAACTATTACCCTTAGGGAAATGGTCCAAGCGTAATCAATAAACAAGAACCTGATCAGAATCATGAAGCACACAATGAACATCAACCAAAGACAATGGCATACGAAGGTCTTACACGTGCTCTGGGTAGATAGAATCACAATAAAAAAGGCAACAGAACTTTGCCTTACAAGATTGTCTATGGCAAGGAGGCAGCCCTTCCTTTTTAAACTAGAACTAAATTCACGAGTGCTTGCCCAAGAGCTTGGAATTTGAAGGTGTGAACTAGAGAGAAATCAGGATGAAAGAGCTGGTTCATCTTGAAGAACTCAAAAAATTTGCCATGATCAAGCTAGAACAACATCAACAAGAAAAAAAGAAATGGTTTGACAGAAAGGCTAGGCCTTAAGCTTTCAAAGTTGGGGACCTGGTTCTAAAATGGGATGCTAATAGAGCCACCAGGGTGCCATTCAAAGTTTGATGCACTTTGGAGTGGCCCATACATCATCAAGTCCTACAAAGAAGCTAACTCTTTTGAGTTAACTCATCCGGATGGAAGCGTGCTACAAATCCTAGTAAACAGGATCTATCTCAAACCCTTCCATTAGGTTTGTTGCATCATGTTGTATATATTAGAATAGTTTCAATTCCTCCAAGTGTGCTCCGTGCACATTGTTTGTTTGTACATAGTTATTTCCTCTTGCATGCTTCTTGTGCACACTCTTTTGTTACTTCCAGAATGCAGAGCTTCTCTCAGCAGTTGTGAGATTTAGAATAGAGTGTAGAAATGATTCTCAAGTGATCACAGGGGAATTTTCATAATTGAACAAGTAGAATCCATGCCCAATGGATGCTTCAGCTATTGATCTCTTTCATCTAGTAGGTAGATGGCCCCAAAGTCACCAAAATTGTTATCCAAATAACTCTCCTAGTAATTTGGATAACTTGCATACACATTCTAGCCCTAAGTTATCTATTGAAGAATTGCACATGCTCAAAATCACTTGGCACATTCCCTGGTCATAGTTTACCTGCGCACCCCTTTCCTTTTCTCCTTCCACTTCTCCCTTGCGCCCACATTCCACGTGTTCACCTTCTTCCTAGTTAGCTTCTTCCCATCCTATGTGCCTCGCACTTACTACTAAGTCCTTGGCCCTTCACGCGCTGTGCCCATTACTTTGTAATAGTTGTGCCTTAACCATACATTCTTTGCTCACTAGTTTTCTTCATCTCCCCATGCGCATCACATGTGCACACTCCGTGCCTTCCTCTATTTTCTCCGCACGCCCTTCCCTCATACCCTTCTATGCTAGATCATCTTTTGACATGCTTAAGTATGTCATGCCAACCATTAAAGCATGCCAACAGGGCACCAAATCCTTGTAACAAATGAATGATTGAGATGTGGTAAAAATGAAAATATTTGTACATTTGGCCACCATCTCAACCAATCAGCAACGCATGCCACGTGTTTTGCATATACTAATGACTCTAACATCTTCTGATAGCCATATCTTCTGCTACAGAGCTCAGATTGTGCATGCCTAGACTTTTCAGAGAGCTATTGACATCAACTATAGTGCCAGAAATTCAAAATTCAAATTTTGGTGGATCTGGTAGGTGAGAAATGAGAAAATGTCTCTATGAACATTATTAAGTAGATTTGATTGCTCTAACCACCCAATTTGGTATGATCCACCCTCCTTTGTCTTCAACATGTCAAATAGACATGGGGAAGCGTATTTCATAGATTTCCAAGTGGATTTACAGACATTGAATGCTTCTTGTTGGTGGTTGTGTTTCAAATTTGGGTTTCCCTCCTTTTCCCTTCTTCCTCCATGGATTCATCTATAAATGTAAGATCAAGGCTCATTTGTTATGTTGGATACTCTAGATCCTTACGCATGTTGCTAAGGACTCCATATTTTATGTATTTTGAGTTGTAGACCTCTATGTTTGGATCTTGCATGTGGATATTGGCCTCCTTCATCATTGTAATAGTTATGTGCATTTCTGGAAGTAATAGAAGCATCATTTTGTGACTATTCTCTATCTTAACATTTTTGCATTCCTTCTTCTTTCCTTTTCTCTTGTATTGTGTGTTGGTTGTGCTATTTCAAGTCCCCCCGTAGTTCCACATTTAGTTTTGTTCCATTAGAATGATCTAGTGAATGTGTATTTCACTATGCTACTCATGCCTAGCCTCCTTTCATGCATTCCTTGTCATTCTCGCTTAGAACAGATAGTGTTCATCCCTTTTTTCTAGTGCTATCACCTTTTAGTTTAGTTTACTTCATGTTATCCTTCTTTCCTTGGTCCCGTGGCATTCTTAGCTTAGTTTCCCCTTTCACACTTAGGAGTAGTCGTAGGAGTATAAATAGATAGAGGAACTGGCCTTCTCCAAAGATCCATCCCAAGCTCGCAAGTTCCCATAACTTGGGGATGGTTCCATTGTGGTCTCAAACACCTTGACCCTTTACAAGATCCGAGATGCGGGGCACATTTGAGTAACCAACAAGTACCCATCTCGAATATGCACCCCACAGTAAGACAAGATTATTTACCAAGTACTTCAAGGCCATGTGATCTATATAAAACACAAATGGTGTTGCTAACAAGTACTATTGAAACTTGTGCAATGCATAGATCATGGAAAAAGGTTCGTGCTTTGTAGTTATATAATTCCTTTTAGCAGGAGTCAATTTCCTACTATCAAAACAAATTGGATGATCTATAATACCTTCACCTTGTTGAGCTAACACAATGCTAATGGCCATGCTAGAAGCGTCCAAATGCACATGAAATGGTTTATTCCATGAGGTAAAATGTAGAATTGGCGTGGTAGTAAGTTTCTCTTTTAATATCTCTAACGTATGTTGCTGCGGTTCTCCCCAATAAAATGTACATTTCCCTTTTATTAATTCTTCCAAGGGTGCAGAAAATTTGACATACCCTTTAATGAACTTTCGATAGTAACCTGTATGACCCAAAATCCACACACCTCACTTTGGTTGGTAGGTGCTTCTAGGCCTAAAATGACTGCAACCTTAGCTGGATCAACCAACAAACCTTCCTTATAGATTATATGTCCTAACATTATTCCAAATGGTGTAGTAAATATGCACTTCTTGATGTTTAAAGAGATACTCAATTGTCTACACCGTTCAAACATTAAGCGTAGATTGTCACAATGATCTTTCACAAGCCCATATACTGTCTAATCATCTAGGTAGATCTAGTAAGAAGTTGTGAATAAAATCTTTGAATGCCTGAACAACTATGCATGAGAATACAATAGGTGTGTTTTTTAATCCAAAAGGCATCATAGTATAGGAAAAACTACCCCATTCAGTAGTAAATGTTGTCTTTTCTTGATCCTCCTGAGAAATCCTAACCTGATGATACCTAGAAAACCCATCTGTGAAAGAATATATTTTGCACCCTGCCACTCCTTCCAGTATTTCCTCAGTGAATGGCGTAGGGAATGGATCTGTGATGCATGCAACATTCAGCTCCTTGTAGTCCACACATATTCTAATTCGTCCATCCTTCTTGATATTGATCACCATTGGGCTAACCCATTTTGACTCATCAAGGGGCTTGATAATTCCAGATTTCAACATTTTATCAATTTCTTCTTTTACCTTTTCACACAAATTGGGGTTCATTCTATAAGGTCGCTTCCTAACTGGTCATGCACCATCCTTAAGTTTTATCTTCATTTCCCCAAGTGATTTATGCATGCCTTTAAGTTCATGATACCCTCGAGGGAATAAGTCCTAATAATCCCTGAGTAACTCAATGATCTTTTCTACCTCCAAGTCTGACCAGTAGTCTCCAATGATGGCCTCCTTAGGCTCAACCTCTCGAACCTATATTCACCTTATTTTTCTTCATGGGTTTGTGATAGGTGCGCGTATCCTTGTTTGCACTATCCAAGACCTCACGCACCCCTTGTGAATGTTCAATATCTAGGTTCTCAACTTCCTCATCATCCATGATGTAAACCATCTTTCCTTTCTCTTTCTCAAGGTAAGAACATTCAAGTAGTATGGAGTCCATTTATTCTTCCCTTTCAAAATGTGTTCTGGACCGCCTCACCAAATAATTCCTGAATATGCTCTTCTACTTTTGCACTATCTCCCATAGTTAAGCACTTGACAAATTTTAATGCCTCTTCTATAAAAGGTTGGGAAGAAAAGTAGTCAAGGTCCTGATCATTCCTACTGAGTCAAATTTTTCCGGTTCTCCCGTCTCTCAATGTAGTTCGTGTATACATACCAAGCACATGCACATCCTCATAGTGTAGAGTACAATCTATGTGCCTAGAGTGAAGGTGGTAATGCTTCCCATGTCATGCTTTGTACGACAGAGTCTCTCACATTCTTGAATGTGATGCTAAAAACAAAGTTGATCACCATGATAAGTGTAGATCCGCGTAGGTGCATTATTCCTTACAAACCTAGTAGATAAGGTGACTCCAATCTCTTCCCATTCTATAATATTATCTTTGTGGACTACCCACCAACGTCTATTTTCCCACACAAGGTATATACTAACATATATCTTCTCTTAATTTGATCTATCCACTATGTGCTTCCATGGATTTCAAAAATATAGGAAGATCTTCTACCCCTGTATACCAAGGTACTACGCTACCTATCTGACAAACAAAACGAAGTCCATTATTGCACACAACCACACTTTTTACCTCGTGCCCTACTAGTTCATATGTACCATGAGCCAAATTGTCACAAGTAATACTAGTAGTATCATTGATAGAATGAGAATCCTCCACCAAGGATGCCTTATTTTGATGGCTCATTGAACTATGGGTCCTGAATAGTGCGTACATAAATTTTGTTTAAGTCCTCCTCACTTAGAGGCTAAAAATATGGTGTAGACTTCCCATCTATTAGAGGTATCACAAATCTTTCCTCCTTTTTCTCAAAGCTGATATACCCCTTATTGAATCTCAAGTCAACATTATTTGCATAACACCAAGGGCATCCAAGAAAGGATAGAAAATTGTCTGCTTCTATAAGTGCTAGTACCTCAAAATCCCCAGTGAACTTGGCCCCTTGTATGGTTATAAATACATCCTTCAAAACTCCTATGGGGGTGGCCTTAGTCCAGCTTTTCCATGAAAAACACATTAGATGATGGCTGCAATGGAGGTTTCCCTCTTTGTACCCATACATCTAATGTAAGCACATTTACTTCCGCACCAGATCAATTAATATGTTGCTTAATAGCCACTCATCCACAACAACATTCAATGTAATTTCCTTGTCATAGTCAACGCTATCGGGAAGATTTACATGAAAAATTTGTCATCCGGTCTCAATAATTACGCGTAGAGTGTTCCCTTTTAACCAACTTCCTAATAATGGAATAATGTTCTCTTGGCGCAACATTTTACACACTTCTCTCGATCATTGATATCGCTTTAGTCTATCTCCGATGCTTTCTTTTGCTTCTTGAGGTCTCGTATCTCACCTTGAATATTCCTTAGCACTTCCATGGTATCCTCGTAAACTTCCTTCGATGAGTAAGGTCTCCGGGTACCTTGCATTCAAAACCTCCTCCTTGGTGATCTTAGGATTCTAGTGCAATTCCTCTATTAAAGTGCGTGCCACTTTAGATTGTGTAGTAATCTTCACTGTTAATGCCTTAGGTCCTGGTGCTATCTTGGGCATCCACTAATCTTCTACCATGTGCTAGATTATAACCATCTCGGTGCCTTTGTTTTCTTTCTTATGCTACTTACTCAGATGCTCATATAAGTCTAGGCACTCTTCATAGCTATGGTTATTTCCATAGAAATAACATGTAATATTCTGAGGAAATTCATGCCTATAGTGATTAGGATATCCGTATGTATAACATGTTCCACGAGGGAACTCACCTCTTCCTTCACCATGGCCTCATCCTCCATATCCACCACGATATCTACGACCTCCTTCAAAACACCCCTCATTATTTTCATAGCACGTTTAATTATGATCCTAATCCTGGTACTCATTCTTACCCTTAGAATTATTTGTTACACTTATCTATCATACCCCAATGTCTATAGCATCCTTGATCTAACCAATCAACCGACAGTCTTCGATATTATGGGTCGTGGAGTGGAAAATTTTACAAAACTAGGATACATTCTTCCTTATCGCATGTCAGAAAAGGATAGCGATTAACATCATGATTAAAATGTCGATATCACAATCCAACAAAGAATGAGCATACAAATCTGCGAGGACAACTATCCTTGGTATGACCTTCCACTTCACAATGCAGACACAAAATCCCGAGCACCTTTCTTAGGCTAAATTTGTTGATAGCTTCTCTAATCGCTTTGTCATAGCTGCAATCATGTGCCTCTAAGAATGGAATAACACTAGTGTCAATACTCCCAACTTCCTCAACAAGTAAAGCTACTTCCAAGTGCTTCACCCGGATCGTTGTATATATTATGTGACATCACCCTTCTAAATGGTGTAATAAATCCTCCAACAGACCATTGTGCATGCTAGCTTGTGTGAATATCAAAAGATAGCTTAGATAGAAGTGTCTTAAAATAGGCATCATACTCATGTACACTCTCGGTAGTGCTTTGCTTGATATCCTTGAGCACACTTATACTCTTACGCTCAAACTCGGGATATGGAACTCTTTCAGAAAACATCCTTCAATGATGCATAATCCATGCGAGTTTCATTAGGGTCAAACTTTCTATACCAGAGTGTGCACGTCCTGTAATGTAGTAGTAATTTGACTTGCCTTTCATTCGAATCCATGATCCCTTTATCACGACACAAGATATAACACACGTGCACATGCTCATCAACATCCTCTATGCCTATATACTCTAGAAGATGAAGCGACATCTCCATATAAATGTTCTATGGTTACTGCAGACCTTGACCACCTAATCAAGAACCTCCTGTGTTCCCTTTTCCTCCAGTAACCCCCGCATCCACCGATACTAGAACCAACTATACATCCTAATCCTCCACCTGTAGCTAGGATAGAACCTATAGATGTACTCCCATGTACTTTAACAGTAGTACTATACTAAACCCCTACAGTTTGTGAGGTAGTTCCACTTCCAGAGGTGAATCCAACATTCTATGCGCTCATGTTCTATGTGGATGATGTGCTAAAGAATGTTCCTTCAAATATCATTGAAACCGTCTTTCCCGCCATTGATGTAATTGATCCATGACTTACTCCTACTCTCCTAGTTCCCAAGTTATCTTAATAGTTACTTGTCATACTAGATATTGGAAAACAAAGCGCAAGGGATAGGTCACTGGTGGATTAAGATGTGCACCCGTGACCCAAGTAGTCTTTACGCGGCGTACTTATATGGGAGGCTAAGGGGGATCTCTTTCATGTTTTTCAAGATGGGGAGTTCTGATGCTCGACTCCACATCTTCTACGTAAGTAGTAAATCCTTCACAAGCCATCTCTCTCCTCAATGCCATACTTTCTGCAACGAAATGATGCTTCTCTATCTCCCTCTCACATGCCTCATTATACTTAAGTTTCCTCTCCTCTCTCTACCTCTTTGCCGCTAGGTCTGCCATCTTTAACCAAACCTGTTCCTGCCCTTACGTGTGGTGAAGTTTAGTTAGCCATTGTTTTACTCTCCGTTTCAAAGTTACCATCAAGATATTGATCGCTAGTGGAATACCTTACGTATATAAATCCTCTTGGATATTGTAAAAACTAGAATTTAGCTACCTCTAGGAAAGAATATGTCAAAATTGAATATTCCAGAATATAACTGTTTAGAACACCATGAAACCACGTATCCATAGTGTGAGTCCAGATCAAATCAACATCATAAAGGGCTTGAAATTATTCTTGTGTCTAGACAAGTGCGCGATACCTCCAATTCTACTGAGATGCATAAGCAAGTAAGCCACTTGTATAGTTCTACTAGAAAGATAACAAAAATCTCTCATATAGGTTGTCATATAGATTATGTTCTACCCAAGTGCATGCGTTAAACTTAGATCCACTGCTAAACCACCGTGCATATTCTTCCTCCAGATCGTGTATCCATTCCTCAATACTTGCTAGAGTTAATCGGTATGTCTTCATCGTGAACCATCTTGAAAATAATCAAAAAGAGGTCTTAGCAATGTAACCAATGATGTAGCCTATAATTTACTAGATAACACCCTAGTCACGCTGACACATCACTCAACCTAGATTAAGCACTCACTCGAAGTGTGCAAAGGTACCAGGTCCCTCTTTAGGGTTGCTTTGTAGTAGGATGTTAGCATGATGAATGAAGAAACATATATATCCATAACTAATCCACCATTCTATAATGTCTCATACATTCGGATCTTGCAAAGAAAAAGTTTAAACAGTAATCATGATTGAATCAAGAACATACACTACTCAATTACACACGAGAATGACAATTAGGTTCAGCCAATATCTTCCATCTATTAATAAACGTAGAAGCTCCTTACAATAATGGAAATCTATACCAATGCGCATAGATCTGATACAATAATCCAATCATATGCGCATACCTCTATACCTTCATACATCCATCTCTCTCTGTGTATATATTCTACTATGTTCTTCATATCATATATATAGGGTGGGGACTTTCCCTTCACCACTTATCTATTCTAGAAATAGGCCGCATGCTATTAATAGCCATGCACCATTTACAGGCATAACCACATATGCAAGTGTGTTATGTATAGACCTCTTATAGTTAACTGAAGTGACAATCCTATTCTTATCTCGTCTCCATGAAAAATGCTTGATCCAATCCTTTAAAGATAAACAATGCGTGGCGCGCACATATCTGCATCATTGATATGTTCCACACACTATCTTCTAAAAATAAGTCTTCATACTCAAAAATCAGCTAATTCTTGAATGCTGAACTTTCCCTCCATGCACGTGTTCTTCCCTGTCCCTCCGCGCCTTGATCCCGGCCTTCTCTCCCACGCGGACTTCTTTTGTGATCTCTAACAAGTATTCTCTGATCAACATTTGGTCTTGCTAACCTTCCTTTTGCCTATAACCATTCATGCCCATGTATCCTTTTATCATTTCGAGACCCATTGAACCATATCTACAAACCCAACCTACCCCTACATTAACTTTACTCGCATCTTAGGAGTTATTATTTTACCTATACCTTGGCCTTACCTAGGTTATACCTTGCAATGTGGTTACTGTCTTGTTTGGCCTAAGAACCTTATATTGCCTATTGCCATGTTGTTTATCCCGACCTAACCTTTTTCGGTGTATCGAACATACCTAAATGTTCCTGCACCTGACCTTTGTTGTGTTTCCACACCATATCCTATACCTTGGATATTGGAATTACTTCAACCATGTTTGGATAGACCTATCGACCTTAGCCGACGTAGAGTTTGAAAGCTTCTCAACCTGGTACTATGCCATAGTTTCTAATGTGTGTGTGTGTTCAAATGCCACTACCTTTGACCTTGGCCCATTTACCTATTTTACTCGACTTGACCTTTTACCTTTACCCAATGTGCCCACTGATCTTCATTTTCCCACCTACTCATTTTATCAAACCACTCACCACTTCCGTCTCTCACCTCATTGGTTCCTAGTTTGAGGGGGGTTACCTTCACCCACACTTGGGGCAACACCACCTTCACTTACACTCAACATAACCATTTCCTATTTTTGTCAGTGTCGCTTACCAATACAAGATACGCAACAAAAAGGGGAAAAATGTAGACACCAAAATTGGGTCACACTCCCCTTGGTCACCTGTCAAGAACCAAACTTAAACACATTCACCTAACCATGACCCTTATACCCTACATTAACATTAATTTAATTATTTATAATTAAATTAATACCCATCCTCACCCCATTATTAATTTAATTACTTTAATTAAATGAATGGACACCTCACCTAGACACCTCACCATAGACCTATTCATAGCATGTTTCCATAAATGAATAAGACTTGGTCCAAACCTAAAAATCAAGGCCTATTATTCCTCTAACCACCTTCCTGCTCATAAAAATGTAACGTCCATTCTGATCCATGGATAAAGGAATGAACCTGACCCAAATGATGTGAGATCTACCATTTTTAGTAAACCTAGGGAATCCCACCTTAACCGATGCCGGTCATCCCGAAACCAATACTGGTCAACCAAGAACCATCATCGGTTACCATTTATTCACCTTAACAACCTTATTTTTGGGTTGGCACATTATGAGATCAGAGGATGAGAAGAGAATTGTATGCAAGTAGAACTAGAGCCTTTTTCATACCTACAGACATCCATAGCCAGCACTAGGATAGATCTAGAGGTATTGCACTCATGGTGACATTCTGGGAAGCATCACTACGGCACCAAGCTCCATCCCACCAACCAATCATCACCACCACATAGCCATTGGACCTACACAATAGTAAGTATACTTTTTACCTGCATCATCTATTTCTACTTCAGTCTATTGGGTTCTTTTATTTTTGTTCTCAATTTCCTACTTGTATTCCCTTTTTCCTACCATTTACTTGCATGTAAACCCAACCATTCCTCCACCCACACCATAAAACCACCTATACCTGACCTCTACATATTTTTGAGTGTTCCTAAGATCCCCATACACCTCATTTTCCCTCTGTCATCTCTTCCTGACCTTAGCTCAAACCCCATTAGCAAATATTATTGAATCTTATCATCTCGCCTCTACCAATTCCAGCTTTACCCATAACCATTGCAGCTTTTGCCTAATCGTGATCGGTCATACTTGACCGATGTCGGTCTCTATATCTGCCAACACTGTGTAAACCAGCAACCACTCACCTATCAAAACAACCCAAACACCTTACCAATCCTCGCTAAGACCTTATCTCGAGACCACTGCGACCACCCGAACAACTTGTAATCTGACCGAAAGATCTTGGCCCGCATAGTTTTTAGTATTTAATTAGATTGATGCTGATAGTGATATGAGGTACCCAAATGAGAATACTAGCACTAGATTCGTTTATGTACACATTTCCGTTATTGCATATTTATTTTATAAAACAATGGATTGGTAGCCTTCAGAAGTATCAAACTTCCGAATCTAGCACATGCTTCAGGTAGTCCACTATCATATATTATTTAACTCTTCTTTGGTGGTCTTGTTTTCTATTTCAGGTAGTTCCTCCCAGCTAAAAGGAATCTCTCACAATCGAGATCGATTGAGAAGTATGAACACACGCATCAACCTCCAACCAACCAAAACAAAAGGTATTCCTCCTTGGCCCTTACAATTATCGGTTTCGTCACATTCCAAAAACATAAAGAAAGCGGTGAAACAAGCATGTTTAATTGTTCTTGGTCAATTTTTGTATCTTCATCGTATGATTTTTCACTATTAGATTCTTATATTTTTCTAAGAGGAAAATTATGAGAGTTATCCAATGGATTTTTGATCATTGTCATTGATGTGGAGATATCGGCCTTTGATTTGGAGATTCTACGGGCAGAGGAAGGAAGCTCATAATATTTAAAAGAATCAAAATGACCACTATGAGTGATGATAATAAGAAGAAGAAAGTCTTATAAAAAGGTGGACTCGGACGATCGAGTTCACAAAAATTATTAATCTAAAAGTAAATAAGAGCTCGATCTAAATGCTATCAGTAATAAGAAATATAGTATAAAAATAATAGACAAGAAAAATAAGCAATAAATTATGAAACCCTAGTTGTAAGGAGGAGAGGGAGGTACTTAGCTGATTCAAAATTAATTCTAAACTATACCAAAGTGATGACCAAGTGAAAAAAATGGTAGGAGCGTCATACATGAGACCCCAAAAATGTAAATTTGGAGAGATATATTAGATAGGGGTGCTTGGAGAAGGTCGGGGGTGCCCACGGCACCCTAGGCCTATTTATTGGTGCCTTGGTCTACAAAAAATCTAAAAAACCTTATCTGAGGTGCCATAAGGTGTTTATCTTTACTCACCTTTCATCGCTTTGTGAGGTTGCACCATGATCACCGAGGTCACTTTGTAAACTTGTAATGAAGTATATACCTTCAAAACCCTAAAATAGACATCAAATCCCAAAAAGAAAGATGTAGAATGAGGGTTGAACTATCCTCACCATCACAATGGTAAATTTACAACTGAGTATAACACTACATCTCATACCCAATGTAGTTTTGTGTGTGTGTGTGTGGAATTGTGCCCTAGGTGACTCTTGTGCGTGTCACACTTAATAGCAATCAAATAACCGGATGTAAAGAAATGTAATAGATGTGTGCATGAAATAGAATGAACTTCCCTCCTATGAAGTGTATGTAGAAAAACCAACCCTTTTTTCCATTGTGATGGTGCTATATGGATGTAATGAAGCTCTTAGATGCCTTGATGGATGCAACCTTAGGTGGTGATAGCTAATTCTTAGTGCTTGGTCCTTTATTATGATCACATAACTTTATATTTATATGATTCCCTTGCTTGAATTTTGTAATTAACCCTAAAAAGTATGACTACCAAAAAGATAAGATGCTCAAATGACTAGAAATGACCCAAAAGTGTGAGAAAATTACAAAGGGGATAGGGGTGCACAGGCGTTGGCGTCTGTTTGGGAACCGGTGTCCAGGATGATAAATGCCGAAGTTTAAAAAGGTAGACTAAGAAAGTAAGGGTGCAAGACTAAAAGTAGAAACAAAAAGAAAAGAAAGGTGGCCAAAGACATGGGTTAATTAGTACTTTTCTTACTTAGGAATCACATAAATAGTAGTATGTAATTAGGACTAGATAATTACCCAAAGTGTGTGTTTTAGTGTTTATAATATTAAACACAAAAAAAGATCTTCATTATTTTTCACTAACATAGATTACTAATTTATAGGAAATATGATTCCTATAAATTAGGAGAGCTAAAAACACTCTACTAAAGATATATGAGTTGTTTCAAAAATTCAATAACTCACCACACTAATTAACGTCTTATGAGTTTTTATAAACAACCATATAAATAAACTTGACTAATAACAAACCTAAATATAATGAGAGTACTAATAATATAATTTTCCTAGCATTCCCCCAAGTTGGAACATGGCTAAAATACAATTACACTTTCTCTGTAGTATGTCACCCCTACTTCCTCGTGATCTTGGTCCATAACTCGAACTAAAGGTAGATAAGGAACTCATAAATATTTCATCAACCATGGACCGTTGGAAACTAATTTGAACATACTAGTGTGGGAACATCAAATAGGAACTATACATATGTTGAGCCTTCATGAATGGTTTTCATAGGATGACCATTAACCTAGTTATGAACACGAGACACACATATATGTTCATCCTCTTCGAGTATCGTGATGTTGTAATATACTTGTGTTTTTGTTTTCCACTTCATTTTTTCATTAGTGAATTACATCATAATTATGCTCACCTATAACATCGCGTGAAAATGATTACACTTTTTGGTTACTTCAAATCATATCACACCTGAGACCAAAACAAAAATATATTAAAACAAATATGCTACCGAATATCTCTGTATCCCTATTTTTAATGGTTGATGAGAGGTTGTTGTTTGACCTCTAGCCTCTTGTACGTCCACGTCCTCCAAAGATAAAATCATCTAATAAAGGTAGTATTTTTAATTTAGATTTTCTATATGAGCATTATTTTTTCCTTCTTCATTCTCCTCTTCTTCATTAAATACCATCGCATTTTCTAGTAGTTTTATATTAAGTAAATATTGTGCTCTTTTCTTGCTTTATAGCCAAGTGACCAGATTATTTGTAATAATAATAAACAAATTGTTTATTTATATCTTTGAAAGTGGATCCCTTCTTAAAATAAATTTGGATATCCTTTTAGAATATGATCTATCCTATTTTCCATACATCACACTTTTCTCTAGATCAATTTTCTTAGTTCTATTTTCTTCCTCTATCAAAGAAGAAATAAGTTCTTCTAAACTCATATTTATTTTACTCAATCAATACCATCTTAGAATATATCTGGGTGGCATACTATTTAGCAATACATATTTTTCAGCACCATCATGTGTATGCATGTAAAAGTAGGCTAAGTTAATAACTATAAACTAACACCAAGTAGTTCCTATAACAAAGCTAATTCAACATAAACATCATGATAAAGCTATGAAAGGATAAAAGATAATTAATGCATCCAAATTAAACTTGAAAACACTAAGCCATTCCTTACTATTTTAGATGTTCTTTATAAATTATAGTTTCTCTTATATTGAACCGATCATGATTACGATGAGATCAAAGGATGGCTATCTCCAAGAAGAGGAAATGATCTCACAAATATGGCTTAATTTCCATGTATGGATCTTCCTTTACCACTCTTTGCAAAGAGAGGATAAATGGGTGCAAGATCAATAAGATTTTCAATAATAGAAAATTCTTTTATCATATGCTAATGTCTTTCAATGACATGGTGTAAATTTAAGAGGGGGATATTAGGTTCAATATATAGCTTTCCAATTTGGGAGAAGCTAAAACCTAGTGAATGTGGGATACAAGATAAAGTATAATTAGAAGGGATAAACATAATTAAAAAGAATTAATTAAAATTAGCAGCTCATGGGAGGTGGAGATGTTTTAATCAATCAAGCCTAAGATTTATTAATATGCCAAGATAAGCTTAAAATCCATTTAGAGGTGATTTAGGAGGAAATAGATAGAATTTGGAGGATTTGAAGAGGAATTTAACCAATAAGAGGGTTTATTGATTAAATAGAGGATTAAAAAGGATTAATTAACTAATAATAGTTAATTAAAAGAGGATTATAACTAATGAAGTGTCGTTAATTGACATCTAGAATGAAGGGAAAGCTAGTTAATTAATGAAGTGTCATTAATTGATCGAGATGGAGGGGAATGTTAGCTAATTAGCGAAACCAATAATTATAAATAAAATGATGGGAAAGAAGATAAATGGTGCAATTTTTTTAGTAAAATTGTGTATATCAGATTTAGGTGTCTACATTTTCCCCTCTTTTTGTGTGGTGTAGCACAAGTGACGCCACTTCAAAGATAGTAAAAATATAGACAATTTAATTTTGAAATAAAAATGAGTAGAATGAAGGATGACCCTCGAGTGTCAATGGGGTGATAGAAGAGGTCAATTTATGACTGCAAATATGGATGGAAAGTTAGTACGACAAATGCATACTGCAGTTGATGGGGAGTTGAACTTTGATTGGTCAATACATTGTTCAAATTGATTAATTGAAAAGAAATTATGTGTCTTAATGGATGGAAGAAACAAGGGGGCGAGGGAGGATAAATACAATCCCTATTGCCCTGTGTTGTGGAAGAAAATATTGATGAAAAAAATGGTGATGAAAAAATGGTGATATCTTACAACCCCGATGGCTCAAGATCCTTTTTTTTATCATCATATCAAATCGTAACCAATGAACAATCTGCTCGGGAGTAACTTTTTATTTGATACAAGCATGAAAAATACATAAAGTAATGCATTACGAGAAATTAAACAAGTAGACCAACAAGGAAATAAGCACAAACAAACAACGTACAAGAGAGTTGTACCAATGTTTTTGTTATCTAGCTATAGTTCCCACATGTTCGAGTTATACGAAAAGGGTTAAAAATGACACCCCAAGAAAGGATACATGCCAAGTGAATAAATGGAGGACATAGGGTGCTACGAAAAGAAATTGTGCACTATGAAACCGCCCCAAGTAATCTTTGGATGTGGAAGGGAAAACCAACATAACAAGTAAACCAACTTTGTTAACGAAGGTAGATAAAAAATGATCTACATGTCATGCACAAGAACAAGCGAGGAACAACAAAAGATGTTTTGTAGGATATTTTTAAATGTTCGAGGATGTTGTGTTATATGAATGATTCAGATTGTAGAATGATGTTACCATTTTTTCTTTGGATTTTTTTAATGTTTTGGAGTTTTTGAAATGTTTACCATTTTTTTGATTTACCATTTTTTGGATTTATGAAAATTTATAGGAAGAATGTGGTATAAAAGAATGAAGGTGTGCATGGTACACACCAGGTTGCTAGGAAGTAAGGATATGCCACATCAAGAGGAAAATGTCCCCGAGAAGCATGAAAATGCCCCGATGAGACAAAAAAGTGAGCAAAAATGATAATTTAAGGAAATAAATCATCATGATGGAGCACTAGCACATGGTAAGAAGATAATAGAGGAATATGTTGGTAATACTACCTTTAGAAGGTAAGAAAAATGAAGAAATATGGCTAGGAGGGTATAAATAGTAGGGTGGGAGGGGTAAAATCCATCATGAACCATTTGAGCTATTATACTCTATCGCCTTTAGAGAGATTTTGGCTATGATTTCGAGAGAGATGGCTCATATCATGGACCCGAGACATTGTGCGCACTATGTCCGAGAGTTCGAAGGCTTCTAGTAGATGGTTCCCCGGTAAGTAACACAAATGTTTTTATATTTGAGTGCATTTAATGCTTGTTTTTTATCTTTAGAAAGTCATGTTTTAACGCTAGCGCATGTCTTTGGGTGCACTAGCATTACACTCTAGTGTGCTAGTGTAAAGGTCATGCACTAACATTAAAATAGGGGATTGTGCATTATGTCATCTCACGCACTAGTGTGAAAGTAGGAGCATGAGCATGAGAATGGGCGTGCTAGCATGAAATGCGCTAGCGTAGCTGAGGTGTGATAGCTTGAAAGGAGATGTGCTAACATAGAAAGAAGTGCACTAGT
The DNA here is from genome assembly GCA_018340775.1 of Taxus wallichiana var. yunnanensis. Classification (NCBI taxonomy): domain Eukaryota; kingdom Viridiplantae; phylum Streptophyta; class Pinopsida; order Cupressales; family Taxaceae; genus Taxus; species Taxus wallichiana. The sequence goes on from CM031241.1 coordinate 465,653,297, forward strand.
GCAGATTTTGACCTTTTAGAAGCTATTTAGAAGAATTTAAAAATATTTTGAGAAGCAATTAGATCAATGTAGGAGTGATTAGAAGAATTTAGAAGACAATTTAGAAGAAATAATGTTACTTATTTGCATTTTGGGTGATCTACAGGAGATACAAAGCACTTTGGATGTGCAGGAGCACCATAGATGTCTCCGTGAACTTATGAGATGACATGCTTGCAATGTGAGTAGATGTTTCTATCCGTAGTATATTAGAGGTTACAAGATTTTCTTACATTGCACAAATTCCTCATATTAGATTGGATCATAACTTGTCGATGGCTTAGAAGAGAGATGACACAATGAGAGCCAAACTTTCCCACTTTGCCCCCACTAGAGATATAACTATGAATCTTGAGGTTTTTTATCGATTCTTCGAGTTCCAATCTAGTGTATTTTGGTTGTGTAAAATGGGCACCGTGAGCGTATTCTAGGACACATATGTGATATGTTCATGTGAGAGAATATACCATGACAGGGGTATGCCAATGCACATATATAGATGTTTTGAGGATAGGATGATTGCACAAATTATCAGTATATCTTATGGATCTTATCAAGTGGCTACCTACTTCCCGATAAGACTAGTACACACTTTTATCTTAGTTTAATAGGTGTGGTTTCTGATTGGTGGATGATGAGGTCTTCCTTGGGGTCGTGCATACTTTCCCACTTATACGAAGATTTACATTTAAAAGCCTACGAGGGGATGAGGAGCCCGAGCCCTACAACTCACAGTACAGATTTGGGCATGGGATCACATTACGATTAGATGCCCACTTGGTGTTCTTCAAGTTAGAGCACTAGATGAGCCATCCTACATGGGGTGGGAGCTAGTGAATGCTTCGACATTAGATCTCACTTAAGAGATACTACCTACTACAAGAAGCGGTTGATGACTTGCAGCTATTGATGGTGACCTAGAGACCATACCATTTGTATTAGTGGTGCAGAGATGTGGCTAAACTGAGCATCACAGAGGTTGACCATTATTTTATAGGAAGCCATAAGCATATCCTAGAGTGGTACTTGAGTTAACAAAGTATAGTGTCACTTGGTGTTATCTAGGGTATCCCAGGGGATGAGAGATGGTATGCATGCGTAGCATGAGAGACATTTTATTTTGGGCCCCTTATCAGAATGTAAATAGATTTATAGGATTTTCATGGATTCATCCCATAGGTATGGGATGGATGGGTGCAAATAGTGGACCTTGGGACCACAACAGATTACCCAACTTGGTATGTGACCGTGATGCCTCAATGAATCACCATTCGGGGAAGTCATCAGAAGGCGGGTATAACGATAGCACCCACAAGACCGAGGGGTTAAAATCTCAAATATAGGGCTAGACTTGGACAACCAGAGACAAGGGCACATTTACGGTAGTAGCCGGTGGTTGATAGATATAAGGATAGACCGATCTCGAGGCCACATATATAGGGACAACCACATGTGTCTCCTGCACAACATGGTCCACATATATAGCCATAGGTACAACCACATATATAGATACAAGTGCCAACTATTTATCGGTCTTACAACACATGGTACATATGCCATTTATACAATATGTTCCTTTACAAGGTTTAAAAGTTCCACCATCACCTCCCGGAGAAAGTAGTCATCATAATACAGCAGGTGGAGGTGATGAAGATGGAGTGAGGGTCTGTGTTGGTATCCAAATTTGTTCTCCTTTTCAGTCTGAGCAAGTACCACAATTATGTCATAGATCTTAAAGAAAAATTATACCATGTTGTATGTCATTGATAGCTGAGGATATGGTCTAGCTAGCACTCAGGTTTTGGAGAAATGGATATCACTCCAATAGGACTTGATCTTGTCCTAGATATTTCAGTGTCATGTGCTCTTGCAACCAAGGTAAGAGGACCTATTTTGTAACCTTGTAATGGTGAAGGAGATGAATATGTCCTTCTCTTTGCTTAAATTTATATGATGGAGACCTTGATGAAAACATGACCAACACCCTGATCTGAACTCTCACAAGTTATCACTTCTCAAAACATGGGTATGTTCTCAAAACAAGGCAAAGGTTACTAGAGACATTGGAAATCCTGATCTGTTGTACATACTTTTGCAAATAGATTTTGATCTTCTGTGGGTATACACATGCAAATCAGGGATAGTACATGATAGGATCTTTGTTTTTGGATGATTTTTTGGTGGGAGATTGATAAGACAAACTGGGATAGATCAGATCTTTGACAATCTGTACAATACATGAACAACCATCAAATGAAATGCCTAAAATAATCAGGATGTTCTTTCAACCAGAAGAGGCACAAATGGAAGCCCGGTTGCACTCTTCCCACAATATTTGAGAATTCACCACAAAATATTGAAGTGAAGAACTCAATTAAACACAAAAATTCATGATCAAACCATGCCTTAGGTACAGTAAAGGCTTATAAGAAATCTATGCAGTCAAGGAAGGTAAAGTGATTTTAAATTTTTTATCTCCTTATCAGATGAAGGCTCTTCTAAGTATGAGATTACAAATGCCACTGAACTATCAACCAAAAATGGAGATCCTGTGTGATTTCTAAAGACTTTCAATGTAAGATTGCAACAAGAACACTAAAATTTATTTGCAGGCATTTAAAATTGATAATAGACATCATATTACCCAAAGAAAAACAAAGTTTTAATTCAAATATTGTTAGATTCAATAGCGAGGAGAGTTACATGAACAATCTCAGAGTTTTGTGGTGGTTATACACTTGTAACCAACCCACATACATGAATTTTCCAACAAATGAGACATTAACCTGGTTCTTTGGCAGATTTTCTCAGAAAATGAGCTTTTTCTCCAAATTTACTCGTGATTTTCAACTCCGACCATTCAAAAATTCTCCAAAATGCATAATATACTTCATGCCACCTTGGAGTCTTCCTTCCCAAGAAAATAATATGCTATGGGATCAAATTTGTTACAAAAACCTCATGATTTAATGACAGTGACACCAAACGAAAAACAACTCGCAGGTTGCCAGGTATGCATAAAATCAAATTATTACACAAATTTGGATCATTATCCACCCAAGGTCATGTTTTTATCATTCAGGCATGCAAGCATCTTTCATTTATCATTTTTTACCTTTTTCCCTTTTCAATTTTACCTCTGTAATTTCCAGATCTGACTTTTATGTTTTGATGGGCCTGAGCAAAAATTACATCAAAAACACCATAGATCGATGAATTAGGTCATGAAAATGATGCCAATGTTCTCAGAAGGCCAAGATGACCCAAAATCATATAAGGTTTGATGAAATTTGATGAAGAAATGTGATTTCCAAGCTCCTTGGAGCTCCCATGCTGGCCAAAAATGAAATTACATAGTAATCGTTGATCTTACATCAACTTTTAATATCAGCCCTCCACATGGAAGATGAAATCCAAAAATACACCCAATATTACCTTTTTGACCTTTGGATAAGGTGGGACATGTGGCCAAAAATGATTGGAAATCAATTCGGACTCACTTTTGACCTTTTTGACATTTTTGAAAAAATGGAAAAATTTGACCTTTTCCTCCACCCCTCCGCCTTTGAATTTTGGAGCTGACACATGGCATATGGTGGGTCCCATTGAAATCACACTTCAATTCTACACATTTTAACCCTTTTGAAATTTGGGAAATTTTTCATCTTTTCCCCGCAGGCCCGCACCTCCAAATTTTCCCTTGCCACGTGTCTCCTTGTGATTCGCTAGTGGGCTAGCACTTTGAATTTTGATTTTGAACATTTTTGGCAAAAGGGGAAAAATCCCTTCTTCCCTCCGCTTGACCAGTGACCCACCTTTCCTGTTGGACACGTGTCCACCTGTGATTGGCATGGTGCCAATCTTTATTTTTACAAAGGAAAAAAGGTACAAAAATTTCCTTTGGCCCCTCCTCCACCTTTTTCCCTTTTGGACATGCATCCTCTTATTATTGGCCACGGGCTTTCAGGGGCCAAATTTTTTTTACTTTAACCCTTTTCTTGTGAAAAGGGGAAAATCCCTTCTTCCCTCCACCGCTCGCACTTCCATTTTGGCATTTTTAGGACACGTGTCCTCTTGTGATTGTTGTGGGCACTTGGGCCAAAATTTTCCCATAGGTTTTTGAGCCAAAAAACACAAAAAAATTTCAAGTCTTTTCCGCCACCCACATGCCCCCATGCTACATGTCCTCTCCCTATCCGTTATGGGATTTTGGGCCAAAAATTGATTTTGAAAATTTTGCAAAATGAAATAAAAATTTCCTAAGGAAAACCCGCCAATCCTCTAGCCAATCAAAATGCGCCACGTAGGCATCTCAATGCTGTATATGAGCCGGGACCAAAATTTTCCCTTTTGCGAAAATTTTAAAAATGATAAGTTAGGGACATTTCCCATCGCTCCTCAGCCAATAGGAACCTACCAAGTCACCCTTGCATACAAAGGATGAATTTGACAGAAAAAGATGCCCGTCGTGAGTCAAAACGTGGAAAATTTAAAGGATGCCCTAGAAACTGAATTTTTTAACAAGGATTGCAAATTTTTGATTTTAACTCAATTGAAGCATGGATTAACATTATTTTTGACCTTGGGAATGTGTCTCCAATTGCAAATGATTAAAATTTGATCAATTTTAACCTTTTGCATGATCTGGTAAAGGGAAAATGACACCCGAAAAATGGAAAAACCTAGGGCACGAAATAAGAGCATACGTGGATTTTCTTTTAAACCAGGGTAGAACAACAAGTTTGTGGGAAATTTTGGAACATTCAACTAGAGGGGTGAATTGTAGATCACCAATTTTGGGAGATAAAACGTTTTTGAGTGAAATTGGATATGAAAAATTAGGGCACACTATACAAGAAGCTTAGAAATGGTACCAACAAGCTGCACAAGGGGGCCGCTACAACTACAAATACCAAGTCGGATACATAATGATAACAGGAACATGTGGCCATTAGTGGCCACTTTTCGATACTAAAGGGCATAAATATGCTATGAGGAGATGTAACATTCATCATAGTTCGAACCCTACAGAGATAGGTGAAGTAGAGAGGTCCATAAAGCAGGTTGTCCTCGTGAAATAGTTACAACAGCCATCACAGAGAGAGATCGGCTATAACTACATGAGATTAGCTCGTGTGAGAGAGGACAAAGTTGAGGTTTGATGTGTCCCAGTATTATAGGAGATCGGGTATTAGGAAATAAGGGATTAAAAATGTAGAAAAATCCCACTTATTATCATAATAGTAGAAACTAATATGCGAGAATAATATCACAAATCTAAAATAAAAGTACAAAAATAAAAGAACACAACCTAGATATAATATTTAACGTTTTCACAAAATTTGGGCTACGTCCACCAAGAATCACTTGCTCATATTTTTATTAGAAGCCACCTCTTTCTCTCAATACAATACCTAGATATGTTTGGAGCTATACTAAAAAAACTCTCCTGAATTCACACTTGAGCTCACACATATGTAATGTTACATATCCCCTATCAAATGCATAAAATCACATCAATAGGAAAATATTTAAGCATTTTTACAATACCATGGGTACTTAAACCATGGGCCAAAATGACCACATTAACCTATGGCTCAAAATACCACCCATATGAAAAGAGCACATTTCCCGAGGTATCGAGACAAATCTTTTAAGAAAAGGCAAAACATGGAGAGTGTATAATACTTTTAGTGTATAGTATTCAACACTTCAACACATGAAAACAAACTTCACAACCTAACATGGGATGCTCTACATCGTGTGTCCAAGGCAGATAGATCCGGGGATATAGTGTATTATTTTGCACTAGCTTTAGGTGAGGTCAGGTATTATAGAGCTCTATATCATTCCATGGTTCGGAGGCACATCGACACTTCGTTATAGTTAGATTTCAGGCACCCGATCGAGGTATAGATCCTACGAACATCAAGGTCCACTAGATTAGTGCGAGATGCCTCCATCGAGGCAAAGTTCAAATATTCCGAGTCATAGGCCAGTATTCTTGTATTGGCGATGATTTGGGGTTGACTCCTTTATTATATACATGTATTTTTTTGGTATATTCCTCATGATGAAGGCACACAATTTTGACATGATGTATATGTATGTTTTTGGTTATGCCTCGAGATGAAGGCACACATTTTTGATCCATGCCCATAGTGGCTTGTTTTTTTATCTGATTATATTGAGACACATTTTATATATGGACATTGATGTTTTGACATGTATATGATGATGGAATTTGATGTTTTATCACATTTTGTTTTATGAGATAGTATGTTTAGCCCATGTTTTTATTATGGTCTATGATGAGGGGGATAAAAATAATCCCTATTGCCCCATTGATGATATTATATGATGTTATCTTAGCATACATGTTTGATTTCATTTTATGATGATGTAGCTTAGAATTTTATTGATATGTGATGATGTTATAGATGTGATGATGTTATAGATGTGATGATATGAATGTGAATGATGAGATGAAAACACACAATGTACAAGCAAAGAACAACTAACAAAACAATTTATACATACACGAAACAACACAACAATCCAAAGCAATAATTAATCTAATCAAGTAAAGAATAGACTAATCTAGAAATCATGCAACACAACTCACTATATATACAAACAAACAAGAAAGCAACAAAACACTACTTTGTTTTTGTGGAACATTTTTGAGACATTTTGCACTATTTTTGTATTTTCATGAGACAATGTTATATTATTTTTTTGGTTTGTTTTGGTGATTCCTATTTGAATGTTTTTGATTTTTTCTAAAAGTTTTCCAAAGACATGGAAAAGAAAATGAAGATGTATGGATTCCCTAATGATAGATGGGAATGTATAAAGGAAAAATCCACACATATGTACAAGAATAGGATCATCCGGATTAAGGCCACAAAGGATAGGCTCAAAAGGATCTTAGATATAGGTGAAGTACTAGCTTAGAAAGAAGCAATCATGCCCTAGGTGTGAGATTCTTGTGAACAATGAATAATTCTATGACATTGGAAACCGGTTTTCACCAAAGGACTTGTCCAAAGTGCCACCAATGTGTAGTTTTTACTCTTGGATGAATTTATTTCTCTTTACTTTTTGTTTCCTTTTTCATTTTTATACTTTTTTATTTTTGACAGGTCCCCATGCTTAGGCATAGAAATTCTTGAGATGCATGGAATTCATGGGTTCCTAAATTTCATCACCATCTAGAATAGGAAAGTTTATATACACCTAAACCAAACTTAGCCACCACAACATATGGTCCTAACCAGTTAGGTTCAAACTTTCCTTTCTTCTCATGATATTTCGTGGTGTTGAACTGATTTTCCTTAAGAACTAGATATCCTACCTCAACCGATGAGGTATGTTACATTTGTTATAGCTCCAACACACTCAATTCTAATACACTTTGAGGTTATATAATGCATGGAGGAATCTTTCATAAAGTAACTCTAGCTCGGCTAGCCTAGCCACTATATGGTATTCATATTTATCCAGATAATCTCTCAAGGATATCTTCAATAAAGGAAGCTCAATCCACTAGGGGTAAAATGGCTTCAATTCCAAAGGCAAGGGTATATGGTATCACATCTATTGGTGTGTGGATAGATATCCTATAATCCTAGAGGGTGGGATGGATATGAAGATGCTAATTATGGCTGGTTTTGGTGACCATTTTCTCCATGATATAAACAAAATCCTTATTCGAGGCTTCTTCATGTCCATTACCTTAAGGGTAATAGGGGTTGAGCATTTCTAGTGGATTTAGAAGCATTGGCATAGTGAATTCACTTTCTTATGCTTGAAAGACTTAGCATTATTAGATACAATGGTAGCACGGATGTCATAATGGAAGATGATGTGATTCATTATAAACTTGGAAATATGTGCATCGGTAACATAAGTAAGAGGAACAACCTCTACCCATTTAGTGAAATACTTGGTGGCGTTATGATGTGATTGTGGTCACATGAGGAAGTTGGAGTGAGATTACCTATGAGATCAAGTCCCCATTTGGAGAATGGCCATGGTGTTGTAATTGGTTGCAATCCATATTTTAAAGAAGTTGGCTCTTCTCTGTAGTGTGAGATAAAGTTAGGAGAAAGCTGAAAAGAAACATAAAAATTTAATGGAGGCGATGCACCAAGATAAATACTATAGAAGGAGAAATGTCCTAGAGAGTTTTGATCAAAATAGTTTGAAGAGAATTAAAGCATGATCTATCTATTTGATGATACCTTAGATTTATATCAGAATGATGAAAGAAGGGGCGGAAAACATAACAGACATAGATAAGTCAAAATTCTAAGGGCTTAAAGCATGATAGATTGTATAACTTCCTAACATCATTTAATAGAAAATAAAGATTCAGAAAATGAAGAGCTCTATTACATAGAACAAGAACTTAATATATAAAGGAAATCATACATAAGGCCGAAATGGCACAGATTACAACTCCTTATAATGGAAGATCTCACTAAGGCTGGCTATTACAAAACTAAACTTTCTCCTTTCTTCCTTAGTTTCTACCCCTTTTTCTCTGGTCCTTCCTAAAAGATCTCTTTTTTCTGGGATGTTATCCCTTATTGTAGATGCTTGGGGCTCCATCCCCATGTCTGGAACCAGAGCCTTAACTTCTAGCATTCAATTCTCTTACATGATCTTTCCTTTTCAAGCCAAAATCTCAACTTTTTTCGGATATTTGTAACCGTCTTTAATTTATACAATTGGTGCTTCTTAAGTCGGTGAAGCTTGTTCCTCGCTACATGGGCGGGATGGTGCTTCTCGAGGATTTAATCCAAGACTCTACTCTTCAAAATGCACCTGATAGACATGTGGAGAATGCATGTTTGTTTGTGACCCCCATTTTTCCTTTATTTGAATCTGCACCGGGGTGACATGGAGAGTCCTCTGAGCGTAACTAATATCTTTCTAAATTTTCTCCGCTAAGGAAAGCCTTTGGGGTCTATGACAGTACAACATGGGTGTAGTTTAAGATCCCTTCTTTCTTTGTTCCTATCCCAATTACACCAAGGAGACATGTGGATACTCTTCATGTTCATCTTTATACTTAGTCGATTTTGGAGCCGAGTGAACAAAGAAGCCAAGAAGGGGCAAACAAAAGGGAGGGGGCTATTTATCAAAAGAGCTCCACACAAAATAGCTCTATAGTTATGGTGACTCACCAGGGGAATCCATGCTGGTCATGGAAGAATCCTATATCTCCCATCCTCAAAATATCAAAATTGTGGCTTTAACAAATGCCACTCAAGATTTCTACGCAACGTAGCTTGATACCCAAGCCATTCCTCTTCGGTTGGGTAGGTTCTCCTCTCAACACCTGAAAGGATTGGTCTAGCTCGATTATCTCTTTATGTGAGAAATTGTGAAGGTTTTGCACTACTACATGTAGGCGAAACTCTAGCTGAAATGGGGTTTAAGATGGTCTCCACCTTGGCCACACTAGAGCTCTCCTTTAAAGACTGAAAGATAGTCTTGTCTTGGCGCTTAGCAATCAGGAGCTATTGGATTTGGTCCTTTGTGAGGACCATAGAATTGTTAGGGAAGGGAGAAGGAAAACCTAACTAAACTAGCTCGTTAATGCTTTGCTTCCTCTCCCTGATCCCATGGTGTAGCTATGTGCCAAGAGATTCTGGCATTTGGTAGAATCCTTGTCACAACTCAGAATCTCATTAATTTTTGTAGCAATGAGCCACATGTCTGTGATCCCTACCCCCTAAGGGTGGATTTTGAAGCATCATAAAGCTTCTGAATCAAGAGTTCTGGCTTCGGGACCTTGGCAGACACTACGTTGATTATGGTAGAAGTAACAAATTCTACATTTGAGCACAACCCCTGAGCATCGGATATGAATCTAAGTGTGGGGGCCAAGGCCATTACCGTAGTAGTAATTTGGTCATAGTAGGAGGCGTAAAGCTCTGCACTAATGTTACAATTCCTCCTTTCTAGATTGTTGCACCAATTTATGGGTCAAATCCTTGACCTCATCATCAGATGATCTAAGCTTGATTTGGAGTCCATTTTTTCAGCCTGCAATGCTACGAGGGTCTCTCGAGATGGGGCTCCTTTCAACTCTTTATGGAGTTGGTCAATTTATTTCCCTTAGCTTTTATCTCGGCTTGGTGAGTAGCGACCATGGCCTCTGCTTTCCAAAGGTTGGACTGTACCTTCTTTAGCTAATTACTGAGCTTCAAATAGTCTATGTAGTGACTATTGCCATAATTTTGTTCATCAATTCAACCTTATCTCGAGGCTGGAACTCTGAAAGATCGACTACAACAATGCTAATGGAATAATCCTCTAGCATTTTCCCCATGGGTTTGGATACCTGAGGGACAAGGTGGGCAATTGTCAAGGAACTTTGTTGATGGTCATATAATGACCGCATGTTCTTGGTAGCTCCAGCCACCGTCTCCTTTTTCTTTTTTTTCCCTTCTCTATTGTCTCGCGCAGCCTTGGTGACTCGACTTGACTCAAAAACTCAGAGGAAGAAGGGACCATCCCTCTCTGCGAATGGGAAACTAGGTGGCAAGCCATAAGGGATTATAATCTGTGGTTGGGGTATCGAATCGAGTAGGGCATGGAGGAGCCAGTCATCATGCGGGGAGAGAAGGCTGGTATGTTTGAGGGAAGTTGTGGAAACAAAGTGGTGGGGGTGGAGAGAGAGTCTGTGATGGAGCAAGAGACAAAGGACAACCTTCAGAAAGGGAAAAGGAGGTGGAAGGGGAGATTGAAATGGAGCTCCGGGAGAAGGGAGAGGCTGAGTGGAAATAGAAACCGCTACTTGATTTTGACTTCTTACGTGGTGGGGAGGCTGGTTCTTCCATAGGTCTCTCCCCAAGGGGATAACTAGAGGTTATGGCATGGAAGCTGGAACTGAAGGATTCTGTTGAGGAATGGAAGATGGAGGTGAGGCAGGTGATTGTTGTTGTTGGGGGCCGGAGGACTCTGTGGTTGATTTCATGGGCCACCCCGACATTATTGTGACCATATCCTCACTCTCTATTTGACGCATGATCCCCATCCTAGAACTCTTCCCAATGCTCATCACTAGAGACAACCTCAAAATTTGGGGTGGTCTGACCAATCTCCTACCTGTATTTCCAAAAGGCCTCAATTTTTCTATGCTCCAAGTCCTTCTCTTTTAGGGCTACTCAAAGTCCCTTAGCCATAGTAAGAGTGGGATCATACTTGTATTTGACTTGATGGAATGATTCCCACTCAGGATGGTATGTTTAAGAGCTCGATAAATATATCAGGGAATCCTCCTGGGACTTTGCCTCGTGTCGAAAAAATCCCTAGGCTCATGTTTATAGGGTCTGAGACTCTGGTTATCAACCAAATCTTAGCCATTTTTCCATCTGGGTCGTACCTCCATGAATCCCAAATTAGGAAAACCCATAGAGGCCAAATTTTTTTGTAAGGCCATGCTCTTCCTTCCTTTTTAATATGGTAATTCCTCCCTTATTTAAGGGAAGCTCAAAAAGTGCACCTTCTTCTTTTGGTTGAGCCAAACTCTATGTCCAGGATTACTAGTTTCCGGGTAATTTCAAGGCCAACCACTCGAGCCATGAGGACCCTAGGGAGCATAAAGGACACCTCCTTAAAACCATGAAGGTGAATCATGGAATGTCCCCTAAAAAGAAGTAATCATAGGGGTGTGGGGATTTGCGAATATAGAATGCACCAAATCACTCATTCTGTTGTTGATCCCTTCTAGGTCAATTTCGAGTAAAAGGGGCTCCATAAAAGAATTGTAGAATTCATATACATCCGATGAGTGAGATAATACATGGGTCCATGCGGACTAGTATGACCTTCTATGAGTCTACTTCCGCATCCCAGATATTTAGAGTCATAAATTGACTAAAATATTCAACATTTTGATAAAGAATGAGATGAAACAAATATAATGAATACCTGAAGGTTAGGACACTGAGAATTGATTGAGTTGTTTGCAAATGGATCCCGCGATGACTTCAAATGAAGTCAAAGTGATATATATGCCTATTCTTTGGCAATAGACCTCATCCGAACAAGGCTCCCATCTACCAATCTTCAATGCCTCTATCTGAATCCTTCCCAAAATGAAGGAAAGCATGAAGGAGGCATCCTGAGAGTCTATGCTAAAAGTGATTTTAGTGGTATGGGAAAGCTAGTGATTCCCATACTATCCGTATTTCCTGTCTTAGTTCCCTATTAAGGAACACAACCTTATTTTGACATTATGCCCAGATAGTTTGGAGCTTGGCCATGTCATAGAAACTAGCTGCTAGGTCTTTTATTAGAGCCAACATGTCTCTGATAGTTTGTGGCATAATCACCACCTTTAAGTGCCTACCATGAATAGTGTGGGTTTTGGACTCAAACAATACGCACACATATGAATGATTTTCGGGCATGGGTGTGTGAGGGGAACCATGTACTGGAAAGCGTGGTGCTCTAGGTCCTAGAGCCAAAGACTCTATATCCCCCAACTTGAGGAACCTAGAAAATGTTGCCTCTCTTAAAGCTTTGGGATTTTTATTGAGGGATGGGTCAAAAACATTATCGATGGGGTCAGAGATTATGGTGGGGTCATAAGAACTGATCCCTTCATGTGGAAACTTTAATCTTGGCTATAGAGTTCTAGGGGGAAAGGTCACCCTACGTAAGACTTCATGGCTGGTGTGGAGCTAGAAGATGCCATGGTGCTCCTCTGAATTTAGAAACAACTAGAATTTCTTTAGCTCTAGAATTTGATAACTGATTCGGGAACCTTGGCATTTGGAGTTAGCATGTTGAATTCTCTTTAATACTTAGAGAGCCATCCTCACTTTAAGCATAATGGCTCACATGAAAACAAGGTCACTTCACACAATGAATCCCTTTCCTATTAATGAACTCAAGATGACACTTCACGTCTTTCAAGGGGCTTTGTGTCATGTCAAAATATTTTCTCCCCTCGGGCACCGAGGAAATTGCTAGATCATTAATTCAAAAATAAAAATGGGGTGGTATGGTTTGCTCAAAATTTCAAAAGGGGAGAAACACCTCTAAAAGGGACACGTGTCAAGACACCTAAAAAAAAAAAAAAGACAAGTAAAAAAAACAACTATACATATAATACAATATTGAAAAGGGCCTACAAGAACTGAATTTAGGTGGATCCCATTCACCGGGATGGCTAAGGGATCACCCTCCATAGTTTCAAGAGCTCAAATGCATTGTGTTGTTTGCACCCACTGATTCAAAAGGGCCTTATCATAGGGGTCAAATTTTCCATGATTCCTGGCTTGCGGATCTTGCATCCCATTTTAGGACCATGGTTCCAACCTGAAAGTTTGGTTCTAATGTCTTTTGATCAAACCAAGTCTTGACTATCTATTGGTGGCTAATCATGGCCTCGTGAGCTGATTCTCATTTATCTTGGAGCTCTACTAGTTCGGTGAGTCTTACTTGCATTTCTCCATTCTCATTTATCTCAACTTCTTTAATAGTTGTAATGTGGGGATCTCTAGGGAAACCAACATCACAATGCTTTTCCCATAAACTATCTCATATGGTGAAGCTTTTAGGATCTGCTTTGGGGTGATTCGATCAGCCCATAAGGTTGTCTTGATGTGTTCATGCCATAATTTATTATGCTCATGCCCCATTCACTTGATAAGTCTGATTAAGTTTTTATTGGTAGATTCTGCCAAACCATTTCCCTGTGGATAATAGTTGGAAGATGTCTTTAGGTAAATTCCATGTTTTACCACAAAATCAGATACCTTGGCTCCCACAAAATCTTTAGCATTGTCTGATATAACCATGTGGGGTGGCCCAAAGCATGTGTTATATCATGTAGGAGTCCTAGGATTACATTTTCCATGGCCTCCTTAAGGGGTACTGCTTCCACCCACCGAGTGAAGTAGTCAGTTGTTGTAAGGATCCATTTGTGGTCGAGCTAGAAACTAGATTTACCATCCCGATGAAATCCAGACCCCATTGGTGAAGGGTTCCTCTACCAAGATAGGATTGAGGGGTAATGTCACATTTCTATGGAAACCAGTATAAACTTGGCACACCCTGCATCTTCTTACCTCTATCTTTGTAGGTGAATAGACTTGGCCAAAAGTATCCTTGCCTGTAGATTTTTATGGTTAGTCTGGGTAGAAAAATGGCCTCCCGAGCTCCCATGGTGTAATTCATGTAAGACCCTTTTTGCCTCCTTGTCATCTAGGCATCTCAACAGATTCCATTAAAATTCCTCCTAAAGAGGAAGCCATTAACTATGATGAAATTACTCCCCTGTTGCCTATAATATCTCTCTTTTTAAGGGAGATGACATGGGTACTTTCCAGTTTGCATAAAGTGAATTCTTTTAAAGACCCACCCTTCAGGCCTATCCTCCTATAGGTACATTACCTCCCCCATTCACTATTGACCTCTGGGATAGATTCCTGATGTCAAATATTGACACAGTCCCTTGCCTCTCACAAGCTTCATGGGTTTCACTTCTATGTCATACTCCAAGATCTTGGTTATCCAGTTGGCCCTTTTTTCGTTATCTCACCCTCCATTATGTATTCTTTGATGCTAGAGTGAGCCACCATGACCTAGATTTTATTATGCGTAACAAGGTGTCTTGAACTTCTTCAGACCTTTAACTATGGCATAAGCTTGTCTTTCCATGAAATTGTATCTCGTTTCATAGTCGTGGAGATTTTTCAAAAAAGTGATTGGGTGTTCCTCCCCTTGTTGTTCTCCCTTTTGGGTCAACATAAATGCTATGCTATTCTTTCCCCATATACATACATAATGAAATATTTTGAGAAGTCAGGGTTGTGGAGCATGGGGGCCAATGCAATAGCCCTTTTATCAATTCAAAGGACTAACGACCTTCATCGGTCCATTTGAAGCCGAGGTCTTTTCTTAGCATGAGAGTGATCGGTGGATTGTTCCCACAAAATACGATATAAACTTGCCAAAAAGTTGATCTTTCCTAAGAAGGATTGAACAACCTTCTTGTTAACTCATAGGGAAGCTCCAAAATGGCCCTGACTCTTTTGGGATCAATAGAGACTCCCTCCTTCGACACAACATGTCCCAAGAGCTTTCCTTGGGGTATTCCAAAGATACATTTCTTTGGGTTCAGAGAGATTCCAAACTCTTGACATTTTTTTGAATACGACTTCTAAGGCATCAAAGTGTTCCTCCGCTATTTTAGTAAACACCATAAGGTCATCAAGGTATATGAGGATTACCTTGTTTATTAACACCCCAAACACGGGTATCCATGGCTCTTTGAAAAGTAGCCCCTGCATTGGTGAGCCCAAAAGGCATCTTTGCATAAGTGAAGGTTCCCCATTTGGTTGTGAAGGTAGTCTTATGCTGATCTCTTTCCATGAGCCATATTTGGTTATAACCTAAAAATCCATCCAACAGAGAAAACATCTCGAGCTTGCGACCATCTGTAATATTTGTTCCATAGAGGGAAAGGGGTAATGGTCTTTTAGGGAGGCCCTATTCAGATCTCTGAAAATCCACACAGAGTCATATTTCACCATTCTTCTTCCTCACTGGGACCAGGTTGGAGACCCACGTCATGTGTTTGATTGGAAAAATTATACGAGCCTCCAATAGCTTTCTTAATTCTTCAGCCATGAGGGCTTCTACCTTAGGGTTCACAGGCCTCTATTTTTGACACACATGCTTAGTCCTTCTTCTAGGTCAATGGTGTGCTAGATAATGTCTTTGTCATAACCATGTAGATCATCATATGTCCAAGCCATTACTTTATCATATTTGTGACACAAGGCCACAAGTCTGTCTCTTTCCTTTTGGGTCACCAACTTTCCAACTTTCAGTCATTTGTCCTTAGTTATTTCTAGTTCTACATAGTCTTCTTTCACTGCCCTCAAACTTTCTTCGGTCAGAACTAGCGTCATCTGAGTCAAAAATACTTTCAAGAGTAATTAACCCTTGGGAGTTTGTTTGTCTTTAGCTGAATTATCTGATCTCCATATGCTTCTTCGATCTTGGGCTGGAGTTGATTTGTGAATTGGTCTGACTACTGGAGGAAGTGTATGACCTGTTGGTCATTATCGAACACCTACCAATGGTCAAAGTTGTCAGGGATAGAGGGGAAAATGATCACTTTTATGGTGTCTTTATTTGTAATTAAATCCTGGGTCGGGTTGAATTGAGACCCTATCATGGCCATCTTGTTGGCCTCTATATTTTGATCATGGGGAATTACCTTAATATTGAAGGCTTCAAAATCATCTATCAAATCCCATACCTAGTGTTGATAGGATCTCATCCTTGGGTTCTTGGTGGTGGAAATATTCCTTACTTGTGTGACCACCAACTCTGAGTCACCAAATACTCTCAACTTCCTGATACCCTCCTTTCGGTGGTGGACAAACCATACACCAAGGCTTTGTACTCTACCTCTTGTTACTAGTACAGGAGAACTAGAAATGGACCAATTGGAGTATTTTCTTACCAGTTGGGGATATTAGGAAAACTCCGCTCCTAAGCCATTCTTTCTCCTAGCCTAACCCCATCAAAATGTAGGGTCCACATTGGAGGATTCCCGGAGGGTTTCCCTCCCATTCATCATGCCCTTTTTCACCTTTGGGATTATGGGGTTTTTGTAAAAAATGACATAAGTGCCCAAGCCGGTGGAGTCAAAGTTCCCAAAAGGATCTCCAGGGGGAGATTAAATAGATGATCATTTCCAAGGCTCCCCATCTTCTACATACAATTATTCTTCTCTAGTGATCATAGCATGGGAGGCCTCAAAGCCGGAAGGCACTTGGTCCGTTATATGCTCCTTGGAGAGGGGTTCTAACAAGACCTTCATTTTGGACCCGTACTTGGTTCATAGGATTAAATGGGACCAATCCAAAGACATATACCCCGATCTTAGCTTGTGAAATCTCGGGAGAGGCAAAAGTCCAAGACTAGTGGAACATTAATCACCATGATATCTTGCCAAACAGTTATATTCGGACAGGAATAGAGCTATAATGGGAGTCCCTTGATAATCCCAATGGTTTGAACAGACTTCCCATCTAGTTGCATAACTCCTTTCTTCAAGGGTTCATATTGAATTCCTAAAGCATCTATAATTTCCTGGGCATGACAATAGTGCTTGCACCAGAGTCTATCATGGAGTTATGTAATAACTTCTTACCTATAATAAGAGTCAAAAAGAAGGGGTTGGGCCTTGGTTTACTCACCTCTCCTTTTTGGTTCAACAATATGGCCTCTGTAGGCACTTGGGTGACTTTGACCCATCCTTTCTCCATGGTTGCGATGGTCGAATCCTTGTCTAGATTTGAGCACTTCTTGGAGCAACTCCTTTTTCTCGGGATACTTAGAAGATCCCACAAGGATGCATTAGTTGGTGACTTTTAAGCTATTTGGACTACATTGATGGGTCCAAGTAATGATGATTTAGGAGGTGGCTGATACTTCATCCTTTCTTTATCAAGGTGATGGATATCTTGATTCTATATAGTTTTCTTTGGAGCTTCCCTCACTCTTGGTGATGGTGTGTTCATGATGGTCGAGGATCTTTGTACATCTTGTCGGTTGAACTTGAAGTTGGTGCATCTACTTCAATGATTCTCTTCTTGAAGCGGGTGTTATAGTTAAATTGAACAGGTTTCGGATAGACACTTCATTTGTGAATACAAACTCCTCTCCTTCTACCCAAGAGAAAAGGGCATGCTCTAGTGTGATCTCTGCTTCTTGTTCCAGGGACATTCCTTGAATATGGGCTGTGAAAGTGGCATTTTGGGCTCCCATGGACTGGTGGGGTCTAGATGTGCATGCATCATAACCTTCTCTTGATCATTGTTTGGCTACCCTTTGTTGCAAGTTCCCTTGGGGAAATCCTTTGGCATATGAGAATTATTGCAAGGGAAGCACCAAGTGTTGGGCTCTTCAGCTAGATGGTTCTTGTCCAGGGGACCATTTCTCTCCCGCTATTGGGAGGGATAGTCTGAAGTGGCGTTGGTACAAGAACTATTTGATTTGATAGCTGCACAGTTGGTGGTCTCTGAGTATTCTGGTATGGAGAGGGATAAGTGGGTCGGCTACCTTGGAAATTTTGATAATTTTTCCTTGGATAAGCCACCTGGTTCCTTTTAAGGTTCACTATCTCGTTAGAAAATTTCTCAGGATATTTCTCATCTCATCCATCTCGAGAAGAAGATGAGGATGCGGTAGTAGAAGTTGGAGCCATATAAGCAGGTGGGTAATTATATAAGGATGTAGGGATTTGAGCCGGGTTTGGTATTTGTACTTGTGGAAGGGGGCTATCTCAGATTTATCAGTAAAAGAGTTCTGGGGAAGTTTCCCGACATCTATTAAATTATTCTCATCTTGGACTACGCAATGTTATAGGCCTTGTGGCAAGGAATCCCCTCCCAATGATTGAATCATTACCAAAATATTTGAATTTAGAGCTTTTAAATAAAAGACAATAGCCATACTGTGCAGTGGCCTAGCTAGGTGGAATCCTTTGCCAAGTTTTATGGAACCTGGTGTTAAAATATGTCATTAACTCTTGCAGGCCCTTTTTAATACAAATTAGTTGCTACAGGAGTGATGATGGATATGGTCCCCTTTCTCATTGAACCTTGTCACCAACGCCCCTCCTAATTGGTCCCAAGTACCAATAGTATTAGGGGTTAAAGATCGGTACCATTCTAGGGCCTTT
The DNA here is from genome assembly GCA_018340775.1 of Taxus wallichiana var. yunnanensis. Lineage (NCBI taxonomy): Eukaryota > Viridiplantae > Streptophyta > Pinopsida > Cupressales > Taxaceae > Taxus > Taxus wallichiana. Next base: position 465,672,066 of record CM031241.1, read on the forward strand.
CCCTTAAAGGAGGTGGCCAAAAACGTAAGGTGACATCTTGCTCCCTTATATAATGTACTGCACATATCTTTCTACATCTTAGAGATGTTCCTCAGGGGTTTTGAAGTCTTCCCACTAAATTTGGGTAGTGATTTTAGTGCATTGGCTGGAATAGGGTTCCATAATGTCGGGGGCATGGGAAAAATGAGTGGGCTTCCTTGATCCAAGAGAAAAAACTACCTCGGAGGTGGAGGTTGAAGATGAGCCATAAAAATGGGTTTGAGAGTTCTAGTTGACTATGTAAAAGGCCTACCTAGTGGAGGATTGAGAGAACTCTATCCGGAGGAGACGAAGATCTCTAGGATCTGTCGACCTCTCCTGTTGTGAGGTGGGGATAGATGTAAATAGTCAAGCACACCTTCCTCCCTCACTCTTGCCCTCATTCACATCCAACTTTGTAACTTGAATGGATCACTTGAATACTACTAGGATTTAATAGATTTTGGTAATGGAAATCGACTTATAATCAGGTGATTGTGGGTTTGAGTCCCACTAGGTGTGCCAAAAACTATTGACATTATCCTTACAGATTGGACCATCATAGTTGTAGGGAAACCTTAGGTTAGTGGGATGTGTGCCCTAAGGTGACCTCCAGATTTTAAAGAAGCTAGCTCTTCTCTGTAGTGTGAGATAAAGTTAGGAGAAAGCTGAAAAGAAACATAAAACTTTAACGGAGGCAATGATGCCCAAGATAAATACTATAAAGAGAAATGTCTGGAGATTTCATCAAATAGTTTAAGAGAATTAAAGCATGATCTATCTATTTGATGATACCTTAGATTTATATCAGAATGATGAAAAAAGGGTGGAAAAATAATAGACATAGATAAGTCAAAATCTAAGGGCTTAAAGCATGATAGATTGTATAACTTCCCTATGACATCATTTAACAAAAAAAAGATTCAGAATATGAAGAGATCTATTGCATAGAAAAAGAACTTAATATATAAAGGAAATCATACATAAGGCCGAAAATGGCATAGATTATTACAACTCCTTATAATGGAAGATCTTGCTAAGGTTGGCTATTACAAAACTAAACTTTCTCCTTTCTTCCTTAGTTTCTACCCATTTTCCTCTGGTCCCCCCCAAAAGATCTCCCCTTTGTTCTGGGATGCTATCCCTTCTTGTAGATGCTTAGGACTCTATCCTCGATGTCTAGAACTAGAGCCTTAACTTCTAGCATTCAATTATCTTACATGATCTTTCCTTTTTGATCCAAAATCTCAACTACTTATTCAGATATTTGCAACCATCTTTAATTTATATGAATGATGCTTCTTAAGTTGGTGAAGCTTGTTCCTTGCTACATGGTAGGCTGGCACTTCTCAAGGATTTAATCTAAGACTCTACTCTTCAAAATGCACCCGATAGACACATGGAGAATGCATGTTTGTTTGTGGCCCTACTCTTTCCTTTATTTGAATCTACGCTAGGGTGACACGTGGAGAGTCCTATGAGCGTAACTAATAGCTTTCTGAATTTTCTCTGCTAAGGAAAGCCTTTGAGGTCTATGAAAGGTGTATAGAGTGACGCAAGTTTAAGGTCCCCTCTTTCTTCATTCCTATCCCAATTGTGCCAAGGAGACACGTGGATACTCTCCGTGTTCATCTTTATACTTAGTCAATTTTGGATCTGAGCAAAAAAGAAGCCAATAAGGGGAAACAAAAGGGAGGGGGATATCTATCGAAAGAGCTCCACACCAAATAGCTCTACGATTGTGGTGACTCACTAGGGGAATATTTTCATGCTAGGTCACGAAAGAATCCTACATCTCCCATCCTCAAAATATTAAAATTGTGGCTTTAAAAAAGCCACTAAGAGCTTCATAACGTAGCTTGATACTCCAAGCCATTCTCTTTGGTTGGGTAGGTTATCCTATGCAATTTTGAAAGGCTCGATCTAGTTCAACTATCTCTTTATGCAGAAATTGTGAAGGTTTTGCACCACCTTGCATGTAGGTGGAACTCCAACTGGACAATGGGGTTTAAGATGGTCTCCACCTCTTCCACACTAGAGCTCTCCTTTAAATATTGAAAGATATTCTTGTCTTGGAGTTTAGCAATCGGGAGAGTGTTGGATTTGGTCCTTTGTGAGGACCATAGAATTTTAGGGAAGGGAGAAGGAAAATCTAAATGAACTAGCGCATTGATGCTTTGCTTCCTATCACCGATCCCATGGTGTAGTTGTGCCAATATATTCTAGCATTTTGTTAGATTACTTGTTGCAACTCAAAATCTCATTTATTTTTGTAGCAATGAGTTGTATGTTAGTGATCCCTTACCATTGAAGGGTAGAGTTTGAAGAGTCATAAAGATTCTAAATCAAGAGTCCAAGCCACTAAGACCTTGGGGGACATTACGTTGATTACGGTAGAAGCATCATATTCTACATTTGAGCACAACCTCATGAGAATTAGATATGAAATTTGAGTGTGGGGCCAAGGCCAATGCCATAGTAGTAATTTGGTCACAAAGAGGAGGTGTAAAGCTCCTTTACTAACACTACAACTCCTCCTTTATGAGATTGTTGTGCCAATTTATAGGTCAAATCCTTGACCTCATCGTCGAGATGATCTAAGCTTGATTTGGAGTCCATTGTTTTTAGCTTATAATGTTATGAGGGTCTCTCGATTTGGGGATCCTTTTAACTCTTTAAGAGTTGGTCAATTTCTTTCACCTTAGCTTTTATCTCGGCTTAGTGAGTAGCGATTGTGGCCTCTACTTTCTAAAGGTTGGATTGTACCTTCTTCAGCTGATTATTGAGCTTCAAATAGTTTGTAGTGACTATTTTGCCATAGTTTCATTCATCAATTCAACCTTATCTCGAGGCTGGAACTCTAAAAGATCGACCACAATAACACTAATGGAATAATCCTCTGGCTGCATTTTCCCCACGGGTTTGGATACTTGAAGGATAAGGTGGGTGATTGTCAAGGAACTTTGTTGATGGTCATATAATGACAACATGTGCTTGGTAGCTCTAACCGCCATCTCCTTTTTGTTTTTCTTTTCCCTTCTATTGTCTCGGGAAGCCTTGGAAGACTTGTCTTGACTCAAAAACTCAGAGGAATAAGGGACTATCCCTCCCGTGAATGGGAAACCGGGAGAAAAACCTTAAGGGATTGTAATATGTGGTTGGGTTATCAAATCCACTAGGGATGTGGAGGAGCCAAATCATCACATGGGGAGATAAGGTTGGTATGTTTGAGGGAAGTTATGGAAATAAAGTGGTGGGGTGGAGAGAGAGTCATTGATGGAGCGAGAGACACATGAAAACCTTTAGAAAGGGGAAAAGGAGGTGGAAGGGGAGATTGAAATGGAGCTTTGGGATAAGGGAGAGGCTAGCTAGGTGGAAATAGAACCACTACTAATTTTTACTTCTTACGCGTGTGGGTGGAGGCTAGTTCTTCCATAGGTCTCTACCCCAATGAGATAAATAGAGGTTGCAGATGGAAGCCGGCAAATTGAAGGATTATTTTGAGGAATGAAATATGGAGGCAAGATAGGTGATTTTTTGTCATTGAGGGCATGAAGACTCTATGGTTGATTTCGTGGGCCATCCCAACATTATTATGACCATATCCTCACTCTCTGTGTCAGACGCATGATCCCCATCCCAAAATCTTCCTAATGCTCATCACTAGAGACAACCTCAAAATTTGGGGTGGTTTGACCAATCTCCTACGTGTATTTCCAAAATTCTCAATTTTTTTGTGCTCCAGTCCTTCTCTCTTAGGGCCGCTCAGAGTCCCTTAGCCATAATAAGAGTGGGATCATACTTGTATTTGACCTGATGGAATGATTCCCGTCGGGGATGGTATGTCCGAGAGCTTGATAAATATATCGGGTGACTCCTCCTGTGGACTTTGTGTCATGTCAAAAAACTCCCTAGGCTCATGTTTGCATGAGTTTGAGACTCTATTATCAACCATAATTTTAGCCAATTTTCCATCTGGGTCATACCTCCATGAATCCTGAATTAGGGTAAACCCATAGGAGGCCAAATTTTTTTCATAAGGCCATGCTCTTCCTTCCTTTTTAGTATGGTAATTCCTCCCTTTCTCAAGGGAAGCTCAAAAATTTCCTTCTTCTTTTAGGTTGAGAAAAAATATGTGTCTAGACTTTACCAACTCTTGGGTAATTTCGAGGCCAACCACTCGAGCCGTGAGGAACCATGGAGCATAAAGGATGCCTCCTTAAAACTGTGAAGGTGAATCATGGAATGTCCCCTGGAAAAGAAGTAATCACAGGGGTGTGAGGGATTTATGAATATAGAACTCACCGAACCACTCATTCTATTGTTGATCCCTTCTGGGTCAATTTTGAGTAAAAGGGGATCCACAAAAGAATTGTAGAATTCATATATGTCTGACAAGTGAGACAATACATGGGTCCATGCGGACACTGGTATGACCTTCTGGGAGTCTACTTCCACATCCCATATATTTAGAGTCATAAATTGACTAAAATATTCAGCATTTTGATAAAGAATGAGGTGAAACAAATACGATGAATACCTGAAGGTTAAGGACACTAAGAATTGATCGAGTTGTTCACAAATGGATCCCATGATGACTTCAAAGAAGTCAAAGTGATATGCCTGTTCTTTGGTGATAGACGTCATCCAACAAAGCTCCCATGTGCCAATCTTTGACGCCTCTGTCTAAATCCTTCCCAAAAATGAAGGCCAGCATGGAGTAGGCATCCTGAGAGTCTGCTAAAAGTGATTTCATGGTCTAGGAAAGCCGACGATTCCCGTCTATTCATATCTTCTTGTGTTAGTTCCTATTAAGGAACACAACCTTATTTTGACACTTTATGCCTAGATAGTTTGCATCTTGGGCATGTCATAAAAAATTGTCGTTGGTTCTTTTGTTTATGTCAGAGCCAACATGTCCTTGATAGTTTGTGGTGTAATCACCACCTTTAAGTGCCTACCCTGAATGGTGTGGGTTCTAGACTCAAAATAGTCCATGCACATCTGAATTATTTCCGGGAATGGGTGTGTGAGGGGCACCATGTATTGGGAAAGAGTGATGCTTCAGTCCTAGAGCTAAAATATTATGTATCCCCACTTGAGGAACCTAGCAAATGTTTCCTTCTCTTAAATATTTGGGCTTTCTATTGAGGGATGGGTCAAAAACATTATCGGAGGGGTCGGAGATTATGGTGGGATCATAGAATCAGAGCCCTTCATGTGGAAAATTTAATCTTGGCTATAGATTTTGAGGAGGAAAGGTCACCTGCATAATAATTCACCACTAGTGTGGAGATATAAGCTGCCATGGTGCTCCCGTGAATCTAGAAACAACTAGAATTTTTTTAGCTCTAGAATTTGATAACTGATTCGGGGAACCTTGGCATTTGGATTTAGCATATTGAGTGCTATTTAAGACTTAGAGAGCCATCCTCACTTTAAGCATAATGGCTCACATGAAAATATGGTCACTTCACACAACAAACCCATTCCTATTAATTAACTCAAGATGAAACTTCATGTCTTTCAGGTGGTTTACTTCATGTCAAAATATTTTCTCCCCTTAGGCACCGGAAATCACTAGATCATTAATTCAGAAATAAAAATGAGGTGGTATGATTGCTCAAAAATTTAAAAGGGGAGAAACACCTTTAAAAGGGACACTTGTCCAGACACCTAAAATAACAAAACAAACACACAAAACAAACAACTATACATATAATACAATATTGGTGAAGGGCCTACAAGAATGATTTTAGGTGGATCTCATTCACTAGGATGGCTAAGGGATCACCCTCCATAGTTTTGAGCTCAAATGAGTTGTGTTTGTTTGCACTCGCTGATTCTAAAGGGCCTGTTCATAGGGGATAAAATTTTCCATGATTCCCGGGCTTGGTGGCTCTTGCATCCCATTTTAGGACCATGGTTTTGACCTGAAGGTTTGGATTTGATGTCTTTTGATCAAACCAAGTATTAATTATCTTCTCGGGGCTAATCATGGCCTCGTGAGCTGATTCTGTTTCTCTTGGAGCTCTACTAGCATGGCGAGTATTATTTGCATTGATCATTATTGTTTATCTCGACTGCTTTAATAGTTGTAATGTGGGGATCTCTAGGGAAACCGAATCACAATGATTTTCCCGTAAACTATATCATATGGTGAAGCTTTTAGGATCTTCTTTGGGGTGATTTGATTAGCCCATAAGGCTATCTTGATGTGTTCATGCCATAATTTATTATGCTCATGCCCCATTTTCTTGACAAGTCTGATTAAGTTTTTATTAGTAGATTCGCCAAACCATTTCCTGTGATAATAGTTGGAAGATGTCTTTAGGTAAATTTCATGTTTTACCACAAAACTAGATACCTTGGCTCCCACAAATTCTTTAGCATTGTCTAATATAACAGGTATGGGGTGACCCAAAGCATGTGGTTATATCATGTAGGAGTCCTAGAATTAAATTTTCCATGGCCTCCTTAAGAGGTACTTGCTTCCCCCATTGAGTGAAGTAGTCTGTTGTTGTTGTAAGGATCCATTTGTGGTCGTTCTTTGAAACTAGATTTACCATCCCAATGAAATCCAAAACCCATTAGGAGAAGGGTTACTCTACAAGATAGGATTAAGGGGTAACACGTGTTCATGTGTAAACCAAGATAAACATGACACACCTTGCATATGCTTACCTCTTCTCAATGTCGATGAACAGACTTGGAAAAATTATCCTGCTGCTGAGGATTTTTATGGCTATAGTCTAGGTAGAAAAATGGCCTCCCGAGCTCCCATGGTGTAATTCATGTAAGACCCTTTTATCCTCCTTGTCATCCAGGCATCTCAAAGGGATTCCATTAAAATTCCTCTTGAAGAGGAAGCCATTAACTATGATGAAATTACTCCCCTGTTGCCTATAATATCTCCTCTTTTTAAGGGAGATGATAGGGGTACTTTCTAGTTTACATAAAGTGAATTTTGTCAGAGACCCACCATTTAGACCTATCCTCCCCTGTAGGTTCATTACCTCTGGGATAGAATCCTATGTGAAATATTGACACAGTTCCCTGCCTCTCACAAGCTTCGTGGGTTTCACTTCTATGTCATACTCCAAGATCTTGGTTATCCAGTTGGCCCTTTTTTAGTTATCTCACCCTCCATTATGTATTCTTTGATGCTAGAGTGAGCCACCATGACCTAGATTTTATTATGCGTAACAAGACATCTAAACTTATTCGGACCTTTAACTACGGTGTAAGCTTGTCTTTCCATGAAATTATATGTCGTTTCATAGTTGTGGAGGGTTTTGAAAAGAAGGCAATTGGGTGTTCCTCCCTTGTATTTCTCCCTTTTGGGTTAGCACAGATGCTATGCTATTCTTTCCCCTATATACATACATAATGAAACATTTTGAGAAGTTGAGGTTGTGGAGCATGAGGGCCAATGTAATAGCCATTTTTTATCAATTCAAAGGACTGATGACCTTCATCGATCCATTTGAAACCGAGGTATTTTCTTAGCATGAGAGTGATTAGGTGGATTGTTCCCATAAAATCTGATATAAACTTGCCAAAAAAGTTGATCTTTCCTAAGAAGGATTGAACAACCTTCTTGTTAATTGATAGGGAAGCTCCAAAATGGCCCTAACTCTTTTGAGATCAATAGAGACTCCCTCCTTCGACACAATATGTCCCAGGAGTTTTCCTTGGGGAATTCTGAAGATACATTTCTTTGGGTTTAGAGAGATTCCAAACTCTTGACATTTTTGAATACAACTTCTAAGGCGTCAAAGTGTTCCTCCGCTATTTTAGTAAAAACCATAAGGTCATCAAGGTATATGAGGATTACCTTATTTATCAACAACCCAAACACGGTATCCATGGATCTTTGAAAAGTAGCCCCTACATTGGTGAGCCCAAAGGACATCTTCATATAAGTGAAGGTTCCCCATTTGCTTGTGAAGGTAGTCTTATGCTGATCTCTTTCCATGAGCCATATTTGGTTATAACTTGAAAAATCATCCAATAGAGAAAACATCTCGGAGCTTGCGGCTATATATAATATTTGTTCCATAGATGGCAATGGGTAATGGTATTTTAGGAGGCCCTATTCAGATATCTAAAATCCACACAGAGTCATATTTCACCATTCTTCTTCCTCACTGGGACTAGGTTGGAGACCCACATCATCATTTGATTGGAAAAATTATACAAGCCTCCAATAACTTTCTTAATTCTTCAGCCACGAGGGCTTCTACCTTAGGGTTCATAGGCCTTTATTTTTGATGCACAAGCTTAGTCCCTTCTTCCAGGTCAATGGTGTGCTAGATAAGGTATTTTTCATAACCATGTAGATCATCATATGTCCAAGTGATTACTTTATCATATTTGTGACACAAGGCCACAAGTATTTCTCTTTCCTTTTGGGTCACCAACTTTTTGACTTTAAGTCGTTTGTCCTTTGTTATTTCTAGATCTACATAGTATTCCTTCACAACCTCAAACTTTCTTGATTAGAACTAGCGTCATCCGAGTCAAAAATCTTTCAAGAGTAAGTAAGCCCTTTAGGTGTTTGTTTTTCTTTAGCTGAATTATACGATCTCCATATGCTTCTTCAATCTTGGGATGGAGTTGATTTACAAATTGGTCCGATTTCTTTGGAGGAAGTGAATGAAATGTTGGTCATTATCAAACATGTGCCAATGGTTGAAGTCTTCGGGATAGAGGGGTGAATGATCACTTTTATGGTGTCTTTATTTATAATTAAATCCTAGGTCAGGAGTCAAATTGAGAGCCTATCATGGCCATCTTGTCAGGCCTCTATATTTTGATCATGGGGAATTACCTTAATATTGAAGGCTTCAAAATCATCTATCAAATCCCATACCCGGTATCGATAGGATCTTATCCTTTGGTTCTTGGTGATGGGAATATTCCTTACTTGTGTGATCACCAACTCTAAGTCACCAAATACTCTTAACTACCTCATACCTTCCTTTCGGGTGGTGGAAAATTCGTGCACTAAGGATTCATACTTCCTTGGCATGACAAAAAGAGAAATTAGCACTTCCTCGTTACTAGTATAGGAGGAGAGATAGAAATGGACCGATTGGAGCATTTTCTTACCATTTGAGGATATTAGGAAAACTATGGCTCCCAATCCGTTCTTGCTCCTAGCCCTATCAAAATGTAGGGTCCACATTGGAGGATTCTTGGGAGGGTTTTTGTCCCGTTCATCATGTCCCTTTTTCACCTTCAATATTGTGAGTTTTTCATCAAAAATGACGTAAGTGCCTAAAGCTGGTGGAGTTGAAGTTCCAAAAAATAATCTCTAGGGGGTAGATTAAATCGATGATCACCGCCTTAAGGATCCCCGTATTTGTACATACAATTATTTTCTCTTGTGATCATAACATGGAAGGCCTTGAAGCCGAAAGACACTTGGTTTGTTATATACTCCTTGGAAGGGGCTCTAACAGGACCTTAATTTTGGACCCGTACTTGGTTCATAGTATTAAATGGGACAAATCCGAGACATAACCCCGATCTTAGCTATGATATCTTGGGAAAAGTAAGGTCGAAGACCGGTGGAACATTAATCACCTTGATATCTAGACAAACAATTATATTTATATAGAATAGAGCTGTAAGGGAAGTCCCTTAATAATCCCAATGGTTTGAACATACTTCCCATCCAAATTATAAATCCTTTCTTTAAGGGTTCATATTGAATTCCTAAAGCATCTACAATTTCTTGGGGCATGATAGTAGTGCTTGCACTAGAGTCTATCATGGAGTTATGTAATAACTTCTTACCTATAATAAGAGTAAAAAAGAAGGGGTTAGGCCTTGGTTTACTCACCTCTCCTTTTGGTTCAACAATATGGCCTTTGTAGGAACTTGGGTGACTTTGACCCATCCTTTATCCATGGTTGCGATGGTCAAATCCTTGTCTAATTTGAGTGCTTCTTGGAGCAACTCCTTTTGCTCGGGAATACTTAGAAGATCCCATAAGGATGCATTAGCTAGTGCCTTTTTAAGATGTTGGACTACATTGATGGGTCCAAGCAGTGATGATTTAGGAGGTGGCTGATACTTCATCCTTTCTTTATCGAGGTGATGGATATCTTGATTATGTATAGTTTTCTTTAGAGCTTCCCTCACTTTTGGTGACAACGTGTTCATGATGGTTGAAGGCTCTTTGTTCATCTTGTCGGTTGAAATTGAATCAGTGCATCTACTTCAATGATTCTCTTTTTGAAGTGGGTGTTATAGTTAAACTGAACAGGTTTCAGGATAGACACTTCATTTATGAATACGGACTCCTCTCCTTCTACCCAAGAGAAAAGGGCATGCTCTGGTGTGATCTCTGCTTCTTGTTCCGAGAGACATTCTTTTAATTTGGGTTGTGAAAAGTGGCGTTTTGGGCTCCCATGGATTGGTGGGGTCTAGATGTGCATGCATCATAACCTTCTCTTGATTGTTGTTTGGCTACCCTTTGTCGCAAGTTTCCTTAGGGGAAATCCTTTGGCATATGAGAATTATTGCAAGGGAAGCACCAAACATTAGGATATTTAGCTTGAGATGGTTCTCCAGGGACCATTTCTCTCCTACTATTAGGAGGGACAATCTTAAGTGGCATTGGTACATGAACTATTTGATTTGATAGTTGTGTGGTTGGAAATCTTTGAGTATTATGGTATGGAGAGGGATAAGTGGTTTGAATACCTTAGAAATTTTGTTAATTTTGCCTTGGATAAGTTTGCTGCCTGGTTTTCTTTTATGCTTCACTATCTTATTAGAAATGTTTCTAAGTATATTTCTCATCTCATCCATCTCAAGAGAAGAAGATGAGGATGCGGTAGCAAAATTTGGAGCCGTATAAGCAGGTGGGTAATTATATAAGGATGTAGGGATTTGAGATAGGTTTGGTATTTATACTTGTGGAAGGGGGATATCTTGAGATTTATTGGTAAAAGAGTTCTGGGGGAGTTTCTTGACATCTATTAAATTATTCTTAGCTTGGACTGCAATGCTATAGGCTTGTGGCAAGGAATCCCCTCCCAATGATTGAATCATTACCAAAATATATGAATTTAGAGCTTTTAAATAAAAGACAATAGCCATACTTGCAGGTGGCCTAGCCAAGGCTGGAATCCTTTGTCAAGTTTTATGGAACCTAGTGTTAAAATCTATCATTAACTCTTGCGGGCCCTTTTTAATACAAATTAGTTGTTGTAGGAGTGATGACCGGTCCCCTTTCTCACTTTGAACCTTGTCACCAACGCCCCTCCTAATTGTTCCCAAGTACCTATAGGGGTTATAAGAATAACACCTATTCCAAAGCCATAAAAAGTAAATGAACTTATTAACCTTATAGTTATCCTTACTAGGGGGGCCATAATATATTTCGTAAATTCTTTTCCCTTCCATTTTGAAATTTTTACTTTGAAAGTTTTGCCTTATTATGTAAAAATTAGATTCGATTTTCAGCCTTTTACTTACATTTTTTTCTTATAGAGTGTTCCAGTTCTAAAGTTTGAAATTTAGACTTTGGAATTTTTTTTTTCATTTCTTTTCTTTATGATTTCAAATTTAATTAAACCTTTTGTGAAAATACTTCAAAAATTACGAAGGTTTGAAAGCCCAAAGTTCAAAAATTGAACTTCATAATTTCTTTGGGTTTTGGATATTTCGTAGGTATTTTTGGGAGGTTGATCATTAAAATTCCAAAGTTTGAAAACCTGAAATTTAGAAATTTAAATTTTGGGTTTCAAATATTTGGTGGAGTTTTTCATAGAAGTTTGGTCGAAGTTCTAAAGTCGAAAACCCGAAGTTCCAAAATTTTAGAACTTCGGACTTTCGTGTTTCAAAGTTTTGGGTGTTTGATTGCATAATGAAATAGTTCACATGAAAATCTTAGAATTTGATCTCCAAACATAGATAAATTCTCAACAACCTCACATGTGTTGGCATTTGAGCATTAATTTTCAGGTTTACCTATAAAAACTCAAATTTTACCTATCATTTTCACTCGGTAAATGTACTTTGACATTATTTTTTTATTGAGATCTTCACCGTACTTTCAAAGAAATATTTCAAGGTAATTTTTTAATAAATATTGTAGTATATTCAAAAAGACACATATATTTCTTCACTTTTGGGGTAAGTTTGTTTATTTTTCATTTCGTCATTGTGCATAAGGGGGTTTGTTATGTTTTTCTTTGTTTTTGGTTTCTTTTCTTTGTTTTTGTGAGATCTTGTTCTTGTCCCAATATGGATTTTGTGATTATTTTCCAATCGTTCTTAAGTATTTTTGAATTAATCAAATCATGTGTACTCACGAACCATAAGCTTCATAACTTTCAAGTGTTGGAGGATCTTGTGTTTTGGAACCTTGAAGGAATTGATGCTATTTAACACTTTCCATTATGAGGTTTCAAATTTATGAGGTAAGTCATTTCGAGTTCATTATTTTCAGACTTTGGAAGTGTTTTCATTTTGGGATTTATGGTTTTTGAAAGGTTTTCCTTTTACGCTTTCAAATCAAAGATTTCGAGGGTTTGGCAAGATTTGGAGATAGACTTCGGTGTTGGGGATATGTGATTTCAGATTTCAAAACTTTTAGACTTCAGGTTTTGAAGACTACAAATTTTTAAAGTTTTTTTCCACTTGGGTTTGGGGAACATGAATAAGACCTCGAAACTTTTAGTTTTGGATTTTTGAATTTCACAATTCAGAATTTAAGAATTTTATTTCTTTTAGAGTTTTGGGTGTCGACATTTTAGAATTCTATTTTTCGGGGTTTTGGATCTTTCTAGGTTTCTTGCAACATCCAAATGTCCGAAATTTGAAAGTTTAGACTTTTGAAAATCCAAGGATATTTTCGTAGATTATTTCTCGTGTATGCACATGCTCGAATTCTGAATTTTGTAGATTGCAACATCCAAAGTCTGAAATTTGAAATTTTAGAATTTCTCAAATCCAAGGATATTTTCGTAGATTGTTTCTCAAGTGTATGCACATGCTCTGAATTCCAAATTTTATATATTTTCAAACAAGCTAATGTCTACTTATTCTTCAAAAGGAAAGGAAAAGATGAAGTATACCTATTTGGGGGTGTCTCCTCCCTCTTGCTTATCTTCAGAATTAGAAAATATTAGAGACATCGATTTCAAACATGTGGATATGGGTGAGTTTTGGCAAAGGATTAAGGCCCCAAATAAGAAGTCTTGGATGTAAGGGATTTATGGTAGTGATATTCCTCTTGCAGCTACATTTTTTCCATCATTACCGTGCCCCAAGTTTGTGCTAGCCATAACCTTGTACTTTGAAAAGGCCACCCGTTTAGTAAGAGATGATGATGGGAATGTTGTTATCAAATTGGATAATGATTTATTTGAGGATCTTTTCAAACTCCCTGATGTAGAGGGATATGCCAAGATTTCTACTAAGTCTACACTTGAGCACTAGGTGGCGGAAAATGAAGTTTATACCAAGGTTTTTGCCAAGAGTTACTTGGCTAAAACTAAAGGCACAATGTCAAAGATTCCTAAGACACTTCCACATTCAGACTTCATTCAAGAAGTCAATGATATAATTACACTATTGAGTAAGGTTTCAGGACTTCATGCAATTAGAGAGTTTCAAGAGTGGATGTTTCTATATATAGCCACGATTAAAAAGAACAAATAATTTATTTGGTGGGGTGAGCATATAAAAATTTAATATGTTACCAGTTGGAAGATGTGTTGACTTCAAAAAATTCTTTATGAATTCTTATCTAGTTTATGTGGAATCTTCAATGAGGGAATATAAAGGTTTGGACCCATAAGGGGTCAACAACTCTAGTCATATATACAAATATCACCCACATCTCATAATGGATGAGGGTTCTAAGCAATTCAAGAGAGTAAATGATGCCTTCTTTTCCATTCTATTGTATTGTTTTGATAAGAATTTGTATAATCAAAGAATTTTAGATGAAGCTTGGTAGGAAGTGTGGGAGTGGGAAGGAATTTATCTTTAGTTTCCAACATTTACCTATATCAGAGTGCCATGGTTCACAAGAGATCCAAATAAATTACCCAGATGTCCTATCGATAAGTGGGTATTACTGGAGCTAGTTCGTCAATTACTTGATTATCATAAAATTGAGCATAATAAACATAATACAGAATGCGGTTTCCCATCACTATAGGGAGATATTCATGAGAAAATATTCATAAGTCCAGGAATGTGGATGGAGAAATGTCTCAAGTCACTCTGAAGAATTTTCATCCAAGAACTAACTTTGATTATTGGGACAAGTTTGGTGGAACAGGGCTAGCCAAAGTGTATATTCCACAACTTGAAGATATTTGGATTCTTTGTCATAATTAAGTTATTATAAGGCAAAGGGAATTTGAAAGGTTGAATTTGGATGAAGTAGTTTGCTATGGGATTACAGTTTTCCTGAAGGTATAAAATATGATGAGGAGGTATTAGATCCTACTTATAAAAGAGATAATGTTGCTAACCAACCATTACCTTGGATTAATTGGTCAAATCAAGAATGTAGCAATACAAAAGATAGGGTGGGCCCCATCTTAAGGAGAACCTATGAGTATATGAAAGATTGGTCAACTTGTAGAATCAATGTAAGCTCATCGATGACATGCCAAACTAGTCCTTCTAAGGGTAAAATTTCAACTTCTAGGCCCATTAAAAAAATATGGAAGATTTATTTTGTTCTCAAAGGTTCAGGGTCTTCCATTGAGGCTCCAAATTCTGAGATCACATCTATAGAGTTTCATCCCACTTTGAAGTAGTTGATTTGAGTGTTTCACCATTGTTCCTCACGTATCGGGTTCCCCCTTTCTTGTTCTCTTCTAAATCCACCACCTTCAAATCCAATTTCCCCATATCTTACACCCTTCCTCCTTCCATTCTCATTTCTTCATTTCCATCTCCCTCTATGGCTCAAGTCTCTCTCCCTACACTCTTAGTAGGAGAGATGATAGGATCCCCATTTTCCATCTCACTTTCTCAATAGTTTCCTCTATTTCCACCTCTATTTCATCTTCTCCCGAGGATATTATATCTACTAACCCTCCATTATTACTACATCACTACCACCTTCAAAAACTTCCACCAGTTCCATTCTATTGTCAAGTGTTCAAAGTTCTATTATAACCATTCCTTTGATGTCCTCTGCATCATTTTTGCAATACCTAAATGGATACATTGCCAAATTCCTAAACAAAAGAAGAAGGTTCTTATTATTATGTGGTTGATTTGAATAATCTAGATATGGCTCACAAGAGGTAAGAAAAGTGACCAAGGGTTGTCTCCAATTTTGAATTGATCAATCGAGGGAAAGT
Organism: Taxus wallichiana var. yunnanensis; assembly: GCA_018340775.1. Lineage (NCBI taxonomy): Eukaryota > Viridiplantae > Streptophyta > Pinopsida > Cupressales > Taxaceae > Taxus > Taxus wallichiana. The sequence continues at coordinate 465,687,434 of CM031241.1, forward strand.
TTTGTGGAAATAGATACTCCCACCATAGGGAAGAAAAAGAAACTATAACATCAATAAATTATCAAATGTCCAAGTTTGTGTTAGGAAAGGCTACTCACAAAGGAGGTAAAAATATATTCAAGTAGTTTTGGGTAATTTGTTGGAAAAATATGACAAAGACAAGGCAACCAAATATGAGCTAAAAGGAAATGTTAAGCAAATTACTACTCTTCATACTAAGATTACACAACTTTGTGAGTTATGACTTGCTCTTACCATTTCTTCAAGTTTTGATGATACATCCTTTCATATAGTGGAGAAAATTGGTCAAAAGGGTAGAGAAGTTGGAACATGGATGGAATGTTTGATACAAGATGTTGATCCATTGATCAAGAATGTTGTATATTTATACAATGAATTGTATGAGGAGAAGGTTGTAGTTATGAAGTTGAATGCACTCCTTACTGAAGATAGTGATAACTTGGATCTTTCCTTGGAGACTTGGAAGGAAATTCAAATTATTGACTTGGATTTACTTTTAAATGAAGGAGTGATCAATGATGTTTCAAAAATTCAAATTCCAAAAGGCTATGGAATTTAGGATTTAGGTGTTACGGGGTCTAATTAAAAAACTTGATGAAAAGTAGATTGATGCAATTAATGCATTGAATGATATAACAAAAGAATTTGACAAAATTCACTACAAATTCATAAATGAGTATGAAGGAATCATGAAATATTTCAGTATTGATTCTATCTACAAATTGGTTTTTTACCAAAACGTTATGATCCATCTAAATGAAATCATCAAAACAGAGTTGGGAAATTTCCTGCTCAAATTTGCCAAGGAGAATGATTGCGCAGAGGTAATCAATCAATATGCATGTGGGCTAGAAGAAAAGGAAATCCAAGGGATCATCAAGTGCTTTGTTGATTACAAGAACATGTTAGCCATATGGGAGAAGGATGAAGAAGAATCTGAACAAGGAAAGAATGCTTTGCTAGTCCCAACTAGGCTTGGTAGCCATTGATGGACAACCTCCAAGCTCCATAATAGTTAATGTTGTAGGGTTGACTTAGTCAAACTTGCGTAACTTATTTTTATTTTTATGGGAGGTTATTCCCTGAAACATTAATTCACTCTATTTTTAGTATTTAATTAGTTAAGGGTGGAGCTATAATCGCTCAACCCCCTTAGTTTATAAATAGTTAGATGCATTATGGATTGAAAAACTTTTAGATCTTTTATGAAAGTACTCTCTAGTTTTGGGAGAGTTCAAGAACAAGCTTTGAGCCTTTTAATTATATTCAGAACAATATTTTTCTCATGTATCTAGTATATTGTGTAATTCATTGATTTATCTAGCACTTGTGAATGTTAATTCCTTGGGTATGATGGATTAATTTTCCTTTAAATTAGTTATCATTTTCAATTTATGTGGAATGTGATATAAAATATCCATATTTCAGTTGTGGAAAATACTACTTCCTTTATGTTATTTGAGTTTTATATTTAGTTATATCAGTGCTTGAAAATATTTTATGAGATGTGCATGTCATATGTTGTTTTGTAATAGTGATTGTGCAAACAAAGTGGATCTTCTGTTCAATTTATTCTTGGTGCATCACCATTTCAGTTGTTTTCTATTAAAATTATCTATCCTTTATCTCAAGACAAATTTTTATTTCAAGTGTTATAGCCTTGCACATTGGTCTTAAATCAAGTGCACCAAGTTTTAAAGGAATTCAACCTTCTCTATAGGTTCATCCCAAGGAAACAAGGTCCCACACCTTGGGGATGTTCCAACATTGCACAAGATCACCTAGAGATTCAACATGTGCATGATCCATGTGAAAACAATTTTTGGCACACTTGGTGGGACTGAGAGTTGGTACTTCTCTTATTACTTGCATAAATCAAAGTACATGGTGACTCCACATCTCTGGAATTCAAGTCTCAATGTGTTAACTTACGCGAAGAATTCAAATAAGAGCTTCGTAAGGTAAGGAAATTATCGGCATATTGAATTATCTTCAGTCCCCTCTGAGGAGAAGAAGGAACATGGTTTCAACATCACCTTATAGAGGCCACTCCACACCTCATTTGGGAAGGTTTCCTCCACTAAGGGATAACCAACCACTTGTTCTATGGCTGTTGGAAATCAATTTTTCCTCCTTTCAATGTGAGAAACCCTCTTCAATTATCTTAACAAGATGTTGTACCTCCTGATGTTTCCCTCAAAATTTACCCTTCAATATAGGAAATTAACATTACTCTCATAGAACATATTCTAGATGTGGATAGCATTTGCGCGAGCTGCAAAATATCACGAAGACAACATTACTATTAGAATTATTCTAATTATTTTAAGGGAAAATACCTCCAATGATTTCGTAGGTTAGCCATATGCACTTGGTATGAATTGGGGAGAAGATTTGCCAACAGATTTTAAGATAAGAGGGATCACTTGTCACTCACAGTAGCTTACTACTATAAAGAGAGCCCCTCAAGAGTATATGAGTGATTTCAATTTCTAATTCCAAAAGACTTGGAATAGGATTCCATTGCTAATAAAACCTTCTCCAAACAATTCCTTCCTATATTATCTAAGATCCTTGAATAATGATGTAATAGTTATGATCCAATCAATGGGAAGAACTACATTGCATGATGCTTATGATATTTATATAAGAGCGAAGAATTATTTAATTCAAGCTGGGAAAATAGCTCCAAGACCACCAATGCATTTGTACCCTGATCTTCTCAACAATCAACTTACCTTTTCTCCTCTTCCCATATCCTCTAAAAAATCAGTGAAGTCTACATCAACCCCTTCAAATGATCTCTTTGAGGTTAAGTCATCGTTTTAAACCTTTGGGAACAAACTAGTAGCCCTTAAAAGGAAACAATATCAGTATGCTCATCCTTATCAATCTTAAAATCAGTAATACCAGTCTAACCATCAACCCCTTCAAGGTAATAACCAATCTCAAAACTAAGTTACAAATGTTAAGCCTCTGAATGTTAGGAACCCTCTTGCTGCTAGCTCTTCTAGAGCCCTTATACCTATCCAAAAAAATAATTTAAGGTTATGAATGGTGTTATCCTTACTCTCACCTCATAATCAAAATCTATGCCCCAATGGAGTCATTATTCGAGTTCTTATGGTTCACATTTTATCTTCTCCCACTAAGCCAATGGAAGATGTATCTACGTAAGGGTAGCAAATTAGAAACAAGTATATCGAGGAAACATATTTATTGAATTAGCAAGTGGAAGATTTTTGTGGGTTGAATACATATTCTTCATCTGTAGTAGCAAATACTCATTCCAGAAAAGAAAATGGAATCTCAAACTCCAAATTTTGATAAAGCATCCAATTCACGGCTTCAACCACAAGTGGTTTTCAATAAATATGGGGAGAAGAAGTCCTGGAAACACATGATAATCGGGTAGTATGGAAAGAAGGTTCTTGAGCATTACAATACCAAACAAACATTTTCCAAAAGAGGATACCAACACTCAAAAGAATGTTGGTAAAGTAGGTGGTATTCCTTTTAGTATTGTTGAACAAATGAAAAGACTAACTTGAATGTTACTATGTGGGAACTAATTTCTATTCCATCTAAAAGGAATATGTTGTAGGAGGCTATGAAAAGATTTGGTACATCTAATGAAGCAATACATCATGGGTATTCAATTGCCAAAATTTTGTGTCAAACGAAGGAAGAGGAAATCCTAAGAATAATAAGCCTCCACCATTCTATATTTCTCTAATTATTGGTGATCATTTGGTATATAAGCGTATGATTGATTCCAAAGTGTTAATAGTTTAGTCATGCCTAAGAAAATTATAGATGTGCTGGGTATACCGTAAACACCAGACTCTAGGGGAGTTGTTCAGTTGGATGACACAAAATTTCATAATGTTGGGATTATAAAAGTGATTCAACTTACTATCCATGCATGTATCATATTTTCATTCACACAAGATATATTAGTTATTGATCTTCCTCCTTTCTTCGCCATATGCTTATCACGGGACTTCACTACCAAAATGGGTGGTTATCTATCCACTGATTGGTCACATATGATTCTTAGGACTCGATATGGAACTAAAGTAACTATAAGGGCATAACAATTTTCAAAATCATGTGAATCCTTATACTTTTATTCATATAAATGGGAACTGTACTATTTGTGATCAAGAGGAAGAAGTTTCGATCATGAATCAACTTCTCTTATGGAATAACTTCCTAATACTATGCTAGATGAGATAAGTATGAAACATCATTTTGATCCCTATGCTTTGAGGCATTTGTGGAAGAGGAATTTGGTTTGTTGCTTTTGGAGGAAACATGATTAGGAACATATTTTATTCAAAAGAAGGCACGATTATACTACTGACTTCTCAAAAGCTAAAATAGTTTTGAAGGACTTTGGAAACTATTATTAAATGGATAAAGGAGTAAGAATGGGGCGGAGTTGGGTCCATGTTAATTTATCCATATAAATATTTCATCTTTTTTTCGTAATTTAGCTATACTAACAATGTTGCCAAATATGAAGCCCTTATGTAGGGAATCTAATTGGCTCAAAAGAAGCGAATTAAATATTTGACCATTTTTGGGGAAAAAAAATCGGTTGTACATTAGGTAAGAGCTCATAGTGCATCAAATAATTATTTTCTAAGGTCATATAAGAACTAGATTTAGAATTTGATTGAAGATTTTAGGCTTTCGGAATCCATGTGGTTCCCGAAATCAAAATCAAGATGTTGATAGAATTACTATGGTTGGTTCATAGTATGATCAAGTGATCGGAGTTTCTTGTTTTCATATCCAGATTAGTGTACGAGAAATCAACAAACACAAAACAACGTTGAGTATGCAAGGGCTTAGTACCTTGGAGATGGTGATGGATGATATGGGTGCAAAGTTGATGTCGAACTCCTCGTTGTGATCCCAAAAACCTGTATCTCATAGACACTAGAGAAATATTGATTAGATATTTTATATGAGGATGCTTGAAAAGTAGATCCAGGAAGCGTTAAATTCCTCAGTGGCTATCAACCCCCGTGTGATAAAGAATAATGATAAAATACAAGATAAACAAATAACATGCAAGTTGATAAACAAAGGAACTCGATGTAGGTATGTAGATGGTGCTATTGATCGTCCAAACATAACGTGAAACAAGAACCATGCTACATGAACTAACGAATCATGAGCAGAGTATTGTGGGAATTATAGTGTCATTACAAGGACATCATGAGGATATAAATGATAAACAAGAAGCTTAGAATTCAAAACAACATTTTCCCAAATTTTCTAACTTAACTTTCGAAGGGGGGAAAGCCCATATTTATAGCCTAATGGTGAGGTTAGACTATAAGTTAAAAGATACTCAGGGTTGGGTAAAGTAACCTTGATTAAAAGAGGTGATGTGATTCAATGGGGCTCACAATTTGACTTATGGTTAAAAAGATAAGGATGTGATATGGAGTGGGAAAGATGAATGACATGGTTAGGTGAAATAATAGATTCCATTCTTGAAATTAAGAGTGGAGTGTCGATGGGTGTATTATTTCCCATGAATTGAATAATTTGTGAGAGATGCCAAAATTCAATTATTAAATGGGTTTATATGGATCCCATTTAATAATTAATTAAATTTGGGTGAATAAAAGGATGAGATTTATTTAAATTTAAGAAAAAGAAAAGTGAGAGTGAGAATTGAATGAATGTGAGATGGCGAGGGTGTTATACCAAAAATTGGTGTCTACATTTTCCCCTTTTTGTTGAGTGGTTTGTGATAGCAATCCATGAGACAAAAAAAAAAAGGGTTAGATATAAAAGGGATGGGGATGCATAAAACATGACCAAAGGCAAGATGCCCAAGGTGCAAAAGGATCACAATATCTATGAAAAATTTAGCGGTGACTCGATATCACATTAGTAAAGGATAATTGTGATCTCAACATAGAGAAACCACAATGTTCTATAGACCAGTGAGTGGGTGAAGACCATTGCAGTATGGATGTAAACCATGATGACCAATGGGTCATAGGAAAACATCAAAATATGCACAATTAAATGTAGAAATTATGCGTAATTGTTTGTCTCGCAAGAAATCATGTGAAAAATCATGCATCCACAAAAGGGACAAGGATGAAAATAATGATGCCCTAGCATAAGGCATGAGAAGGACAAAAAGTGAGTTATATGCAGTCGACAAGTACAAGGATGAAAAGGTTCCCCAACATAGGATATGAAGATGACATAATGGAAGATGGATGTGTAAATAAAAATTCCCTAGGGGGAATAATCATAAATGTGCACATGATGAGAAAATAGGATAAAAGGGTGAGATAAATGCCTAAAAGGGTGATAAATATGATGGTAATCATGTTTCATAGGAAATATGCATAAATGTGAGAAAACTAGAATGGTGAAAAATAAAAATTAGTCCCACTTGTTTAATAAGTAGGATAAGAAGTCAAGATACTTTTACAAAAAACAAAAGTAGAGAAAATATTCATGGAAGAGAACAAGATCATATAGGTGATGGCCATTATGGTATCCTCCAAGACAAAAATGTCATAGGAAGATTGGAGGAAGGATGTAGATGATAGATGATAGAGATAAGAGAAAGTAGATTATGGTTGAGTAGAGTGGACGTGGTGGAGGAGAGGAAGAAAATAGTAGAGAAGGATGGTAAGAGAGGTGAGAAGATAGATGAAAGCAAAAAGAGAGAATTATAGTTAATAAGAAGGTAGTGGGAAAAGATAAGGGGGAAATAAATAGGGAAGGTGTGATGGACCTGGAGAAAAAGACAATATAGAAAGAGAGTAGGAGAAGAAGGGAAGGAGGAAGATTAAATAAGAAGAAGACAAGATGAGAAGGGAAAAGAGATTAGAGGAGATGGTGAATATACAAAGATATATCATAATAAAGAAGAAATTGATCTAATAAAGAGGAGAGATGGTGGAAGAAAGAAATGATGAAGCATAAAGAAGAGGAAGATAATAAAATAATAGAAGAGAGGGTAAAAGGGAGATGGAGATAAAAATACAAAGGGTGAGAAAGAAAGGATCATGAAAGAGATGACATAGCTGAGAAGGAGAAGAGGTGAAGAATATTAGAGAAGGATGATAGGAGAGATGAATAGGAATAGTAGGATGGAAAGATGAAGGAGATGAAGAAGTTAAAGAAGATGGGAGAGGAAGTAGAATAGAAAGAAAACTAATGTATAGAGATGGAATAAGATAGGGGTGGTAGAGAAAGAAGTTCAGTAATGGGGAAATGGAAATAGGAGGGAAAGAAGAGATGATAGAGCTGAAATAGGAAGGGAATTGAATCCCAGTGTTAGGGGTAAGACCCAAGTAAAGAATATGAAATAGAACACATGGAAATGCATGTGGATGGTGGGATGATTAAAAATATGGGACAATGCTTTGGTGAGTCAAGTTATCAATGGAGAAGTAGGAAAAAAGTGTAAGGAGAAGAGGGGATGAAGATGATATAGAGGAAATGAAAGAAAATCAAGGGTAGAAAGGAGGAGAGGACAATAGAGAAAATGATGCAAAGGTATTGTATGATGAAGACAATAGAGATATTGAAGAAGGTGAAGGGAATATGGAAAGGAAATACCAGTGGAGGGATGTTAGGAGAAATAATCCGATAGTTAACAGAGGGCACAAAATAAACAAGGAAGGAAGAGAAAATGGAGGAGGAAAAAGGAGTGAACCTAAGTACATGTAGAATGGGGATAAATTAATTTTATGAGAAGTCCACCGATAATTATAAGTGCGAAAAATGGAAGATGATGATGACATAATGTTAAGATATGGACCATGATAATGACGAGTAAGTATTGGTGGTAGATATGTTGGAGTACTATGGAAAATCGAGTGGAAAGAGTAAATAAAGGAGGGATAATGATTGGTGTGGAAAGGATGATCATGAGAGGATGTATTGATGAGGATGTGGATGACGATGAATGAAGTAAAGATGAAGGAATGAGAGATAGTAAGAAATGGTATGAATGGTTAAGTTAGATTTTCGAATGAGGGATGATGGATATGATATTTGAGGAAGTTTGAGATATTTTGTGTGAGGAAAAAAAAGGAGGGAAGAGGATGTGTTTATGGGAATAAAGAGAAAATAAAGATGGTGGGAATGTGGAGTAAAGGGGAAAGGAAAGAAGCCAAATAATTCTTAAGAGAGACTTTTTAAGAATATTGATCACCATGTTTTAAGAATGGTTAAGTAGAATCACCAAGCAAAGAAGAAGAAGAATGATGAAAAGACTGAGTAGTGTATACCGAAATGGAATGAGAGATGAAAAGAGGTGATAACAAGGAAAAAAAATGAATGTGATATGAGTGGATGGAAGAATTCATGCGGTAGTGTAGGATGGAGAGTGTAAGGGTAATTCTTAATTAAATTCCTATGTTGTGCGAGTGATGATGCCAAAGCGTTAAGTAGAATTTTTGGAGTGGGAAGATGTTTCTAGTGTTAAACGGAATAGAAAATGGTGGAGTTTCTACAACAGCAGGATCTTAAGAAAGAGATGCATTTTGATTAAGAATCCTATGTGAAATGGGTGGTTAAGTAAGATCACCAAGCCAAAAGAAGAATGAAAGGGAAATATAATGATAGAACATGTTGGTATCTAAATTTGTTCTCCTTTTCAAGATGAGTAGCATCACATATTTGACATGGAGCTTAGAGATAGATAGATCATAATGTATGTCATTTTGTAGTCGAGGATGAGATCTAACTAGCCCTTTGTCACTTAGATTGTGGAGATATGGATAACACCTTCAAGAGGATTTGACCTATCCTCACTACTTTAGGTTGTGCCTCTTCAACCAGGGTGAGAGGACCCTTAGTGTAACCTCTATTTGATGAAGGAGATGGAGATATCCTTCTTTTTCAAAAATTTTATGAAGAAAACCTTGGGAAAGTATGATCAATACTCCATAATTTAACTCTCAAGAGTTGTCACTTCTAAAATATGGAGATACTTTCAAAACAAGGCTAAGGTTACTGAAGACATTATGAAATCCTGATTGTTTTGCATATTTTAGTAAATAGATTTTGTTCCTTTGTGGATATTTTTATCCAAATAACTCCCCTAGTGATTTGGATAACTTGCATACACATTCTAGCCCTAAGTTATCTATTGAAGAATTGTGCGTGCTCAGAATCATTTGGCACACTCCCTTGGTCATAGTTTTCCCGCACGTCTTTCCTTTCCTTCCTCCTTCCACTTCCCCTCATGCCCACCTTCCATGCATTCACCTTCTTCTAAGTCAGTTTCCTTCCACCCGCATGCCTAAGTCTTTGACCCTTCACGTGCCGCACCCATTACTTTGTAATAGTTGCACCTTAACCATACATTCTCTGCTCACCGGTTTGATTCATCTCCTCATGCACATCACGCACACTCCCTCCATGCTTTCCTCTATTTTCTCCATGCACCCTTCTATGCCAGATCATATTTTGACACACTTAAGTGTGTAACACGTGACCAATCGAGTGCGCGAAATAGGGTGCCAAAATCCTTGCAACAAAATGAATGATTAACACATGGCATAAATGATAAATAGTTGTACATTTGGCCAACCATCTCAGCCAATCGGTGTGCCCCATGTGTCTTGTATATGCTGACGACTCTTACATCTTCTGAAAACTATATCATCAGCTACAGAGTTCAGATCGGCATGCACCTGGACTTGTCAAAAAGCTTGCTACATCGATAACGAGCAAAAAATTCAAATTTCAAATTTTGGTAGATTTGGTAGGTGAGAATTGGAAAACGTCTCTCTGAACATTGATGAGCAGATCTGATTGCTCCAACCACCCAATTTAGTATGATCTTCTCTTTTTTCTTCAAACACGTTAAAATAGGCATGGGGAAGCATATTTCATAGATTTCCAAGTGGATTTATAAACATTGAATGCTTCTTATTGGTGGTTGTGTTTCAAATTCAGGTTTTCCCTCCTTTTCCTTTCTTCCTCCATGGATTCATCTATAAATGTAAGAGCAAGGATCTTTTTATGTTGGATACTTTGGATCCTTACGCATGTTGCTAAGGACTCCATATTTTCTATATTTTGAGTTACAGACCTCCATGTTTGGCTCTTGCATGTGGATATCGACCTCTTTATCATTGTAATAGTTCATGCATTTTGAAGTAATAGAAGCATCATTTTGTGACTATTCTTTATCCTAGCATGTTTTCATTCCTTCTTCTTTCCTTTTCTCTTGCATTGTGTATTGTTGTGCTACTTTAGGTCCCTTGTAGTTCCATGTTTGGTTGTGTTCCATAAGGACAATTTGGTGAATGTGTGTTTTGTTGTGCTACTCATGCCTAGCCTCCTCTCACACATTCCATGTCATTCTTGCTCGAATAGATAGTGTTCATCCCTCTTTTCTAGTGCTATCACCTTTTAGTGTAGTTTACTTCATGTTATCCTCTTTCCTGGTCCCTTGGCATTCTTAGCTTAGTTTCCCTTTTCAGCACTAGGAGTAGCAGTAGTAGTAGAGATAGATAGAGGAACCAACCTTCTCTGAGATCCATCCCAAGCTCACAAGGTCCCACAACTTGGGGATGGTTCCATTGTGGTCTCAGACACCTCGGTCCCTTTTCAGAGATCTAAGACATGGGTGCACATTTGAGAAACCAATAGTTTCTAGCATGCCCGGTGGGACCAACATTGAAAGCTCAAATTTCATATCTCTAAGTTCTGGTGTGTGGACTTAGTGTTTCAGCCTTAGAAGAGGCTCCTTTCAAACACATATGACACTCCCAATATTTTAAAATCTCTGTTTCAATAGTCCTGAGTGCCTTTCATGAGAAAAGTGCACACAAGAAGAAGTGCAGTAGCTGAAGACTCTTTTGAGTACCTCCAGCTATCCCTAAGAAAAGTTCATTCTAGAAATCCCACATGTGCATCTCTATCTCCAACACGCCATGCCCATTCAACTCCTCCTACAAATAGACAACTTGTGTGCCCTACAATGGTGCATCAACCACCTCCTCCATTAAGAAGTTTTGTGAACTTTGATGGAGGGAGCCCCTTACTCCTAGCCGTATAACATGATATGCCCAATGGTGTGCTCAAAAGTATTCCTTACTTTACTTGGTGAGAATCAAGTCACCCCTTAGGAGCATATCCAGGATGTAGCAAATGTGTGTTCATTCTATCTGATCACACATAATGATGTAGTAGTTAGGCTGCTTGCAGCCTCTTTCAAAGGTAAAGCACTTCAATGGTACCGAGGCTTGAGACTTGGATCTATCACCACTTGGGATGAGCTAGGAACAACTCTGTGTAGTTATTTTGAAGACAAGTCAGATCACCTATCTTTGGTGGAGCAACTAACAACAACAAGAGAGTGCCCAATGAGTAGATGACTGATTTCAACATCAGATTTTAGAAGACTTGGGACAAAATTCCCCTTGTGGTAAGACCTATAACCCAACATGCTTTCCTTTATTATCTAAAGGTACTCAACAATGATATTTCAGTTATGATCCAATCTATGGGGGTAGGACTCTACCAACTTGCTTATAACATTGCAGTAAGGGTAGAAAATAGTCTTATTTAGGTGGAAAGTTGGCTCCTAGACCACCCATGCCCTTATTCCCAGAGATGCAACAAGCCCCTAGCCTTCTGTGGCCCCTATTCCTACTCTTGAGAAAAGCACACAACTAGTTGCCTCAACATCCTATTCTCCATCACAACACAAGGAAGATGAAGAATTGAAGGCCTTGATCGAAATTTATCAAACAAGGTCATATCATTAGAAAGGTAGCAAGTGCAAGCGTATAGAGGCATTTCCAATCAGGTGCATGGCCAAGGCAATCATCCTTGGTGGAATCAATATAGAAATCAAAGATACGTGCCCAACCAATAAAATGATAGGTGGTAGCCTAATGCACATCTACCTTTGCAAGTGTCTCCCCACACCTTCTCTTCTAGCACCCAATGCGAGAGCAGTGCTTGTCCCATTTAGAACAACTTGGCACAAGAATCAGAGTGGTGCTTCCCTTGCAAAATGCCTCATAGTTAGTACCATTGTGCTAATGTTGCATGCCCAAGCCTTCATGATCTAGAATGCTTCATCTTATGAGCCCTCAACAAGCACCCATGAAGTAGATAATCTAGAAGGACCAGAGGTTTCCGGAAACCAATTTGATGTTCTTTGGTATGAAGGATTTCTATGTAATCAACCTAAGATGTAGAAGATACACATAGACCACACACCCAAGTTATGGACAACAACACAAGATATAAGAAAAGAATATTAGAGTATGGCACACAGTCACATCCCCAATAATACAAGAAGATATTCAAAAGAAAAAAGAATTAGACAAGACCTCTTGCAGTAAAAATGTTCAAACCCCTATGCAGGAGGTCCCACATAAAGCTCTTTTGAAGTAGTGCACGCCCATCCTTTGGTAGGCCAAGCCTCTGTTCCAGCTAAAATTTAGGCTTCCACACCTAAACACTCAAGAAGGGATGTTGTTCCCCAAATTCATAAGGTAGGAGGGCTTCCATTTAGACATTATTGACCAGATGAAGAAAACAAACATAAATGTCACAATGTGGGATGCCCTGACCATTCCATCTCGCGGGATTTGTTGCATGAAGCTTTGGTGCAACTTCCACACAACTTTCACGCCACGTGCTTTATCAAAATCTACCAAGAAGAGGAGAAAAAAAGTAAAATTTTTAAAACCCCACCCTTCTATATGTCCTTGATTATAGGCAAGCACCTAGTGCATAACTGCTTAGTTGACTCAAGCTAGTACTTCATTATGCTAAGAAGATAGGCTGATGTCTTAGGTGTGAAATATAGCCCTTTATCTAAAGGATACCTTCACTTGATGGCTCATTTGTGACCACCTTGGGAGTCATCAAGGATCTTGAGTTAACCATCCATGCATGTTCGAGCTTGATAATTACTCAAGATGTGTCAATTATTGACCTACCTCCTTTGTTTTCCTTATGTTTATCAAGAGAATTTACTGCTAAAGTGGGTGGTTACTTGTCTTCTGATTGGTCTCATATGTTACTCAAGACAAGGTATGGTACCCGGTTTACCATAAAAGTTGAGCCTATATTTTCTTATCATGTAGAGCCATATGTCCCATCCCCTCTCCAAGCCAATTGTCTTATCCAAGAAGAAAAAGTTTCAATTCCTGAAGAGCAGTCTCTTCCACCCTTTGTTCTAGACCTAGTACTTGATGAATGGGTGAGAGGCATCACAAATTTGATCCCTATGCTGAAGAACTGGAATCCTATGAAACTGGGCTTGGTACTTATTGCATTCTAGAAGAAGACACTATGCTTCCACACGTGCTCATAGGAGACAAAGTTCAAACTGGTCTATGGAAGTTATACTTTGATGGATCTAGAAGCAGAAACGATGTAGGAGTAGGAGTGGTTCTCATTTCCCCTAAGGATGAGAAATTCATTCTTCATGCATAGGCTGTAGTTTGCATGTTCTAACAATGTGGCAGAATATGAAGCATTGGTGCATGGCTTGCTTATTGCTGAAAAAGAAGAAAATTAAAGTGCTGCAGATCTTTGGGGACACATAATTGGTCATCCACCAGGTCACCAAAAATTCTAGACAAATAATAAGCTTCTTAAAGATTATAAACATAGAGTTTGGGACCTACTTGAGAGCTTTGATGCTCTTAATTTGTAGGTAGTCCCACACAAAATGAACAAGGAGGTTGACCAAATGGCCACACTTGGTTCATAGTTTTCTCATGCTGAGGACTTTTTCAAAGGGAACACTCAACACATTAAGATGGTAATCAAACCATCCATTCTAGATAATAACACTAGCTGGCAAGTGTTTGACAATGATGTGCAGATCATCTAGTTTATCTAGAATGAAGTTGAATTTTCATCAAGTATGCAAGCTGACTTGCATGATAACTATGGTGACCAAGTAATATAGTTAAAGACAAATAAGTTTCCTAAAGGGTCACTCTTAGAAAAATGTTCATCCTGATGATGAGTTCAAGGGTGAAGAAAGATACATGTGCATCGTGCAAGAGGATTGCTCCTCCATTACTATTACACATGGAAAGGAGTTGTTGCTCAACAGGACTTGTGTGCATGAAGAAAAACATGCCTTCATCTCTCTCTGCCAAAAATATAGTGACATTTTCTCATGGGAGTATGAAGACCTCAAATTTTTGATCCAAGTGTTGCTCAACACTCCATTGACCTTGATCTTGGCATAAAGCCCATCAGACGAAACAATGGCCAGTCAATCCAAGGATAGAGCCCCTCATGAGAAAGGAACTATCAAAACTCATTGAGGAAAAAATTATTTTCCTATCAAATACTCTACCTGGGTCACAAATTTGGTTCTAGTACATACAAGAAGAATGGTGAAATCAGACTTTGTGTTGATTTCAGAGATTTGAATAAGGCATCTCTAAAGGATCACTATCCTTTTCCTTGATAGAGTAGATTCTACATGATCTATAGTAGTGCGCAAGTTATCCATGCTAGATGGATATTCGGGTTTCAACCAGATCTTGGTCAAGGAAGAGGATCAATTCAAAACAACATTTACAACCAAGTGGGGAACATATGCATATCAGAAAATGCCTTTGGTTTTTCTAATGCGGGCATAAATTTTCAACGCATGCCATGGATATTGCCTTCAAAGGTTACATCAATGAGTTCATCTTGGTTTACCTTGATGATATAACTATTTTCTCAAAGTAGAGTGGATCACATAGCACACTTGGAAAAGGTCTTTGAGAGATGTAGAGAATTTGGGGTGTCTCTTAATCCCAAGAAGTGCAATTTTGTGGTGGCTCAGGAAAGCTCTTGGGCCATGTGGTTTCAAAGGATGGCATCGCGATTGATCCTGAGCATGTTTCAGCCATCCTAGCCCTTTCCTTGCCAACGTAGAAAAAATCCTTATAGTCCTTCCTTGGCAAGATTAACTTTGTTAGGTGTTTTATCCCTAACTTTGTAGGATTGGTTTGGCCCATCACCCTTATGCTCAAGAAGGACATAGCCTTCAAATGGACAACAGAAGGAAGAGAAAGCTTCAACAAGATCAAGAAATAAATTGCTTGTGCACCAACACTCATCAATCAAATTACTCAAAGGATTTCATCCTTTATGCTTATGGTGCTGATGCAAGCATTACTACTATCTTGACATAGGAAAACAAACAAGGACTTGGAACATCCAGTGGCATTCTTCAGCCAAATGAAGGATTATGAGTTGAAATATAGTCACATGGAGAAGCAGGTCTTCACCATCATGCACGTGCTCAAGAAATTCAAAAGTATGCTCACCACAAATCATATCAAGGTGTTAGTCTCTCACTATCTCACTCATCTATCAGAGACTTCATCATGGGAGAAGAAATTAATGAGAAGAGAGCACAATGGGTGACCAAAATCATGGAATATGATGTGATTATTAAGGCCACAAAGCTGGTAAGAGGTAGTGCATTCTACATGCAGATTGCTGAGGATGCACAGAGTGAACCTAAGGCTTCATTATTTCGGATGAAGACCTCATGTGTATAGAACATGAACAAAACATAGACCCCGCACGTGACTTGGATGAAGGACATGATCACATTCCTTTCTGAGGGTGCATACCCTCCCAATTTGAACAAAGAAAAGAGAAGGCATCTCAGGTTGTAATCTATTCCTTATGTTTTGATTGATGGAATTCTCTTTAAAAGAAATCTAGATGACATGCTGTTAAGATGTATCAATGGCGCATGATCTGAATAAGTGTTAGCATAAATTTCATGATGGATTCTCTAGTGGACACTTTTCTACCAAAACTATAGCAATGAAGATCATAATGGTAGGTATCTTTTGGCCTACCTTTTTGCAGATGCACATAGGTGGGTCACAAAATGTAAAGAATGCAAATATGCACATGCGTATATTTTTCCTTTAAAAAGCTTCTTAAAAACGAGCTAGTGGAATCACTGTTTCAAAATAAAATTTGAGATGGTCCGAAAAGTGGAGACCCCAATGGTCCGGAGCTCACCACGTGTTTTAGTCTGATAGAGTTTGCTGAAAAATTTGAAGGACCAAAGAGAAGGCACCATATGTCTGAAGTCTGAGATAGTTTTCCTTAGCCATTGAAAAGTCCAAGCAAGGCGAGTGAGTGGAAGCCTCCAAGTGTCCTCATGACGTTTCTTTAAAATAAAATTTAGGGGCCGGTCCCCAAAAAGGTGCGGTCCCTCCACGTGTCCTAAGCCTTAGAAAATTTCTTTGAAAAGTTTAAGTATAGAGTGGAGCCGATGGAAGCCTCCATGTGTCTCCCTCACGTAACTTTGAGATGGTTCCCAAAGCGGAGACCACTAACAAGCACGGAAACATCACATGTCCCCTTGGCACAACTATTAAGGTGGGACCCTAAGGTGGATCCTCAAATGAGCATCGGCCCTCCACGTGTCCATGGTCCACCAAAGCTACACCGCCGCATGAAAAAAAAATGTCTAAGTTTGGAAAGGTAGCGGAAACCTCCACGTGTCTCCCTGGTGCAACTCCAAGGTCAAACCAAAAGGTGAATTTTCAGATGAGCGTCGGCCCTCCACGTGGACAAGTTTTGAGTTAAGTAGGTGTTAGAGTTTTCAAGTGCCTCATTGATCCGTATCCAACCAAAAAGGGCCACATTTCCATAGATGTTGAGATATAAATTTGATGGGAAAACACACTTGTCAAACCGTAAAATGTAGGGAAATCACCATTTGTGCACCTGGAAATGAATCTTTCTTTCAAGAAAAAGAATTTGGAAATGATATAAGGCCCAAATATGATCCTTTGAGCCACATCCAATCACATTTCCATAGATAGTGGACAAAAAATTTCAAGAAAAGCAAAATGTGACTGTGGAAAATAGAAGGAAGGGAAAAAACCCAAGTTTTCACCCAAGTTACAAATTCTTTCACATGGATAGAGGAACAAAAAAACAAACTAGATTTAAAGTGATCCTCGACCAAAGGAAGGGACTAATCATGGAAACCAAATAGAGGATAGAGTTTTCATGCATCAATATAGGGAGATAGAAAATGATAGAGCCATGAGGTGAAGAGAGGAAAAACGCGATAAATTGAGCACCAACATCAGCTTCGACTCGGGGATAGGCACTCCTGTGAGTGCCAAGAGAACAAATAGATACCAAGAGCTAAAAACAAACCATTTGGAAATGGAGTCAAAGAATAAACTTACAGAGAAGAACAATAATAACTAACTCCCATAAGGATGAACCGAGAAACCAACAAAATGGCCACCAAGGACCAGGACAAACAAAAATAGAAAAACATGAAAGTAGAAAGAAACCAAAATACTATACACTATACAATGGTGTATACCTTGATTATGAGAAATAAATCAAGGAAATGTTTCAAATGCCTACCATTAATAGGAAATTCAAGCAATTCCCCATCTAAGTATTTTAAGAAGAAAGTATGTTCACCAATTTGAATGTCAATTGAATAAGGGCCCATCCACAATGCATCAAACTTTCCATGTTTTCTCTTATCCTTCTTGTTGTCCCATAATAACACAAGATCTCCCACACTTTGAAAGCTCTTGGAGTCACTTTATCAAATAAATTCTTCAAATTTTCTTTGAACTTCACATGCTTGCTTGATGGGATGCCCTTCTTTCTTCATCTAACTCAATAATTTTATTGATTCGAGCATCATATGGACTAAATTCTTGATCTTCAATTTGTTGAATAAACTGAAAGGAATTCAATTGCAAATGAAGGGGAAAAAATATTGAGTTCCATATACCAACTCAAATGGGCCTTTACCAAGTAGCTCTTATGATAGTGATTACGTCAGTCCAAACAACAGTTTCTCACCCCACTTCTTTTTGTTCAGATCCAAGGTTCTTATAATGATCTTTAACAAGTTTTTATTCTTGGACTCAACTTCTCCATTTGCTTGGGGATTATAGTTAGAAGCATATGTCAAATTGATTCCATACCCTTTGCAAATTTCCACCAAAGGTTTTGATCTAAAAATCATGGCATTATAAGCAATAATCTTAGTTGGCACTCCAAATTTGCATATGATTTGATTCAGCATGAAGTCCCATGATGACTTGGTGTGTTACTTTCTTGGTGAGTTTCTTCCACCCACTTAGTGAAATAAACAATGTGCTACAAGAATCCATTTATTACCAGTACTTGGAAGGATTTGAAATATATCCAATGAAATCCATTCCCCATTTCTTAAATGGGGCTTCAATTGACACAAGCTACAAAGGAAGAGAACATGAAGCTTTCGGTCTTCTAGAAAAATGCTACAACTTTCACATTTCCTAACCAATAAGTTGTATCCTTGAAAAGAGTTGGCCACCAATAACCAACACTCAAGATTTTATGTGTTGTAACTCTTCAAGAAAAATGTCCCCATAAACTCCTCCATGGAGATCAGTAATTATTTTGGGGCCTCATCTTGATGATGCATCTCAAGAGCACTCCCTCGGGGTTCTTCTAAGCTAACCCAAAATCAATAATGCCATATTTTTGGGAGGGTAACTTAAGATCTCTTTTCTGATTTTTATTCAAATTTTCAGGGGAAGCATAGATGTTTGAGATAAAATATTATATCTTTGTACCATTCGATATCTTACCAACTTTTCAAGAACATCCAACCTTTCTCCTTCTACTTCATTCACCTCAATAGTTCGCAAGTTACTCTCAGCCATAAGCTTAGCTAGGCCCAAACCTCTTATCAATTTTTGGTTTGGATATCCATGTCATATTCTTGTAACTTTTTTACCCATTTGCATATTTTTCTTGAGACCTCCATCTCTGATAAGATATCTTTCACCATGGTGTGGGGAACATAAGAAAAAAATTTAGAGCTCAAGATGTAAGGTCTGAAAACATTTTTCCTTTCACCAAGGAAAATGATTTCTTCTCCATGATGGTGTACTTAAACTCAGCTCATTACAATTCCTTATTGAAAAAGGCCATTGGTCTCTCAACCCCTTCATCATCCTTCTACAATAAGACAAATACAATGGTGTTTTCTGAATCAAAAGAAAACATTTGAAAAGGCTTCTTGTAATTTGGAGCTACCAAAATAGGGGCATGCTTTAATGCTTCTTTGATCCCATTGAAAGCTTGAATGGAAGCTTCTTCCCATTTGATAACTTGGTCCTTCTTTAACATGCTAGTAATGGGGATGGTTAGCTCAAAAAGCTAGACACAAATCTTCTGATAAAGTTTATTTGTCCAAAGAAGGATTTAACTCCCTTCTTAGTTATTGGAATTGGAACCTTGCTGATGGCTTCCACTCTCTCGGGATCAATCATGACCCCTTCCTTTGATATAATGTGACCAAGAAACTTTTCCTTTTACACTCCAAAATGGCACTTCTTGGGATTCAATGATATGCCATACTCTCTACACCTTAACAAAATTCTCTCCAAGTGTTACAAGTGATCATTTATTTTTGGGAAAACACAATTACACCATCTTGATAAAAAAATGAAATCATTAATATAACCAACAAATGCTACATCCATTACTCTTTGGAAAATCCAACATTCATTACACCAAAAGGCATCCTGACATAGACAAAAGTTCCCAAGGAGTGGTAAAGGTAGTCTTTATTCTTTCGACTCCTTCACAACAACTTGATTATAGCTGAGAGAAACTATCCAAAGTGGATAACAATTCGAACTAGTTACCAATTATAGCATGTTCTCCATGTTTGGAAGAGGGCAATTATCTTTCAATGATTCTTTATTCAAGTTCCTAAAGTCTATGCATAACCTTATATCACCATTATTTTTTCGATAGGTACTAAATTTGTAACCCAAAATGAGTACCTTGTGGGATAAAGATCCTCCATCCCTCAACTTATTCAATTCTTCTTGCATCTTCAAAGAAAGGAGTAGATTGATCTCGCCATTATTTTTCTGAAAGGCTTGGCATTAGATTCAAGAGGAATTTCATGTTGGAAAAAATATTCCCTGTATGCCTTCAACTCAGAGTAAGACCAAGCTAGGTAGTATTGATATTTCTTCATTAATTGAACATATAACTACTTCTCTTCCTTACTCGAGTTGATTTCTAACCAGATTTTATGTGGTTTTCCTTTATGCCCGTGTCATGCTCTTCCACATCTCTTGAAACCGACATTATTCTATTAATAATGCAATCAACATTATCAAATTTTGATTCAAGTACCACCAAACCTCTCGGAATCGTGTTTGTCTTCAGTTGGATGATGTCTTTGCCAAATAAAGTTTCCTTTCCTTCAATAGCACACACCATTGGTTCCCGATCTATATTTTGGTCGGAAAAATCACCTCGGTTTTGTAGAAACCATTTCACCTAGGCATCATCATCGAACACTATTGGTTGGATATTTTTCAATCCAAAATATGAGGTTCAACCACGGTATATGGGATTAAATCCTCCTCAAAGACAGTGAGGCTGCTTGCTTATTACTAATCTAAAACAGAGAAAAAACAATATATACAATATTCACACTAATCTAACCATTGGGGCTGGGATAGAATCCTGAAATCCACATTCACAAGATTTAAAGGTATTAATTTCGTAAATGAACTGGGTTAGAAACTATTACAAATGAAAGAAGCACAATGGAAAGGAAATGAGAAACGTATTTTCTTTCGAGTAAACACAGAGCACAAAATAATCATACGAGCTTTAGATCATAAATATAATGTCTGAGATGATTAGAAACACTAAGATGCTACGCAAAGAATAGCTTAAGATCATGAACGTAAGAACAATGTCTTAAGAAAGATATATCCCACAACACAAAGTTTGCGAAATAATATCAACTCCTATTCTTTAAAATGATTGAACGAAAACACAAAGTTTTTCTTCTTTCCAATAGCTCTGAATATTACAAAAATCTTGACCCTTTGGAATGCATAAGCATCCCTTATTTATAATAAAAGGAATCGAGAGAAAATAGGATAAATCCTAGAAAATAGTGTTCTTTAAAAAGAGTTCTATTTTGCTTGACTCTCACGCAGGAGACCAAGTCAAAATTTGCTTCCTATGTGACGAAACAGAAATGAAAAAGACATGTCAATTTCAAGATTGAAATGACATGAAACATTGGGACTTAATCTGAATCGTCATCTTTCGCTCCTTCATCTTTCTCTTCCTCCAGCTGAGACTGTTTGTTCCGAAATTCTTGGAACTTTCGAATTATGCCTTGCATTTCATTTTCATCAGGCGCAGTGGAATGATCATTCAAAACTTCGCAGGTTTCATGGGTATCACTAGCAATGCCAGGAAGCTTTTTCAATCCTTTGCTGAGCTTTCTCAAGGCCTCCAAAGAATGTTCAATTCTTACAAACCGATCAATGATCTCAATATCAAATCCGTGCGTTGGTTCATGCTGAACAGACTCTTGGACTTGTTTGAAAAGATCATCTGCTGATAGGATACCTGAGTTTCCAACTGACACCTTTGGACAAATCTTCAGCAATTCTTCTTCCAGATCACTTTTTCCATCAATCAATTTATCCCTTGATTCCCTCAACTTACCACAGGCTTCGTTGAGAATCTTCACCCTGAACCTGATGGCTTTAGTCAGCTGGAAATGCTTATCCGTATGTGGGATGACGCCTTCTTCTACCAAGAGATGTGATGGTATTTGCTTTAATACCTGGAGAGCTTCATAAGTCAAATCAAGATGTCCAATTTCTTGAGAGAAATCATCGTCCATCTTCTCTCCATCCTTCTGCATGTCCCCCAAAGATTGATGAACTTTCACAACGTCTTGCATCACTTCCTTCCCCTGTTGGAGCAGCCTTTGGATCCATTCATCGACCACCCTTCCTTTTTTAGCAATCTTCTCAATTGTAGGTACTGATGAGAAATCAAATCCGACAGGGACAGAAGAAGATGGTATGGATTCAAGGGGTTTTGAGAGTTTAAGAAAAACCTCAGTCAACTGCTCCACTTTTCCTTTAAGCTCATCTCTGTTGTCTTTTGTTTCTTTCAACTTCTGGCACAACACGTTTGTGGCATCCCGTGCATCTTGTTGTGCCCCTTCTGCTATCACTCTTCCTAGAGCCACCCTGGTTATCTGATAATCAGAGGCTGTTATGTCCTCTTTAGTTTTGTCAGTCGCGGGAGTGGCGATCTCTGTGAACTTATCCCCTGAAGCGTCCACCAAAACCCTTGAAACTATTTTAGGTTTCTTGGCTGATTTAGTAGTAGAAGCCTTGAGTGAGCTGAAATCAAAGGCTGGTATGGGTACAATCACCTTCCTCTTCCTTGGAGTTTGCTCGAGTAGCCATTGCGGCGTATCAGAGGAAGTTGCCACTGTTGTAGAAGCTGGTATCCTACTCTCAAGGGGAGAAGATTCTACTAGTGAAGGGGGAATAGTTACCAATGTGGTAGTAGATCCGATAAAAAGAGGCACAGGAGGGGGCGTGTTGGTGATCACTTGGGTCCCAGCAGAGAGGGGTGAAAGTCCAGAGAAAATACTGGCCATTATTGAAGAAGTTGATGGAGAATGAGGAGGTAGGAGTGGTTGTGAGGGAGGAGGCACAGATTCAGACTCCAAAGCCTGGGATGCAAGAGATAAGGTCCCTTCAGTTGGGCAATCAACAAATGATGAAACCAGAGGCTGGCTTCCTTCTTCTTCCAAAGTAATTTCTCCTATTTCTGGTGGTGTTGGTGATTCTGGCACATCCACCATTTCAACTGGAGAAATAATTGAAGAGATTTCTCTTTCTTTCCTCTTTTTGACAAACTTGACCTTTATAGGCCCCTAGAAGATTTTTTGTCCTTTTCCTTTTTGGAGGGCCCCGCCTCTGAAGCAGCCAACTTTGAAAACTTATCATCTTTAAAACTCATTCCCCAAGAGGAGAGCCATGCTTTGGTGTGTGCAAGAATCAGAGCCGACCTATCTGTAATGGAGGATTTTTCACTGATTGACCAATCAATAGGTGGGAAAACATATTGATCTTCATTTAGTCCATCATAGGAAAGATCCAGAACACTTTCATTGTCACTAGTACCTTCTGGTAAGTCAGCAAGCTCAAGTGTTTGAATCTCAGCAAGTGTCAATCTGCTATGATCCTTTCTACGAACAACAACCTCATCACGCAGATCGATCCAAATGTCCTCTATGCTTGTCTGTGCAGGTGCAGGGTTCCATACGCCCTGAGGACTCCTCGAATGTCAAACCCGTCTCGGGGCTTCATATGCTTCTTCAACTTGTCCTGAAGCTCATGGATAACATTTTTAGCTTTCACCACTGTCGAACAAGTGTATCTTCCAATAGAAATTGGGAAGGATACAGCAGCCTTATGTTTACTTTGTTGGAATTTATGGAAATCCAACAGTTGCCTAACCAATTCCATCAATATCAGTTTATCCCCTGGATATCGGGGCAGACGGAAAGGATCCCCCGAGTACATGACCACCCGAAGATATGTGAACTTCTTGAATTGTAAGAAGACACATCCCCATTTGGAAACTTCAGCCCAGGCCTCATCTGAGACTCTTGTCTTCCTCAATTCAGGGTTTAACCTGCAGATGTTTTCATAAAAGAAGGCGTCATTCACCCTTCTGAATTGGTCTTGGGACCCTTTTCTCGTCAGTTGAGGGAAGTACTGATAAACATGGTTCACCGTCCTACTTCCCTTGGTATCCAACCCGGGATAGTTCCTCATCCCGGCCGCTGCATATGTGACATATGAAGACATATAAAATTTCCCTGTGGACAAGACTGTTGTCATTTGGGAATCTATCTCATTACTAATGAGAGTGCCCCAATCAATCCCTTGCTGGTTCTTCTTGATGGTGATCATGAATTGATACATCCACCCTTGGAAAACATTTGATTCGGGTAAGCCAAAAACCCGACTCAACAGAGTGATGATGTCATTGATTTCCTGGATGAAATCACTCCTGGGGATAAGTCTTGGGAATCTAGAGACAACTGGTTTGGCCTTGATCAGGAACTTCTTATTTACATGCTTGATACAATCTTCCTGATTGTTATCCTAGGCTTTCTAAGCTGACTTGATATCCAACTCTCCATATTCTTCAAAATTGGGTAGTTTGAGGAGGTCATCAAAGTAACCTCCATCCAATTTGATCACTACTTCTCCTACCTGATTTCTCACAGAACGAGAAGCAGAGTCATAACTGGAAGCGCAGGCTAAGATGAATTCAGGGCACTGAGCAGACATGGGAAAACCCGCTGCAAGAGGTAAACCGCTATCGGCTATCAATTTCATCCATGGAGTTTGGGAGGAACTCCTTACCCTACTCCAGAAATCCTCAATATCTATATTTCCGAGCTCTGTATCTCGGATGTCATAATTGCAATCGATATATGATGGAGACTCCACCTTTCTGAACTTGTATTTCATCCTTCCTGACTTCTCAGTCTTTTCTTGCGATGGACCAGGGTCCGACATGAAGGATTTCGAAGGATGAGAGTTTCGGAGATCAGGAGGTGTTGCACACTGTGAAAATCCCGACCTACTGGAGATGCCGGAAGAATGGAAGAGTCCGACACACTGAGGAGGATGTCGGGGAATCTAGAAAACTGATGCGTTGAGGATGTCGAAACTTTGGAAATCCGGCACTTTGAAGATGTCGGAAACTTTGGAAAGCCCGACACTTTGAAGATGTGGAAACTTGAGAAAGTCCGACACGCCAAATCTTCTGATATACTTCGAGTCTTTGATACTGCACAGCACCCTTCAAAACCCGAGAAGAGGGAACAGGGTTTTTGTTGAATTTAAAACATGCAAGTTCTTTCTTTACCATTCATGTACCAAACACATTTTAATTACAACAAAATTCTGGGGAAATAACACAAAGTGGTAATTCCAAAGAGATAAACCCTAAAACATAAACCCGGTTTAGAAAACAACCCCAAAAGGAAAAAGAATAAAAACCCCACAAACCTGGTAAGAAAATGGGAAGAATTCCATACGTAATCAATCCATAAAAACCATGAACAAAGAATGGAGAGAGAGATACCTTCAACCAGAGCAAGGAAAGATCGAAAAAGACAATTCAATCGGGCATAGGCGAGTTTGAGTTTCGAGGTTGGAGAAGCATGCGCGAAAATCCATGAGTTAAAAATACGTCCGGTAAAAATGACGTGGAAATCCGCATATATATAAGAAAATTTGCAATTAATACACTTCGGCTGGCACGTGCCAACTCACCTGACAACTCGGCATTAACGCCATGTCAGCATGCTTGGGAGGTCTGAAAACCCGACACAAAGGTGTTTAGAGCAATTCGGGTTTCGGGTTGCGGGAAACAATCGACGCAAAGCATGAGATGTCTAGATGCTTCAAAGTTCTGAAAACCCGACATGAAGGACTAAATCGGACTTCGGGTATCGGAAGACAGGCGACACGGAACATGTTTCGAGATAAGGCATGTTCCGATGCGCCGAAGGTCCGAAAACTGACATGACTTACTTGAAGCGGGTTTCGGGTTTCGGGGAACACAAGACATAAAGCATTCAAAACACATGTTATCCTGTTTATGAAACCTGAAAACCTGATTTTCTCTCATAAAGGCAATTTTGCAAAACCAGCTTAAAAATTTCGTAGGGTTATCTGATAGTTTTGGCGTAAACTCAAAACTGAGATAACAAACACTTTCCAATTTTAATGTTTTCAGACAGATGGCCTTGTTAGTATTTCAACACGATACTCACAAAATGGAGATATTGTACAATTTTCAAATGCGGATCCCGCACTTTGCTAACTTGTCTACAATAGCATTAAAATTTATATCATGGTGCACAATATTAAATGAGTCAAACATTTCAATCAAATCCCATGCATTCTTGTATTGTTTCATTCTCTTATTTTTAGTAGCATACAGTTTTCTAATTTGCTTGACAATCAATTCTAAATCTCCTTTAACAATGATATCCTTTACAACATATTTCCATGTAATTCTCAAATCCAATAAAAGTTATTCATATTCAACAATGTTGTTAGTGCATTCAAAGTTGAGTTTGAAAGAAAAAACAAACTCTTCTTGGCCTGGAGAAATTAGAACAATACCAACACCATTTCCAAACTTGGAACAAGCTCCATTGAATAAAAGGGTCCAAGGAAAACCTACTTTTCTAGACATTTACATTGATCAATCTTGTTCTCTTTTCCATCAACAAATCCAATAAAGTTATTAGCATCTACATCAGCATACAACACTTCGAAAGAAGCATTATTGGGATCTTGAAATGAGGTGCAACATCTTCTTCTCTCCATACAACTTTACAAGGATGCCTTCAATTGGAATGGTGGAAAAAGACATATCCATCTGAACATTTCCACCAACACTTTCAACCCACTTTCTTGATAACAATATGCCCCATTTGGCAAAGAAATCAACAATAACAACATGAAGTTTCAAGTTCTTACTCGGATAAGGTACAAGTTGTACCACCAAACCTTTCACACATCCTACAATTTGCACCTCTCTAGAATCCATTGCATTACACTTGCCATAAGCATGTTGTCACTTTAATGTTCAATTCATTCGTGACCTCTAAAGGGATAACATTGCATGATGCTCCAAAATCAAACATACAATTATGCAACATTCTGTCCTTAATAATTAGTGTTGTAAAAAATGGATCAACATTTAATTGAGACTCAACCAAAGATGTTCCCAAGTAAACTTCAGGTGGTTCACCTAGTTCTTCCAGCACTTGGGGTTTTTTCAACTCTGAAATGGTAGGAGGAGTCTCAACACTATTTACATTTCTACCTTGGGTATTCTTTTCTTCTCCGCGAATCCCAAATACTCAAAGGCCCTCTTCTTGTGCTCAAGAATCCTAAGCAAGTTCAACAATTGGAACATAAATCTTGATTTGACTCAAGACTTGGGCAATGTCATAAGGAATGTATTTGGGCAAAGTAGAATTTGGAGAAAGATTGACAAACTCATCGGATGACACAAGATTTTTCACATCTTGGGCATGGGTGGGAACACCAGTTCTACTTGAGACAACAAGGCCTTTTCTAGATGCATCTTTCTTTGGAGTTTATTTTGGGATATTGGTGAGAACTAGGGTTTTTGGTTTGGCTTGAGGCCCTACCCCTTTGACAACTTTACTTCTTGTGTTATACTCTTTTTCTTGGGCAACAACAACATTCATTAACAGCTTGTCTATCCTCTTCTGATGGGATTCCTCCATCATACTTCTTAATCATTAGAGCTCTTAGGTACTCAAAATCATTATTAGGAAGTTTAAAATCTTGTACCATATCTATTTCTAAAGTATGAGAGGGAGGAATAAGAGGTACCTAGTGAATGCAAACCCAAAACTTACAACAATTCTTACACCTATTACTTTAGTTGAAGTTTCTCCTTGTTGTGAGCTTGTAGAGAGTAATCCACCATGCATGCATCATCATCATCGATTCTTCAATTTGCTGATCTACTTCACATGGTGGGTGGGGTAAGAAACATTTTCACACCAAACAATTTCATTTTTCTCTTCAACAAAAATAACAATGGCATTTAGAGGATCGGCACTACTCTATTTTCCCTAGCTTAGGGTTTTCTAGCTCCCATGGGTCCTTTACCTATGT
This sequence comes from Taxus wallichiana var. yunnanensis, assembly GCA_018340775.1. Classification (NCBI taxonomy): domain Eukaryota; kingdom Viridiplantae; phylum Streptophyta; class Pinopsida; order Cupressales; family Taxaceae; genus Taxus; species Taxus wallichiana. Next base: position 465,715,045 of record CM031241.1, read on the forward strand.
CATCGAGATCTCTGATCATTTCTAGGATGATTTGCAAATATTTCTTATCCTTTTTTCCTATGCCAACCTTGAGAACCTTTTCCAATTCCTTTCTCTTCCTTGGCTAGCTTGTAAGAGATTTCTTTGACAGCTCCGGCCAAAGTCTTTACAACTTCCTCAAGATCCACAACCTTACTTAATGAGGCTTCTCTGGGTTGATTAGTTTAATACCCTCCCTCTTAGGAGGTTTTCTAACTACTTTAATGTTGTTCTCAATTTACAGAGCCATGGTAAAGGCCTACCTCAAAGTTTCTGGGTTCTTGTCTCTTAAATAATAGGTAGCTTTCTTATCAAAAGCATCAAAGTATTTTATCAAACAAGAAACATCACTTGGCCTTAGGATCATAGGAAACCTATTTAGGGTCTTATTGAACCTTGTATTGAAGTCATGAACAGACTCATTAGGATTCTTTTTTATATTTTCAAATTCTGATAAAAGAAACCTAGGGTCTATTTTATCTCCATACTTGTAATCTAAAAGCGTTCTTCATTTCTATCCAAGAATCAATGGAATTATCTAGCAAAGATTTATACCAGTCCCTTACATCTTCTTCTAGAGAATGGATAAAAATTTAATGTACACATCCTGAAATTCTATTTCAAATTCCTCCATCATATTGAAAAAAATATTTAATTATTGATCCCCAGTAATGGCATTATTTCCTTGAAATTTAGGAAATCTATTTCTAACATCTTAGGGCACAACATTTGGATATCCAGCCATACCTCTGAAATCTATAGGACCAAAAGTATTCACAACAAACATAGATTTGGGTGGGGTTGGGCGTATTTTTTTGGGGAGGTGATCTTACAGGAGAAAAAAATGATGAGGAGTGAGGGGTCTGTGGGGCACATGAATACAATTCTCAGAATGGATGTTCTCTAAAAACTCTGTTTCTTGGAAGATCCTATCAACTTTGGAGAATACAGGGACAAAATGAGATGTAAATCTTTCAAATACAAAAGAAGGACCCTCTCTAGTTGGAGAATTTGGATTTACAAAGAGACTACCTAATTTAGAAGCACTTGAGGAAGTATTACAATCTTCAATCACATGCTGATCAGTTTCACCAATGGAGATCTCTTTTCTTGATGCTTGATCTCCAACAACCTTCCAAATTATTCTTCCTTCTGAATTATACTTTCCCAACTCTGGAAAAAACATTATACTAGGGTCCTTGGTGAAGAAAGATATTCTTCCTTCCATATTTTCAGAGATTAATGACAAATATTACTTGAAATATGTTAAGACATTGGTATTTATTAAGAATTCAAATAAGACGGAGTCACCACTAAAGATTTTCACCTTAGTTTATGAAAATGCACTATGAAATACCTATCAAATGTCCATCAATACCAAATTCATGCAAAGCTTACAAGATCTTCTCTTCTTCTACCCAAAATTTTCAATAATGATACAAACATTAGTGCAATATCTCGTATAAGATGGAAATATTACGCTCAAAACTTACAACTTTGAAAAATTCTTATAGATCTAAACAAATAATGATGTTTCAACAATGTATTAGCACACAACATGTGTAAGAAGTATTACCGGGGTTTTAAAATACTTCAAAGAGTCCCTGTAAACGATGTCATTCTGGAGTTGTTGCCACACAAATAAATCTCGGAGCTCAAATAATCCTCGGAAATGGTGCCACAAGTGTTGGTATCCAATTTTTTTCTCCTTTTCAAGATGAGAAACATCAAATATTTGACATGGAGCTTAGAGACAGATAGATCATAATGTATGTCATTTTGTATCCAGGGATGAGATCTAACTGGCCCTTTATCACTCAGATTGTGGAGAGATGGATAACACCTTCAAGAGGATTTGACCTATCCTCATTAATTTAGGTTGTGCCTCTTCAACCAGGGTGAGAGGACCCTTAGTGTAACCTCTATTTGATGAAGGATATGGAGATATCCTTCTTTTACAAAATTTTATGAAGAAAACCTTGGGAAAGTATGATCAATACTCCATAATTTAACTCTCGAAGAGTTGTCACTTATAAAAGATGGAGATAATTTCAAAACAAGGCTAAGTTTATCGAAGACATTATGAAATCCTGATTGTTTTATATATTTTAGTAAATATATTTTATTCCTTTGTGGATATACAGGGAAAAATAGGGGTAGTACATAGTAGGATTAGTCATTTGAATGATTTTTTGTGGGAGATTAAGAAAGATAAATTGGACTTTGCTGCAGATCTTTGAGAAAGTTCACAACAATGGACAAATCAACAACAAAAATCTTCATAATAGTTAAAAACTCCTTCAACTTGTAGAAGGTGTGCATCAATGGAGGCCTAAATTTACACAGTTTCACACAATCTCCAATAATTTAACACAAAGGCTCGAGCTAAAGACTCAATAAAACATCAAAGACCCCTGGTTCCTCACACCTAAGATACACTCGAAGGCTTATAGAAAATATTTATCAACAAATGATAGTGAAGTGATTTTAAATTTGTTTATCTCATCACAGGATGAAGGCTCTTCTTGAAATGAAATTGCAAATGCCACTAAACTGTCACAGGGATGAGATCCTGTGTGATTCGGAGGGAATTTAACACAATATTGCAATAGGAATAAGAAAAACTACTTGCAGACGTTACAAGAGACAAAGTAGACACAAATTAATTTCAAAATTTCTTAGATTCATCAGCAGGGGAGAGCTTCCAAAGAAATATCAGAGCTTTTCAATGGCTATACATTTGTAACCAACTTGACATGATAGAAAATATAACACAGAAGAAATTAACCAGGTATCTCAGATGGGTTTCTCAAAAGATAGATTTTCTCAAATTTTTCTCATGAAATTTAACCCCCCGACCTTTTGCAAGAGTATTCTCATTGCATTTATACATTTCACTTGCTCACTCATCCCAAATTTTCCCCCAAAAAGAAGAATATTCAAGGGACCTTTGCTTGTTACTAATTTTCCTTAGAAAGTGACATTTAACAAATTCACATCCAAAAGCTACCAGGTGGACCAATTATGAACTGATCACATTTCTCAGACCCTTGACTAATGACTAGGATGCCATGCCACAATGTTTTGGCAATCCTTCTAATTAATCTGATTCTGCCATTTGACACATCCTGTTTTAATCATTTTTAAGGAGGCTCATGCATTTGGATCTCGGGTAATCCTTTTCACCCTCAAGGCAACACCTTTTTCATCCTTTGCACCTGTAACCTCCATCATTTCATCCTTTTCCTTCTCTTTCCTCTGTAATTCTACCCCACATCCATCTTCTCTGGTAATTCACATTTTTACAAGTTCTCGAGCAATTCCAATTTAAAAATATCAACCTTAACAATCCTTGGACTCACAAATTAAGTTCTAAATCCATTCAATGGCACTTTGCGACAAAAACGACAAGGAATTTCATCAAAAATGACGAAAAATAGTGTTTATTCACATCTCTAGGAGTCTTGGAGAAAAAATGGTGGAAAAAAGCAGAAATGCACAACAACCGTTGATTCTTCCCCTTCTCAACTTTAGATTAGAGCCATCCACATGTTTCCTTGGTGCAACCACAAAGGTGAGGTACAGAGGAAAGTTTCCAAACAAGTGTGGACCTTCCACGTGCCTTGGGCCCAAGAAAATTGTCTATTGGCCTTTGAAAAGTCTCAGTATAAAAGGAGCCAAATGGAAGCCTCCATGTGTATCAATGGCACAATTTGAGATGGTCCCAAAAGCGAAGACCCAAAAAAGCACGAGATGATCACGTGTTTCGATCAGAAAGAGTTTTCTAAAAATTTAAAGCACTAGCAGAAGGCACTATGTGTCTAGGGTCCGAGATAATTTTCCTTGGCCATTGAAAAGTCCAAGCAAGGACAGAGTGAGTGGAAGCCTCTAAGTGTCCTCCTAGAACTTATTTAAAATAAAATTTAGGGGTCGGTCCCCAAATAGGTGCGGTCCCTCCATGTGTCCCAGGCCTTAGAAAATTACTTTGAAAAGTTTAAGTATAGAGTGGAGCCGTGGAAGCTTCCACGTGTCTCCCGACACAACTTTTAGATGGTCCCAAAAAGTGGAGACCACTGAACAAGCGCGGACTCACCATGTGTCCCCTTGGTGCAAATGTTAAGGTACAACCCTCGGTGGATCCTCAAATGAGCACCAGCCCTCTACGTGTCCATGGTCCACAAAAGCTACACCGCCGCATGAAAAAATGTTTAGTTCTCGACAAGGCAGCGAAACCTCCACGTGTCTCCCCGACGCAACTCCAAGGTCAAACCAAAAGGTGAATTTTCATATGAGCGCCGACCCTCCACATGGAAATTTTTTGAGCTACGAGTGGGCCTTAGAGTTTTCAAAGTGCCCTCTTGAGCCATATCCAACCAAAAATGGCCACATTTCCCACAGATCTTTGAGATATAAATTTGATGGGAAAACACATCTCACAAATCAGAAAATGTAGAGAAATCACCATTTGCACTCGGAAATGAATCTTTCTTTCAAGATAGAGAATTTATAAATTATATAAGGCCCGAATATGATCCTCTCGAGCTATATCCAATCATGTTTCCACGAGATAGTGGGAAGAAATTGACAGGAAAACAAAACGTGACTGTGGAAAATAGAAGGAAGGAAAAAACTTGAGTTTTCACCCAAGTTACAAATTCTTTCACATGGATAGAGGAACGGAAAACAAACTCTGGATTTAAAGTGATCCTTGACCAAAGGAAGGGACTTGATCATGGCAACCAAATGGAGGACAAAGTTTTCATGCATCAATATGGGGAGATAGAAAAGACAATAGAGCCTACAAATTGAAGAATTTCAAGGACAAATGGGGTGAGATCAAATTGAGCACCAACATAATAGATTCAGGTAAAAAGGATATTAAGAGAAAAACACAAAAATAATTACTTGGATAGAAGGCATGTGAAGTATTGAAGAAACAATGAATAAGGACGAAGTGGGTGAGAAGAGTAGTGGAGAATGAGATGGGGTGAATTTTATGAGAAAATTTGATTGAAAAAGGAGACTAGGAGGAAGGAATGGTCAACAGACGTGATTACGAATGAGACCTTGTCCAAAATGACATGTCTACTTCGAGTAGGATTTCCATGTTGTGTGGGGAGTTATGTGGACGTGCCAAGCTAGGGATGAAAGGCCTGTGATGGTGAAGAAGATGATTTCTACGCTAGATGACAAACAAAAATAAGAGTGATGAGAAGGATAATGGGTGGATGATTGGAGAGAAGAGAAGGACGATGTACGAGGATGGATGGAGAAAGATAACATTGGTCTGACGGGGATGATAAGCTCCTAGATAATGAATACTACTTGAGAGATAATCTCAAATAGAATTCACAAATTAAACTGAGAGATCATGTAGAATTCCCAAACTGAATAGTGTATCAAAGACAGTGTGTAGAAACAGTAAAAAATTTCATGGATTTATGGATGATGTTAATAGGAACATCCTTAAGAGTAAAAATATAGATGCAAATTTGACAATATGAAATTTGATTTCTAAAAACATAATTGTAATAAAAGATGATTTTTTGAGATGAGTATCACATAACCATAGCAAGGGCCATGTAAGAAAGTTATGCTTTTAACTGGATAGGAAGTAAACAAGAAAAGGCACTACTCAAAGCATTGCACTTGCAACCGATAACAGGTGTTAGTACATAACCAATGACATGTGATTATACTAAAAGACCAAGAGGGAGATATGGATGAAATATTCTCATAATCCTAATATTGACATGATAAGGGATTTGAGATGTAACTTGTATGCGGGAAGAAGGTTCTCCAAAGGTGGTGTTTCTTAAGTCTATGCCCCAGCTCTGGGAAAGGGAAAGAACAATAATAGAAGAAAGTTGATCAATGCGGGAAGCTTTCTGAATGCCATAACAAAAGAGTAGCCATCCTTTGAGGGTATGGTCTACTATATATATAACATGGATGGAAATAATGATAGCTTCCTTCGAGGGATCAATCTATTTCTTTTGATTTTTTATTTGATTTTGATTTTAATTTGCATGATTTTCTTTTTATTCTACCTTTTGTATTTTGTATGCACAACTGTCCTTCTAGGGATCAGTTTGTTTTTGGATAACTTTTGATTTCTTTTTGCATGCATGAATGTTATCTTCACATGGGGGAGAGATGGGGATAGCAAATTATACCACTTAGGAGGGGATAATGACTATACAAGAGACACCCCTATACCCTTTACATGACTATCATAGGAAAATGAGAGGGTGATGGATGTAATGATTATGGGGTTCTTACCAAATGGGAGAACTTATCCATAATGAATATGCTATGAGTAGAGCCGTGGTACTCATATTCAAGGTCATATCAAAGTAGTGATGGTAGACCACATAATTCATATCATTACCATGATAAATAGAAGTGGATAATGGGGGACATGGTCTAAAGATAGGACTATGCTCATAAGTGTAATGTGTTAAGGGTTTGATATCTGGTTTGCCATCAAGAGAAGCCAAGAGATAAGCCCAAGACCCATAATTATGTGTGATAAAATATGGTTTGATCCAGTTGGGAGTAAATTTTACCTACCGACTCGTTGATTAACTTCGATTAATGCGAGAGAGAAGATAAGAATTTTGGGAGTATGATTAAAGGTAGAACTACGTGCTACCCTTTCAGGAAGAAAAAATATGTGTCCCTAATGAGACAAACAAATGGTCAAAAGGGTGGGCTTAAGAGGCACACAATCATGGCCACAAAGGTGGACTTTGGTGAAAAAATATGGTCCTTATTGGAAGGACAAACATGGCCTCAAAGGAGGACTTTGATGACACAATCATGGCCACTAAGGTGGAATTTAATGAAAAAGATAGAAATATTGTCTCTTAATGGAGAGACAAACATGGCCACCATAGTGGGCTTAAGATGAAAATAAATGGTCCCTTAAGGGATATACGCATATGACCAAAAATTGGGCTTCAAATGAGATGAAGATTTGGACGGGGTTAGTTTAGATTGGATGGATTTGAATGAGGTAAATAAAACAATATCAAGGATTAAAGTCTCTCAGCATGAAAGGAGAGTTGTTTAGATAGGAAATGCATTAATACAAATGATATGATCAAGGACGAGGGGAGGCTACTTCCCCCGAGAGAGATTATATCATTGTAGACAAATTAGATGTGGATAGGTGAAAGAGATTGGATGATGATAACCTTAGATTTGGATTAGGTAGATGCATTGGGGATCATAGGAAAATAGTGTTGATGAATAAGGGAGGACCTTATGTATGAGTAATAACATGCGAAGGAGAGATGTTAATGAAGGATGGAGGAGAACACTTAGAGACTTTGAGAGACGTGGAATTAGATGCAGAGATAAAATGGTAGAGGGACAATCCTCAAAAAGGTTGTCTCTTTCAATGAGATCATGGATGACAATTTGAAGAGCCTTACAACACTCATTTCTATGACCCGAGGTATGATGGTAGGCACAAATAAGGTGGGGATCAAACCACGATGGTTTCTTACTACTTGGGTTAAATGCCTTAACGGGTGGAAGTGTAATGGTAGAAATTTGTAATAAGTGTTGAAGGGTTTCGCATACGATTCAATTGATACATTAGTATATGTATTTTAGTGGGAATCATTTGATATATATCTTGATGAAATTTCTTGGGATGTGGTTGTATGAGCTGTCTTGGAGGATTGCGTCATGTCATTCCACAATTTTGATTTGAATCTCAAGGGAATGTTGGATGTTTTTTATTTTGTTTGGTGGAGTGATTGTGATGCCTTAGATGGAGATTGATGTTGCCCCAAAATAGATGATGTATATTTGGTATTTATTGGCAAAATGTCTATCTTATTTTGGGGACACACAAGAGATCATTGTGGAATGGTACCAAGGATCTTAGATTTGGATGGTGAAGGAGAATTCTATAAGGGATGATACTGATTTCATTCGGAGGGTCTAAAGGTTGTGTCGTAGTTGATATGGGTGGAAAGATTAGTGTTTTCATGGTGACGTTCGACGAAGGTTGGTTTGTTGTGGAGGCATCTGTAGATGAGATGAGAGGGTTATTTGAAGTTGTTGTAAGTTGAGGTTCTGTCCAAGATTCTTCAAATGATGTGGAAGAAGAGGATGGTGTGTTTGACACGATTAGAAGGGTGGAAAGAGGAACTAGAGAGAGAATCAATAGATGGTATGATAGGTAAAGAGGAAATAGATGTGGATGGGGGAGTGTTAGGAAACCCGATGGATGAGGATGTAGAAAGATGAGTTATATTCATTGTGGATGGGGAAGTATATTCCCCTTGAGTGAGGAAATCATCTTCTTGAATGAGGTCATGGATGATGGTCTGAAAGGCCCTACATTGCTCAATTTCATGGCTTGGAACATGATGATAGGCACAAATGCAATTGGGATTAAACCATGGAGGTTTACTATAAGGATCTCGATGTATAATGGGAGGAAGCATGATCGTAGAAGTTTGAATTAGATGTTGAAGGATGTTTGTGTAGGATCCAATTGAGGTGTCAAAAAGAAGGTAACTCTTATGAGTTTTAAGATGATGTTTTGGCTTGGATTTAGATGTGGAAATCGGGATGTCGATGTATAAACCAGTATAGATGTTGATGATGGGGATGGATTGCATTGTGGTTTTAATGTTTTGGTTTCAGTTTTAGTATTAGTTGATGATTCTGAGTCACGTGAATAGGCTCGATGAGGTACTCGAATAAATTTGATGGAGAATGAAGGATCCTCTTTAAAATATTCTTCACTTGGAGGTGACATGGTTGTGGAAGTGTGTGAAGAATGAGGGGACATTTTCATTTGAATAGATGAGGTCAACAATGTAGATGTTGAAGCGAGTGAATAGATGATGGGTTTCGTTATTCCCTTTATTTAATCAACTCTTTGTGTAGACACCAAATTTGTATCTTACGACCCCCCCGTGCCTTGCATCTCATTTCGCAACCTAACCTCATCACCTAAACCTTACACAATTATTTATTAATTACCTTATAATTAATAAATCCACATCGCCATACCTGCCACCTCATTTCGCCACCTCATCATGACCTAGTCCTAACCCTAAACTAACCTAATTAAGACCTATAACTTGGTCTACATCCACACCCATGACTAATGACTCCTCACCCGCACCTAAAACCAACCTCATAATGACTTGACCAAGCCCGCAACTAATCCCTCGGGAGAAAAGGAGGGAAAGTTGGCTATTTTACTAAAAATAGCCCACTTTGACTTGACCGATACCAGATTCCCACTCGACCAGCCGTCGATTCACGTGCGCCATCGGTTCCCTGTAAATGACCTCTCCTAACCAAAAACAAAGGGTTGGATTTTTCATTGATCTGAACGAGAAGTCATTGGGAGAATCCGAAATTTACTTGGCCGAAGCGAGAGACAAGTGAAGGAAAGAGAGGAGTTTACTGAGAGAGAAGGACATCAAGCCCAAGATCGCAATGAATAACCAGAGCCGGTGACACTCATCCAAGCATCGGGAGAGGAGATAGCTCATCTTGGATTGTCAGATCATCCTACTTGAACCCTGCCTTCGTCATCACAGTCCCTGAACCCGCATCTTCATCAGGAACTAGTAAGTAAGTCTTATACCTTCTTTTAATAATATTTCTTGGAATTCTGAATCACAAGTAATTACAAGTCTACTCCCGATCCACTACCCAAAGAACACTCTCCATCTAACTTACATTCCTCTACCCCTACATTGCCCAAGAACAGCCCCCATACTCTCTCGAGTCTTCTCCATCACCTCATTACCTATCCCAGGTCATTTTACTAGCCTTATAAACACCATAGCTATCATATAGCCATCTTATAGCCAACCTTCACCAAACCCCTTAAATCACTACCCCTACCGATATCAGTTATCATCAGCCAGATCGGTACTGACGGTGACACTGATCGATCGTCACCACCGTGATTCAAAATCAAGACCAACCTTTTCTCTATTTTTCTAACAAGGTAAATAAATTGTAAATGGACAATAGCTTATTTGTTAGAATTTGTGTTAATTCATATTAGCAGGGGAACTGACCACCTTCGAAAGGAAGTCTCATATTTCCTGGGCCCAAGGCAGTTCCCTCACTTATTATCTAATTAGAATCTGGTGGTCTTGTATTCTTACTTGTAGGTAGTCCTTCCCAGACAAAAAGGAGTTCTTTGCAATCGATCTGATCTCTCTCTACGGTACGCGCACACCATCTCAAAATTCAACAGTATTCCTCCTAGCCCTAACCCTTATCTCTGTTTCTCAAAGGAATGAAAGGATAGAAACAACTCTATCCTGGAATGGAAGCATTTACTGTCATGAAACATACAATCATTCCCGTGACTACATGCAAGCACAATGATCGTAGTGGTCTTGGATTTCCTAAAACACTTACATTGAAAGAACCTCATGTCAGTTGTATTCTGGAAGATGAGGACGTCACCCCTACCGAACCATCATCACCCATTTTTCCATCGTCACCCACGAGTCGATAGACCGGAATCTATCCTCCTAACTTTTTTTGTCATAAATGCTATCTTCTGGGTCCTCTCACTTATCAACGCGATAATGAGAACCCATCTTCTCTTCCCCTTATGTATCCAAACATGATCGAAGAGGATTCGCCTTCAATTAATGTTGTTGAGTGCTAGGATGACGACTCCATCCTCACTTACCTTGGTGCAGACGACTCTTATATTCAACGTGCCTTACCATCTGAAACTCAAACCATGTTGAATGAGTCAACTATAGAAATCAACATCCACACAGAGGATGATCCTCACATTGTGAAGATCGGACAATCCCTTAACGCATCGAACAAGCCTCCTTTACTATCTTTCTTTGTACAGACGCACCAAGCTTTCGCTTGGTCCTACGTTGACATGCCAGGGGTGAATTGATCCTAACATTGCGGTCCATAACATTACCACGAAACCCGATTCCAAACCAATTAAACAAACCGAGAAAAATGCATCCACGCATTTCCCTCTTGGTCAAAGAAGAACTTCAACGAATCCTTTCTATTTCCTACATTTTACCTATTGACTATCCTCAATGTATTTCTAACATCGTACTGCATCACTAAAGCAATGGGGAATTCGGATATGTACGGATTTCGGGACCTTAATCTCGCTTGCCCCGAAGGATGAATTCCCCTACCAAGTATTGATCAACTTGTAGATCTCACTTTGCTGGTCATGAGATGCTTTCTCTCATGGATGGCTTCTCGGGATACAATCAAATTTTGGTAGCCCGGCCAATCAACATAAAACTACCTTCATAACTCCTTGGGGAACCTTCTATTATCGTGTCATGCCGTTTGGCCTTAAGAATGCTGGTGCGACCTATCAATGGGCTATGACTTACATTTTTCATGACATTATGCACACTATCCTTGAAGATTATGTTTATGATCTTCTTGGCAAATCTAAACATCGCAGTTAACATCTCGATGTTTTAGCCATTATTTTCGATCACTTTATTCTACATATTGTGTTCATCTTGACCAAAGAAATGTGTCTTTGGTGTTCTTTGAGAAAAATCCTTGGTGTTATTGTCTCTTTGCGTGGCATCGAGGTTGATCCACTAAATTCAAAGCTATCTAGAAATTCCCCACCCACTAACCTCAAAAATTACGTAGTTTGCAGGCAAACTCCAATCTATCCAGCGTTTCATCTCACAACTCTCGGATCGATGTCAACCTTTCCATCATCTCCTTAAAAGGATATTGTCTTTCAATGGAGCGAGAATGTAAGCAAGCCTTTGAGGCTCTTAAAGCCTATCTCTTGCAGCCACCCATGCTTATCCCACCTCGGAGACGATCGCCCTTTCTACCTTTACCTTTACCACCGAGCCCATGCTTTGTAGGGGCCATGCTCGCACATCGTGACTTCAAGTATCGAGAACAATCCGTTTATTATATAAGTCGTACTCTGGTGGATTATGAGACTAGGTATACACATGTAGAAAAGTTGTGCCTAGCCCTATCATTCGTGGCCACCAAACTCCGACACTACCTCCTGAATCACAAAACTTTCGTCATCACCAACACGGACCCCATCCATTATATGTATGCCAAGCCTCATCTAAACCAACGCATTGCCGATGGCTTATGCTCTTGCTGACCTCGACCTTGAATTTATACACCAGAAGTCAATCAAAGGAAAAACCATTGCCGACCAACTCGCGGAAGCCCCTTTACCTGGGGAGCAATTTACCAATTTTAATTTCCCCGACGAACTCATCGCCACTCTTTCACTCAGTGAGGAGTCGTATCCAATGACCCTCTTCTTCAACAGATCCAAATGCCGGCGTGGCGGAGGGAGCCACATTGTTCTTATTCCTCTTGACGCTGAGCCTATGCCTCTTTCATTCTGGCTCGATTTCCCCTACACTAATAATACAATGGAATACGAGGCCCTTGTTTTGGGTCTCCAGGTTGCGTTACACTTAGGTGTCAAATCTATCAATATTTTCGGTGACTCTCAATTGGTAGTCAACCAAGTTATGGGCATCTACCAATGTAAAAATGAGGAACTTCAAAAGTAAAAACACTACGTAGATTCACTTTTGACCTTATTTACTCATTATTCTATCCAAACCATTCCCCGCTCCACTAACAAATTTGTGGATACTATGGCTTTCTTAGCCTCGCAAATTCCTGCCTCACCAACTGACTCTGACATATTCGTCTTGGTCCAACAACTCTTTGCCCCATCTTACTCCGCCCCGGATGTTTGTATGATAAATACTGTGTCTACTAATTTGCAGGATATCTGGTATCACCAATTCTCATGACTACCTCACAACCTCTGTTCTCCCACGACCTAACAAGTACCGTGAAACGTATTTTTCTTAAAAGTGTTTCTCGTTATGTCGTCATGGGGGAATCCTTTATAAACATGGCTTTGATGGCATCCTCCTTCTATGTCTAACCAGCGCGGAGGTCACCTATACCATCCAACAAGTCCATGACGGTATTTGTGGTGGACATTTTAGTGGCCTTGCCGTGGCCAAACGAATCCTTCGCCTAGGTTATTATTGGCCTACTCTTAATAACGATTGCTACGAATATGTTAAGCATTGTGTTATGTGTCAACAACATGCCAACCTTCAACATACTCCTAGCCATCCGCTACAGGTCGCACGAGATCTTTGGCCTTTCTCACAATGGGGTTTAGACCTTATTGGTGAGATTCATCCGCCCTCTTCGCAACGTCACCGATGGATAATCACAGCAACCAAATATTACACAAAATGGGTGGAGGCCATTCCACTCATTTCAACCAAAAAAGAAAAAATCATAGAGTTCATTAACCATCACATTATCTGTCGTTTTGGTGTTCCTCATCACCTGATAACAGATAATGGAAAATCTTTCAAAAATAAGTTGTTACAAGACCTTTGTAACAACTTCGGTATCAAACTTAGCTTCTCATCACCATACTATCCACAAGCAAATGGCCAAGCCAAATCTTCTAATAAAACCCTAACCAAAATTCTCATGAAAGTTGTTAATGATTCTGGAAGAAATTGGCATGATCACATCCCCTTTTCCCTTTGGGCTTATCGTACTAGCATTCGTACCTCCACTAATGCCACACCATTTTATTTAGTATATGGTACTCGAGGCTGTCTTGCCTCTTGAAATACAAATACCCTCCCTCAGATTATCTCTTCTCGGATATTCTCACCAACGATGATTTCCGCCAAGAGCGGTTATCCCAATTAGAGCTTCTTGACGAGCATCGTCTTACGGCTCTTGACCACCTTCAAATCTATCAAAAATGCATCAAGCATGCTTATGATAAGTGACTTCATGAGCATACCTTTAAGGTTGGTGATCTTGTCCTCAAAGAGAATCAACATGTAACCAAACTAGAAAAGAGCAAACGTGGAAAATTTGCTCCAAATTGGATTGGGCCTTACATTATCACTCACACTTATGGATCAGACACTTATCGTTTAGCTTCGCTTAATGGTAAACCTGAGCCTGAACCCCTTAATGCCTTGCATCTTCGACCATTCTACTGTTGAATTTAGTGTTATGTCACTTCTTATCTACCTTGCGCTCGTCCCTTGAGCTCATTTACCACCGCATACACTTTGTTTCCTACATCTCAAAATCAAATCAAGCTCACATGGTTTGATTATCACCTCCCCTTAAAGATGCCTTCCCCTTTTTAGTCTAGTCCATGACTTCAAAGTATCAAAATGACACATTCTTAATTAAACACTTATGGGATTTTCTTGAGTCAAACTTCCTACAACACTAGATGCTTTATGCCCAACGGACATCTAGACCTCTAAATTATACATAGACTGCTCCCTCGAAGGAAAACTATATGCCAAACTATTGCTGTTATTATATATAGACTTGCTCCCCGAAGGACAACTATACACAAACGCCGCATTCGCTACTATAAATAGACTCTCCTTGAAGAACAACTATACACGGTCAGCCTTTATCGAAGCTTCTCGCATTGATTAGCTTTGTGAAGACCTAAAGAGTAACAAAATACATATCCTCTTGTATACTTCCCGCATCGATCGGTCTATATTCAAAGCAAAATAAAACCGCATTCAAAAGCACTTTTGAGTCATGGACTTGTCTATTTAGGTTTGGTTCTCTTTCATCGTGGATACTCACTTTATAACAAGTTCTCTGCGCCTCAGCTACACCATCCACCTCACCTCACCATTTGTTTAAACAACAAAACTCAAGGGATGTGACGTAATACCCGATATATTGTGATTATACAACTCTTTTCACCTATCGACTTCTCATCTATGTAAGGTACCTAGGGGTTCAAGCTCATTCTACGTTATTATGTGGTTTGTTTGGCTCTTTTCAACTACGGAACACTTTTCCCTCTTTTACCCGAATCTAGGATTATGTGTTGACCTTAATCAGGATACGGTTCCCTACCACTTGGGTAGGCTAACTTTTGCTTCACCTATACCTATACCAACATCGCCAATTCCTTACCAACACCAACAACATTACCCTACCAATATCAATAATTTTACCAACCAACAAATTTCCTAACCATACCTAAATTACTCCGAATTCACCTCTCCTGGTCCTAAGGAGAACTACATCGATCTCGAGGCCCCTCCTTGCTTTGTGCAATGGGCTATGTAGGCGGCACTTAGGAGACATGGGGTCTCCCAAGGTTAGCTCGACCATCCCCTACCATAACCTATCATGTGTTGTAAATATACATATTTTTGTGTATTTCTTTTTTTGCCAACATTCATCTTTATCATTTTTCAAAACAAACATTCAAAACACAACCATTCTTATTATTATAACTCAAATCAACATACATCTTCGGGCCATTTAGATGTTCAACAAATACATCTTCTCAATCATCAAAGCATAGGTCGGCATCCTTATTTATTCTTATATTCCTATGAAATTCACTTAGACCCTTGCGCCTCCTCCCGAATCGGTGGTGATCATGATCATCGACGCCCCTCACTTGGCCTCTCAATCCTCAAAGGTGCCACGCTTATTGGTTCCTCCCAGTCGATCCGCCAACATCTCCCGTAACATACGAATACGTCCTCTCGCATGGAGGAATCTTGCCTCTAGTCTCTCCACTCATAACTATGAAACCTCTAACAATCCCGTTGTCTCATTCACCTGTGTTTGAAGCCAGTGAACCAAATCCTAGACGATCTCTCTCCCCTGTAATCACGGCTATGTCGTGTGCTCACATGCACCTCACACTCTGCTACCCACCATAATCTATAAGCCTCTGTCGCTCCTGCATCCATTACCCAGTGATCGGGCCGCTATCTCTTCTCGGTCCTTCGGAGGTGTGGCGGGAGGTGAGAATGATGCCTCCGCGCCAATCCTCATGTATGGTCTATAAGCCGGGGTATATCCTGAATGAATCCAAATTGTCACCATACGCTATCTAGAGGAATCCTCTCATACTCACCTTTTGTACTCCCGCGATCCACCTCAATTGCTCTACACCCCTCAACTCCTCACTATGTTCTCTGTTACCATATAGTTCCCTTAAGGCCTCCAAAAATATCCGTAATCGTCACCATCTCCCATACACTGTCTATAATAATCGATGTCATCTATCACGGCACCGGGATCTCGCGTCTTGTTCGTCTCGACCCATTGTCTCAATCCCAACCTCTGTACTCTGTCTCTCCCGACTTGATGGGTCGGCCTATTGGGCACACACAAATAATGTGCTCATAGGACCAACAATGTAATAAGTACGAACAATCCAGTGTAATCTGTGTTTTCACTGCAGAGGCCCATAAACCCCTGTATAACTCTACCAGATATGCAGGTGCCCATGCGAAAGTCACACTCATTTCTATCATTTCCCAAATAACACTCATCAATTCTTTTGGAAATATTTTGCCATCCGCCCTCGTAATGCATAATACCCCACCGCTATCATTAATACTACGCCAACCTTGTTGCCTCGGGGTGTCTTTGCATACATTATACCATAAGTGAATGTCAAACTCTCGTTGTGTCAAATCTCGTAGGTGCGTATGGACCAAAATCTTGCTGTTATCGCTCCTGCGCCGTGCTAGGCAATGCCTGATATACTGGTCTTCCTGTAATTGGGAGTCTCAAAATACGGAACACATCTTCCAACGTCACTGTCATCTCCCCTGTTGGCAGATAGAAGGTATTCTTTTCTAGATTCCATCTCTCAATCAACGCTGCAACATAGCATGGTTACGTGTGATTCATGAATAATAGTGGATTTTAATTAACCCCAAATGATTTATCAATGCCCATTTAGCTAGTGTTACATCCGCTCGGATTCGTGACAACAACGCTGCACATTATCATTCATCCTTAACCTGCTTCCGCTGCGTACATCAAAACGACACACAATTATTCAATAAAACAAATCTCCATGGATGTTTTCTCAAATTCTCGAAACTCCTACGATGAATCGATATCGATTATAGAAAACCGATCTTGGTTTACTAACGATACTGCTTATCTCTAAACGATACCGGTCATTGTCAAAAATATACGACTTTTGCTTAAAAACATACACCTATGATAATTATTTTCCCGTTTACTCCTCTCTATACCTAAAAACATACATGAACACCCCGCTACCTACCCCATAGCACTCACCCCATCCCAAACCCTTGCCTATCACCTTTTCTTTCTCATATTTACCCACTTACTCTCTCTCATCCTATTCATAAAACATGCAAGAATCAAATTACAACCAAACAGTTTACCTCTTGGGATGCAGCAAATTGAGGTGGAACTTGTCTTCCCTCTCATCTCTACTGCTGGATGCTTCTCCTCGTTCAGCCATGTTCACCACCCTCTTCAAATATAACTTGTCTTTCTACCTTCTGAATCTCAGCCCTTACTCACTTTTCCTGTCTCTTTCCTCCTTATCACTCAATTCTCTTATGCAATTACATGTATCAGTCATCAAGCAACGTCGCATTCTCGTATTTAACTTGTTGCATGCTTCTAAAAATAAGAACTTAAGTTTCCAACCAAGCAAATTGCTTTTTAGGAAATATAATTTTGGTATAACCGATATTGGTTACATAACCGCTATCGGTCATATAGCTACCGACATCGGTTACATAACCGATATCGGTCATGTGCCCCGCTTTTGCTTAAACCTGAAATCGTTTCTTCGTTTTTACAAAAATTTTATGGCGCTCACCTCTTTTTCCTACATCACAACACCATTACCAATATTTGTCATCAAAATCACATCAATATATTATCACAATTTCATTAACATCATCTATCTACAATAAAACAAACCATCGACAAAACACATACATGTCATATACACCATGTGGATCAAACTCATCATACATTAAATTTCACAAACCATCGACAAAACACATAAAACATTTCATATACACCATGTGGGTCAAAATCATCATATATATATATATATATATATATCAAAGGTTTCAAATATACAACTTTGCCCTTGCATAGGGGCCTCTCGTGATCTCAAAATAATACATACAATTGCACGCAGCCGCAATAATCTGCAAAATCTCGACTCGGCTCGCATGCCTGTCTCTCATATCAAAATATACTCGGCTCACTCATGGCCGGTATCAACTATACAACTTTGTACTCGGCTCGCAGGCAGTATATACAACAAAAATGAATAAAAATGAATCATATGTGGGCAAGCAGAGCCTCTATACATAACTGGGATTCGCAGACCAGGTGTCTCTATCCAATATCTAAAAACAAAAACTATCTCTGCTGCAAGGATACCTCAGCTCTCTTCACCACCTCGGCTATCTCCTTGCTAGTCCCTGTGCTGCCTCTCACCTCCTCCCTATAACGGACCCACCGGCTGTGGCTGCACCCCCCTGGGATCTCTGGCTCTGCGAGGTCTCGGCTTTGTGTGCCGCATATGGGTGATAGTCAGCCCCGGTACCATCAAGGACATCCTGATAGTGCTTTCGGGCCTCTGCTCTTGCCTCCATATAACGGGCCCATGCCACCATGGCTGCTTGGGCTGGTCCCAAACTCTAATAGCAAACCTTGCCTGTGCCGGTGCACCACATGCTGTAGAGGTATTTGTACCTATGCCTGCGGCGCGGTCTTTGGTGCTGTGGTGGTGCTATGGTTGAGCCTTGCCTAAGCTAGTTGCCTGTAGGACACCCATATGAGCTTGTGCACGAGCTAGCTCGCCCACTTAGGGACACCCATCTGTGCTGTGCGGCAATGCAGCTAAATTTGCCCTATGTAATAAACTTTTTCCGCCCCCAGCTGGTCCCTCTCTGCTATAATAGCTGCTAAATCTAGTTGTGTGGGCTATGCTCTCTCAACGCTCTCTCCCACCACCATACCAAAAATGACCACTGTGCGGTGGCATCATCCACTATCATCCGGCCTCTGTCTCACTACCCAATCTGGGTCCACGGGCATGTGGTGTGGCGGTGGGGCCTCTAAATCATCCCTCCAGATGTCGAGGGAAGGGAGGTGGCTCATCTTTTCGTAGCCCCAAGTACCATCGTACCCTCTCCAGGGGTATCCGCTCATGCTCTCTCGGCCTCCGTCTAGCTATCTAGAAAGTATCTTGAATCTCCAGCCGCATCTATGATCGGGCTCCTCCTCGGGCCGATGACCTCTGTAAGGCCTCCATACAATATCTAATGCGGTCAGGCCCTCTAGCATATGACAGAGTAAAAGCTTCATCCCATCCTGCGAGCACCGCTCGTGGCCGGCCCACGACCCCAACCACCTCTAAAAGCCATACCCATAATATATCACCTATGGCCACTGGCTCGGGCAGGCCCCTCTTGCCCATTAGTTGAATACATATGATGTGCTCATATGCCTAGCGAATGTAAAAATGTGGAACAAATCCCGAATCGCCTCATCCGGTGATAACCCCACAGCTCTCTGTATAGCTGCACCAGGTATACTAATGGGTGCCCAAGCATAGCACATATGCTCCTCCACCATCTCGTGTAGCACCCCCATCAATTCCTATGGAAAGTGGCCTCCCTCTCGAGTCGGGAGGGTGAAGCATGTGATGCCTATCATCATCAACACGGCAGAGCCATGTCTCATATGCGTGGCGCGATACATATATCGCCATAAGCAATACTGTGCATTGTGGTAGGTCAATAACGTGGCTGCATCCCCAAATACATGAAGAATGCTGTCCATAGCCATCTCTGCATCTACTCGGAATCTTTGCCTCTCCTATGATCGGCGGTCTCGGGATGCGATATACATCCTCCGGGGTAATAGTCATCTCTCCAGTCGGAGATGGAAAACATTGGTTCGGATCCCATCTCTCGATGAGGGAAACCATAAGGCGTGGTCCCTCTCCACAACCCTATACCACTTTGGACTCCACTTTGAGTCCCACCTCACGCATAATGGTCTTTATGTGCACTGGGATATAATATTATAATGTATATGGGTTGATGGAGATGCCGACATGTGGCACACATCCCCTTATCTTATTATATCATTCATTTACGATTTATTATGCTTAGGAGGTCGGCCTCAATATTGGCCATAGGTTAGAATGGTATATATAGGGGTTAGAAGGTTGTATTTAATCATCATATTGAGTATTGGAGTGTTATTGTAAGGTTTGGAGGTTACCCCCTCGAAGTGGTATTGGAGGTTGCCCCCTCGAAGTGGCAAAGCTATTATATGAGAATATTGTCATCATTTTGGTGTTATTTCATGTTATTCTTCTGTATATGTTCTGATTTATACAAGTAATATCCTTACAAGTGGTATCGTGTAATTGGAGCACATCATATTTCCAACCAATATAGATATACAGGTAATTGGAGGAATAATCACTTTATTTATATAGGGGATCAATGGAGCAACAATTATGAAGCATGGAATCCTTATTATGGTTATCCTTATTATGGTTATACATGGAATCCTTATTATGGTTATGCATTAAATCCTTATGTTGGTTATGCATGGAATCCAAGGATGATAAACTATGGTCATGAATGGAATCAGAGTAGCGCAACGGAATATGGATATTAGTTCAGATATGTATCATCTACCAGGATCACATGTGGTTGGATGATCGCTTGGTGACAAGTGTGTAATAATTTAAAGCACACTCATTATATGGCTTCTTCTTATGTTTCGGGGACGAAACATGTCAAAGAGGGAGGCAATGCTATGTACCTTGGGATATAATATTATAATGTATATGGGTTGATGGAGATGCCGACATGTGGCACACATCCCCTTATCTTATTATATCATTCATTTACGATTTATTATGCTTAGGAGGTCGGTCTCAGGTATTGGCCATAGGTTAGAATGGTATATATAGGGGTTAGAAGGTTTTATTTAATCATCATATTGAGTATTAGAGTGTTATTGTAAGGTTTAGAGGTTACCCCTCGAAGTGGTATTGGAGGTTGCCCCTCGAAGTGGCAAAGCTATTATATGAGAATATTGTCATCATTTTGGTGTTATTTCATGTTATTCTTCGTATGTGTTCGATTTATACAAGTAATATCCTTACAAATGGCCCGGTGCACTGCGGACACATGTGGCCACATCCATCTCAATAACGGGGGCATCCGATCCCGCATAGTCAGCTGCTGACGTGCCTGCACAAATAACCCACTTCATTAGACCTACCCTTTCAAACAATAACTACTTTAACCCTCTATACCCCCTTTTACCCACCCGACCACACCCCGATGCTATAACACACACCTACACCCACCTATTTTACCCTAAAACATTTACGATATCCCCTTTCCTTATCTCGCACCCTACCAATCACCCAGATCTACTCTCGCCATTTACCTATGCCCCTACCAATTTAACACCTCCCCATTCATACCCAACACCTAATCTATCCTAACCGCACCAACCACACACCGCCCCATTTCCCCCTCCCCCACCAATCACCCTTCCTATCAACCTCTACCCCTTCCCTCTTCACCCCCAAAACACAAAACCCAATAATAAACACAACACCCAAACAACAACCAAAAACCCAAAACCACAACAAAACCAAACCAACAAAATAACTAATCCTAACTAAGGACCGGTACCGGTCACCCATGACCACCACCGGTCCCCTCCCCAGCATCTCTCCACTACCGCCGGTCGACATACGACCGACACCGGTCAACCAAAAACCCACCTTGCCCGAAGAATTCGTGACCGATGTCGTTCGTTTAGTGAGTGACATCGGCCATCGTCATCTGATCGCGGAGCCGAACCCGACGCGGCCCCCCAAACCCATTTTTTTTGCCTATTACTCCCCTTTTACCCATTGAAAAACCCTAAAAACCTACCCACCCTACCGTTTTAGCCTAACTAACCTACCTACCCTCTCCATTTTCCAAACAACTTCCATTTATTAATTATTTTATTCAAAACTTGGATTCCTACCCAAAACCCAAATCTAGCTTAACAACATTAAATTCACATAATGAGAGGTTTCAAACCTACCGGTACGATGACACGTCATCGTGGAGGGATAGGTGGTGGTGGTCAGGCCGGGTCCGACACCTCCTGCTCTCCTCTGGTTGTGCCATGGCTCTAAATCTCCTCTGCTGGGTCCTTCACCAATCAAATGCTGCTCCTACTGCTCGCTGGGCCTACCAACCACTCACTTCTCCACTCAAATAGTGCCACCTCGGTGACAAATTCAACAATCTCACTAACACACCTCGAGATAACTAAAATTGGTTTTCAAATTGACAATGTGACAATGATGACAGCCGTATTTTTTCTTTTTATAGGTTTTTTTTCACCTATAACCGATATCGGTTATATTACGCCTAAAGAACCGTGTATCGGTCATCTAACCAATACTGGGTCATAGAGAATCGATATCGGTTTAATCCCACCTTTTCCCCAATTTCTGCCCTTATTTACTAATCTCCCTTTCTCACCACATTGCCTATACCCTCCTTTCTTGAAAACCCTTTGTTGACTTCATTGGCCCACTTCACGGCCGCAACCAATAATTTGGCCCGACCCAAGGCCGCAACCAACCATTTGGCCTGACCCAAGGCCACAACCAACCATTTGGCTCGACCCAAGGCCACAACCAACCATTTGGCCCAACCCAAGGCCGCAACCAACCAATCTAGCTTGACCCAAGGCCATAATCAACCAATTTGGCCCGACCTAAGGCCGAACCAATCATTTGGCCCGCCCCATGGCCGTAACCAACCATTTGGCTCCGACCCAAGGCCACACCAACCAATCGGGCCCGACCCAGGCCGCAACCAACCAATCGAGCCCGACCTAAGGCTACAATCAACCAATCTCGCCTCGACCTAAGGCCAGTAACCAACCAATCTGCCCGACCCAAGGTCAGTAACCAACCATTTGGCTCGACCCAAGGTTGCAACCAACCAATCAGCCCGACCCATGGCCCTCACTAATCAATCGGCTGACCCAAGGCCACACCACTCAAATACCTCACCCCAAACCAACAAATTACAATTTTATCCACCCATCATGTAGCTTTTTGTTCAATCGAGCTCACTGTTCGTGTTTTAGCATGATTAGGGTACTTGACTCGATCGGTCGACCAACTTTGCCTAGACCTCATTGTGATGTTTATCTCATCCAAACCAACCTTTTTGTACACTGTCGAACATGCCTAAACGTTCTGTACTATACCCATTATATCCCGTGGAGCTACTTCCTATGCCTTGGATACCGAGGATTATATCACCCTTGTTTGGATAAACTATCGACCTTTGCCTATGAATTTCTTGTTTTCTCTTGAATCATGTACCCCGTTGCACTACTCGCATTTCAACGTGTGTATCGCTTCCTCGGACCTACCCCCCATCTTACCATCATCTCAACACCATTTACCCTTTATCAACCCTATCCTCGATTTCACGCTACCTCAATCTATGATAGATTTGAGGGGATTACCTATACCCTTAACAGGGGTAACCACTTCTTATTATTGTCTCAGGCATCTTTACAAGACAAGCTACATGACAACAAGGGGCTAATGTAGACACCAAATTTGTGTCTTACGACCCCCATGCCCCGCATCTCATTTTGCAACCTAACCTCATCACCTAAACCTTACACAATTATTTATTAATTACCTTATAATTAATAAATCCACATCGCTCATACCCTGCCACCTCATTTCGCCACCTCATCATGACCTAGTCCTAACCCTAAACTAACCTAATTAGGACCTATAACTTGGTCTACATCCACACCCATGACTAATGACTCCTCACCCGCACCTAAAACCAACCTCATAATGACTTGACCAAGCCCATAACTAATCCCTTGGGAGAAAAGGAGGGAAGTTGGCTATTTTACTAAAAATAGTTCACTTTGACTGACCGATAATGGTTCTACTCGACCGCCGTCTTACGTAACCACCATCAGCTTCCTCAGTAAATGACCTCTCTCCCAACCAAAAATAAAGGGTTGGATTTTTCATTGATCTCGAACGAGAAGTCATTGGGAGAATCCGAATTTACTTGGTGAGCGAGAGATAAGTGAAGGAAAGAGAGGAGTTTGCAGAGAAGGACATCAAGCCCAAGACTGCAACTGAATAACTAGAGCCCAGTGACACTCATCCAAGCATCAGGAGAGGAGATAGCTCATCTTGGATTGTCAGATCATCCTACTTGAACCCTGCCTTCGCCATCACAGGTCCGGAACTCGCATTTTCATCGAGAACTAGTAAGTAATTCTTATACGTTCTTTTAATAATATTTCTTGGATTTCTGAATCACGGTAATTACAAGTCTACTCCCAGATCCACTACCCGGTAACACTCTCCATCTAACTTACATTCCTCTACCCCTACATTGCCCCAAGAATAGCCCCCATACTCTCTGAGTCTTCTCCATCACCTCATTACCTATCCCCAGTCATTTTACCAGCCTTATAAACACCATAGCTATCATATAGCCATCTTATAGCCAACCTTCACCAAACCCCTTAAATCACTACCCCTACCGATATCGGTTATCATCAACCGGTACCGGTGACACTGACCGGCATCGGTCACTGTGATTCAAAATCAAGACCAACCTTTTCTCTATTGTTCTAACAAGGTAAATAAATTGTAAATGGACAATAGCTTATTTGTTAGAATTTGTGTTAATTCATATTAGCAGGGGAACTGACCACCTTCGAAAGGAAGTCTCATATTTCCTAGGCCCAAGGCAGTTCCCTCACTTATTATCTAATTAGAATCTGGTGGTCTTGTATTCTTACTTGCAGTAGTCCTTCCCGGACAAAAAGGAGTTCTTTGCAATCGATCGATCTCTCTCTACGAGCGCACACCATCTCAACATTCAATGTATTCCTCCTAGCCCTAACCCTTATCTGTTTCTCAAAGGAATGAAAGGATAGAAGCAACTCTATCCAGGAATGGAAGCATTTACATGCGAAACACTTTGTTGATGTCATATTCAAACCAGGGGGTTTTCAAAGCTATATGCAAGAAAAAAATCTTAGTAATCTAGTAATTGACTATAGGTATTTGTTATTTTATTTTTTGGGTTTTTTGTAGTGTCCTTAGGATTCCATGTTCAAAGCCTTATTATCTATATGTTGAAATAAAATTGGTGAAATAAACGAGTCATTGCTGGAAATAAACACATGTACATGAATAACTACATTCTTTGAAATAAACAAACAATGCATAAGTAAACAATATTTGCTCGAAATTAAAAAATGGTCAAAAATGTTTGTGAAAAGATTACAAGGAAATAAAAATCTAGTGTATAACACTGCAAGGGAAAAGTATATAACGAGTTCAACTTAAAGAATCAAAAGCATTTACATAATTAATGAGATCTACACTATTTTCTTTAAAAAATATAAATACCAATAAAATGAGGATCCTGGTTCTTGGAGGAGTGGGCCATTGCTCCACCTTGAATCAAGATTTGAAAAGGTAATATTCTCTCAAAACGAAGTGGCTATTTTATTGCTGAAATATTCTATCTTACAAAATGTATTGGATCTTTCTATATCTCTATCTCTATGTATTTATATGTATATGTTTTTAATCTATCTACAGGTATTTATATATATATATTTCTTTCAAAGATGCATTTACAACCATAGTTGTTCTACCGATTCAGATGGAACCGAATTATGCCCAAAATAGATGTTGAATTTGGAACCTTCTTGGACATATAGTCTGTCTAATAAGTTATCCTTGTATCTTTGAGTATGAAGAATAAAAATCTTCGAGATCTACTCCACGATTGAAAGCCTCATTGATTTCTCTATCATTGGATGTCACAAAATAATAGATTCCCATTGGTTGGAACTTTGGAGAAGTTCGAACTAAATGGGACCGTTCTTGATCTAACCAAATTTATTGAGCTAAACGTAGGAGTTTTGGAACTAAGTGCTAGAGTTCCGGAACTAAGTCTGAAAGTTTCAAAACTAAGTGATAGAGCTCATAAACTATGTGATGGAGTTCGGAACTAAGTCTAGAAGTTCCAGAACTAAGCCATATTGAATCCAATGCTCCCAAAAACATGTTGATCACTTCATACTTCATTCTTTGATTGATTATGACCTATTTTATTACAAAAACTGAATTTCCACACACTTTGTTAGGAATTACAGAGCTTTTAAACTTTAGAACTAAATTCAACAAAATATGGATAATTACATCCTAACTTACATTAGATAAAAAAATCAAAAATGCAGGTCAAACTTGATAAAAAGGAGCGTAAAATAAGATCATTTATTATGCATTTAACAAGACATATTTTGGCCTTATCATCTCCCCGTACTTACTTATTTGTAAATCCCCTTACAAACTTTACTCTTCATATCTTGGGTTGTGTATTACGCATTCCAATTGACTACTCGGGTCAAATGATCAAATCGAATATCCCTATGTTTTAGTACAAAAGTACTACACCACGATCGACTTCAACTATCCTTTACCATTTCTCAAATTGAGTGAGATCTTGAGGCTCTCTATTTTTCCATGGAGACATGGGAGTGAGAAGAAGGGGAGGCCTTATTCTCATTTCCATCCATATGCCCCTATGTTTTTCATTGACTTGAGGGATTAGTGTGCACAAGGCTTTAGCTCTTTCTAAGTTCCATATTAAGTTTGTGGGAGATATCAATTCTCTTCTTCTCAATGAAATTGTGAGAAAATCCCATCTTTTCAAACATCCATCATAAATATCTTCAAAGTTCTCCTCCTCATAAGAGGTGAAGGCATCAATACTTTTTTGTAAACTGGCCAGATAGTGTGCCTTGAACCGACTATCAAAGGCATGGGATCTGAAATGTATAGCAAAGGTAGATGGTTTACCATAGTGAGACCTCTGCGAGAGACCAAATGAACTAGCTTTTAATAGATGCTCGAATATCTCTCTTTCCATGCAACCTGATTTTGAAGAACAAAAACAAATGCATTTAGTTGGATTTCCCCTACATACAAATTGATCATAAAGCCTGTGTTCTTTTCCAACATAAGATTGCAAAGATAGAATTCGTAGAGAATATTTTTTTGCTTCTCGCACTAGTTGAGAATAGGCTGTCATGAACTTAGATTCATATTTTATTTCATGTGGAATGCCACATGCAATTCTTGATAACTTCTAGCGAATAAATTGTTCTTCTAAAAAGATATTGTATGCAGGAGAAGGTATCTTGCATGTGAGTAAATTTTCACTCATTATGCAAACCATTTGTATTTTTACAAGAAATTTAAATTTTTCTTCCCATTTATTCCTTGCTTTCTTTTCTTCTTCCATCTTGTTTCTCAGGTCCTCATTTGATGTTTTGAATTCATTAAGTTCCCTGCAGGTATCATCCCACAACTTGAGTGGCCAGTAAGTCAATTCAGTTTGTGTAGATACTATTGACATAACACTTGGTCTTCTGGAAAATTGACATTCTTCTTCTTTTTCCATCATCTGCTATTTGACCATTGTCAATTCTTTAGTCCTATTTGTGAGCTGATTTGTTAGTTTCTCAATGAGAATTTCCCTCTGTTCTAACTTGAGTTTGAGGAAGTTTAATTCCTCATCCTTCTCTCTGATGATGAGTTCTACTCTGGAAAAAAACAAAGTCTATTTTAAATGTTGTTTTTCCTCCTTTTCTAAAAGTTCATTGGGAAATGAGCATTCCTCTTCTACCAAAGGGGATTTCCCTTTCCGTTTCCAAGATGCCAATTCTTCTTCTTCATGTGAATATGTCTTTGCTTTAGTTCACCAAACTCTTGAAAAACATGTTCTTCAAATCTTTCATCTTCCTTCTCCACCTCAGTTTGGCTTGGTTCGGAGGAGTCATGGCCATGCTACCCAAAATATCAACAACTTCTTTTTCCAACCCATCTTGTTCTTCCATCTCTTCTAGAATTTCCCTAGATCTCTTATGAACTCTTCTTCTTTGGGGAGCTTCAAAATTTTTGGAAATGGGTTTCCTCCTAGAGCTTCTTCGACTTTAACTTCATGCTCTAGCTTAGGTGAACTATCACTGCCAGAGACAAATATTAGTTCTCCTAAATGCTTACTAGAGGAAGGCATTTCTTTGTGAGACCACAATAGGTTCTCAGTAACTTTAATCCTTCTTCTAGATATCCTTCTTTTTGGTACATTACCCCCACCTATTTCCTTATTTTCCTCTATAGGGGCATCAATCTCCAAATTACTTGTAGGAGAAAAAGGGGTTGGTATTCCCCTCCTGATAATATCAAGGTTTTGCTTAAACTTGTTAAGAAACTTTTCCCATATTTCTTCTCCATTTTTCTTCGAAAGAAAATGGTGTTGGCATACTAAATGGATTAACCCATGATGTCTGATTGTTCTAACTCCCCAGGAATACCTCTAAGCCATTGTCTGGATGGATTCAAAAAGGAATCCTGGAAGATTTACTATATATTCTGGTTTTGAATTCCCATACCTAAGATATATTAACATCTTAAGGACTTCTCTTCCCACAATCCCAAATTGACCATCACAAGTTAAATACTTAACTCATGAAAATTCTACCCTATCAAAGGGTTTGGGTAGGCTGGTCCTTCTGACCCAATTTATGATTTTCTTGGTGTTATAGATATATTGGGGCTTAGATTCCCCCTCTTGTATCAAGGTTTCCACTAGATCTGTAAGGGTTCCCTTACCAAGATTTGGGACATGTTCAAAAGTTGTTGCTTATGTTCCCCACACCATGGTAAATACATCTTATCGCAGATGGATATCTCAAGCAAAAGATGTAGATGGGTGAACAAATTGCAGTAGTATGACATGGAAATCCAAACCACAAAGTTGGTAAGAGGTTTGGGCTTGGCTAAGCTCATGGTGAGAGTAACTTGCGGTGTGGAAGTGAATGAAGTAGAGGAAGAAAGTGCAGATGTTCTTGAGAAGGTGGTAAGTTCTGAGTGGTACAAGGATGTAATATTTTACCTCAGACACCTATGCTGCCCTAATCATTTAAATAAAAATAAGAAAAGAGCCCTCAAGCTAGCTTCTCAAAAATACATCATCACTGACTTTGGGCTGGCTTGGAAGAACCTTGAAGGTGTCCTCTTGAAATGTGTAACTAAAGATGAAGCTCCCAAAATAATTGTTGATTTCCATGGGGGAGTTTGTGGAGGAAACTTTGCTAGAAGGGTTACAACACACAAAATTTTGAGAGATGGTTATTGGTGGCCTACTCTCTTCAAAGATGCAACCTGCTGGTTAGAAAATGTGAAAGTTGCCAATGTTTCTCTAGAAGAATGAAAGCTTCAAGCTCCCTTCCTTTGTAGCCTGTATCAATTGAGGATCCTTTCAAACAATGGGGAATGGACTTCATTGGTGAGATTTCAGACCCTTCTAGTGCTAGACATAAGTGGATCCTTGTAGCCACTTATTTCTTCACTAAGTCGGTGGAAGCAATCCCCACTAGGAAAACAACACACCAAGTTGTTATGGACTTCTTGTTGAATCATATCATATGCATATTTGGTGTGCCGGTCAATATTGTTGCTGATAATGCCATGTGTTTCAGAGCTAAGCCCTTAATGGAAATGTGCAAGGAGTATGGAACCAATCTAACTTATGCTTCAAACTATAACCCTCAAGGAAATGGAAAAGATGAGTATAATAATAAGAACTTGTTGAAGATCATTAGAAGAACCTTGGAGTTGAACACGATAAAATGGGGTGAAAAACTAAAATTTGTAGTTTGGGCTGATAGAATCACTGCCAAAAGAGCTACTGGTAAGAGCCCATTTGAGTTGGTATATGGAACTCAAGCTCTACTGCCCTTACATCTACAATTATCTTCATTTCAGTTTGTTCAACAACTTGAAGATCAAGAGGTCATTCCATATGAAGTAAGGATTAATCAGTTGTTGAGATGGATGAAGAAAGAAGAGCATCCCACCAAAGGCATGTCAGATTTAGAGAGAAGTTGAAGAGGTTGTTTAACAAGAAGGTCACTCCTAGGGCCTTCAATGTTGGAGATCTGGTTTTGTTGTGGGATAGAAGGCATGAAGATAAGGGCAAACATGGTAAATTTGATGCATTGTGGATGGGCCCTTACTCCATTGATATCGAATTGGTGAAAATACCTTTTTCTCAAGGACTTAGATGGGGAATTGCTTGAATTTCCTATTAATGGCAGCATCTGAAGCATTTCTTGGATTAATCCCCAAATTTGAGGTATGCACCACTTGTATAGTGTATAGTCTTTGTTTTTGGCTCTATTTTTTGTTGTTTTGTCGGTTTGTGGTTTGCCCTGTTCTTGGCGACCATTTTTGTTGGTTTCTCAATTTGGTTTTTGGTGGCTTTGGCTCATGACTCCATTTTCCCAATGGATTATTTTGGCACTTGGTCTACTTTTGTTCTTGTGGCACTCACTAGGAGTGCCCATCCCCGAGTAGAGCCAATGTTGGTGCCATTTTTGAGCCTGTAAGCTTTTGCCCTAATTTTCCTTCATTATGCATGCTCTGAAATGTTTTTCTCTCAAAATTGGTGGTCTATAACTTTTCCCTCTAGATCGAATACCTTGAAATTCTCACAAACTTTTTGTTTTTCCCCAATTTGAATGAAATCAACATGTGTGCCCTCTTTTATACCCTATTTTTTCCAAAATCTACGGTCTCTGCCATTTTTCCTTTTTGCTCGATCATGGAAGTTTAAAATTGATTGATTTGCACTTATATGCCATTGAAAATCCAATTCCATGATAAAAATGCTTTGAAAACATGTTTCAGTTGGTTCAATTTCAAGAAATTTGTCATCCTTAGCGAAAAAATTGAATTCTAGGGCATCCTTGGCATTTTCTATGTTTGTGATCAAATAAAGATGTCATTTTCCTATCAATTTCATCTTCAGCATTCTAGGGCATCACTGGCAATTTCTGCGTTGTTTGACGGTCATACGGGTATCCTTTTCCCATCAAATTTTAGCTCAAACATCTTCTCATACATGGCCATTTGTGGTTGGACAAGATTCGGTGGAGTGCACTTTCGACAACTTAGCATTTTTCGTGTTTTTGGCAAAAAGTCTAAATTGTCCCCGCAAGTCCGCAGGTCCTCAGCCAATCAGAGGGTGACACATGGTAGTTAAAAAGTCAAAACAGTGGAGCTGCGGAGGCACGATGGAAAATTTTCCTTTGGTGAAAAGGAGTTAAGGTAAAAATTGGAGCGCAGGCCCTCGATGAATCAGAGGTGGACACGTGTCATGTTTTCATCAAAAGTGGGATGGAAGGTGGCGAGAGGACTTAGAAAAAAATTCTTTTTGGTGAATGGGAACAAAAGTTGTGAAAAGGGTCGCGGGTCCACCAAGACAATCAGGAGTGGACACGTGGCAGGGTCAGAGGCGGAACTTCGGGCCTCGGGGAAACTTGAGATTTTTTCCCATTTTGGCATAAAGGGTTAAAATTGTAAATTGAGGCCGCAGCTCCATCAATGGTCACGATTGAGCCACATGTATGGCTCAGATCAAAAGAAGGGATTCCAGAGCGTCGGGTCTTTGTGGGAAATTTAGCTTTTATCCTATAAAGGTAAGAAATCAAAAGGAGGAACACAAGTCCACCGCCAATTAGTGACCGA
The DNA here is from genome assembly GCA_018340775.1 of Taxus wallichiana var. yunnanensis. Lineage (NCBI taxonomy): Eukaryota > Viridiplantae > Streptophyta > Pinopsida > Cupressales > Taxaceae > Taxus > Taxus wallichiana. Next base: position 465,746,624 of record CM031241.1, read on the forward strand.
CACGTGTCTAGGACAGAATCAGAGGTGTGGGCTGCAGGGGATAATTTTGAAAATTTTCCTTTTTCCGAAAAGGTAGAAATGTGTAGAATCGGTCAAACCGATTCATATGGGGCCCTCTTTTGGACATGTGTCGGCCCACTTTCATAAGGCAACGATGTAGGGATAATTTGGAAATTTTTCTTTTTCCAAAAAAGGTGGAAATGTGTAAAATCGAGCCAAGATTCCAATTTGGGTCGCCATTTGACTCCATTTGAGCTCCAGGAAGCTTGGAGATGTGATTTTTGCATCAATTTTCACCAAATTTTGGAAAATTCATGTCGTTTGTGCTACTTGAATAACCAATGCGAATCAGTTTTGAGGATCAATTTGAATATAAGAGATGTTTTTGAAATGAATTTGTGCCCTAACCCATCTAAAAATGTGAAATATCATATCCAAAAGTTGCAAAGTCAAATTTTGGAGGGATAAGGATGAAATAATGAAAGGAAGGGGGTTTCATGTGTTGAAGATGAAAAACGTGCCTCATGATGGATAATGATGCGAATTTTGCAATGATTCATCTCTTTTTGAGACAATGCAACTTTTTGGACGTGTTTTGTTAAATGTCATTGTCTATGAATCATGAGAAATTTTTGTAACAAATTTGAGCCTTTGGCATATTCTTTTCTTGGGAGTGAAGGCTTAAATGTAATAGAATGTTATATAATGCATGTTTTTGACATGCGAAAGGTCGAAAATTGAAAATCATGAGAAAATTTTGAGAGAAGCTCATCTTCTGAGAAACCCTCCAAAAAATCTGGTTAATGTCTTATGTGTTAGATCTTCATTCATGTTGAGTTGGTTACAAGTGTATAGCCATCACACAACTCGAGATTGTTCTGAAACTTTAACTTGTTGATGAATCTAACAAGATTTTGAATTAATCTATGTTATTTTGGGCAATATGATGTCTGTTATCATGTTTAAATGTCTACAAACAATTTTCCTTGTTCTTGTTGCAATCTTGCATTGAAATATTTAGGAATCACACAGATCTCATCCTTATTGATAGTTTAGTGGCATTTGCAATTTCATTTTTCAGAAGAGCTTTCATCTGGCATTGAAAATAAGTAGTTTAAAATCACTTCACCTTCATTTGTTGATAGAGATTTCTTGTAAGCCTTTGGGGGTACCTTAGGTGTGATTTGATCAGAGATTTTGATGTTTAATTGAGTCCTTTAACTCAAGATTTTGTGTTGAGGTCTCAAATATTGTGTGAAGAGTGCAAACCTAGGCCTCCATTTGTGTATCTCTTCTGGTTGAAAGAACATCCTGACTATTTTGAAGCATTTTATCGATAGTTGTTCAAATGTTGTAGAGGTTGTCAAAGATCTAGCATAGTCAAGTTTTTCTTGTCAATATCCCACCAAAACATCATTCTAAACAACTTATCCCACCCGGGTTTACCTGTTTTGACTCCGTATATCCACAAGATCAAAATCCATTTGCTAAAGTATGCATAACATATCGGATTTCAAAATGTCTTGATAACCCTTTCCTTGCATTGAAATTATCTCCATAATCTGAAGTGACACTTGTGAAAGTCAGATTTGGAGTGTTGATCATATTTTCCCAAGGCATTTTCATACTATTTACACAAATTGAGGGATATCTTCATCTCCTTCACCATTTTAGGGTTACAAAATAGGTCCTCTTACCTTGGTTGAAAGGCATAACCTAAAACAATTAGGACAAGATCAAGTCCTATTTGAGTGCTATCCATCTCTCCACAAATCTAAGTGCCAGTTAGATCACATCCCCAGCTACAAAATGACATACATCATGATCTATCTGTCTTCAAGCTTCATGCCATATCTTTGATGCTACTCAGACTGAAAAGGAGAACAAATTTGGGTACCAACACCGGGGTAAACACAATGTGGCTACACATTGTAAGGAGAATTTCACAGAACAATATACAACATAGTAGGCTACATTATAGACACTTTGTCATCAAGGAAGCGCACACATGTGAGAGAATCAGTTTTAGCACCGTCCTATCATGTCCTTAGTATTTTTGAGATCGGAGTGCTCGATGGGCTGAAGCAAAAGATATGGTAGTACCCCATGTAAAGTAAGTACTTAGCAAAATATTTGAGAAGTACTTATATGATCAATGAGTGGGTCATTCAAGCGAGGAGGCGTAGATGTGGTATGACACGCTCGCACGGCATTTGAAGAGGAGTGGTCCATCCCCAAGGATTTACCTTCAATGGTGGTTAAGGAAGTACAAGGTGGAGATGAAGGATGGTACTTAGAGCCCTTGGTGTAAACTACCATATTCCTTCACAACACGCTATTTCTAGGTAGCAGTCCATCGGTTCAACAATGCACAATGCCTAAACTTTGTTGCAGACAAGGTAGACTGTGACTACCACATGTTGTGTAAGACTTATGTCTATCTAGGGTAGACCACCTACATAGAGAGGATGATTTTAGACATGATAAGTATGAAGCCCGTGAGTTTGGTGATTGGAGATAGTGGGGCCACGCTTATCTACCTTCAGCTCAAGCCCAAGTTGGAGGGAAACAAATATGTGGAGAACGATTTCACACTTCCAAGGCTGCCTAAGGGAAAGCATACAGTGGAGAATGTACCAGCTCCAAAGCCCACTAAAACTATAGAAGTAGATGATGAAGAGGAAGAGCATGAAGATAGTGGTGGCTTGGTGCATAAGACGAAGGCAGCCCTTGGACAAGGTAGAATCTGAGTGCACAAGTACTCCACCCCAGACACAAGAAGAAGGGGATGAAGAATTGGAGGTTGGAGCAGGACACTCGAGGAACATTAGTTTAATAGGGTGTTCGGAAGAACAAGGACTCAAGCTGCTACTCCCGGTCAGTCAGACGGAGATCACTTTGTGAATCTCTCCACAGAAGGAGACAACTGAGAAGAGAAGGAGAAAATTGAAGCTAGATGAGGAGGCAGAAGAGTCTGAGGAGAGCGTGCTTGAATCTCCTACACCACTAGAGGACGTGGAAGAGCCAAAAGATGAAGAAATGAAAGATGGAGATGTGAAGAATGAAGGAGAAGGGGTAAAGGAAGGAGAGATACAGAGCAAGATACTGCTCAGGACATTGAAGATCCAGCTCCAAATCTTGGCGCGCTAGTTCCTAAGGGGCCAAGAAGTAAAAGGACAAGTGGAGAGTTTACTGTTCCATCTTTGGGCTATGCTGAGGACACAAGTAAAATTTTCTATGCCCATTTTCAAAGCACTGTGAGCCTAAGGAGTTATATGGATGGGAGCTGATGGATGAGGACATGGCCACCACGCGCACATGAAAGCAACTATCTTGGTCTATGCACACACACATGGATGAGCCAAAATTCGACGTATGCAAAGAATCATGTGTCAAGAAGGTTGAAGAAGGCACCTCATGCCAGACATATAAACGTGAAACCCACTGTTATGTCTGATGAGCAAGTAAGTAATGCCTTGGTGAAAGTATCTATAGAGGTGGTGTGGAGGAACATAGACAAATCTTCCACTATCAAAGTGTTGAGAGAAGAAATAAAGGCCAAAGATGTAGAGATCACAAACGTGAAAAGAGAAAAGGAGCTAGAGCAAGAAGAATGTGGTCCTTATCGGCATGGCGAGAGGAGATCGGGGATTATGTCCTCTAAGCAAGACCACACTTAGAGCCCAAGGCCCTAAAACTTCCCTTTAGCTATGCACTTATGTGCACACATTAGTCAATTTGGTGCTTGACAAGGACCGATTCGATGCTTAGGACCAAAGGACCTTGAGTAGGAGGCGAGAGAGGGAAAAGGCTGTAGTAATTAGGAAAATTTCATCATATGAGGAACTGCTTCAAACTTTGTGGGAGGAGCTGAAGAAAGTGGATCAAACATTGAATATTTGTACAACTTCGGAGGCATTCATCAGAATAAGGACAATGGTAGAGGAAAATGAAGTCCTAAAAGCAATGAAGGATGAAAATTTGGGGCACGTGGAGAGACTGGCATTGGTAAAGCAAAAGCGCGAGGCCTCGCAGAAGGTGGCAAGAGCCCCATAAGAACAAAGGTTGGATGAACTAGGAAAACTTATAACACAGAAGATGGATCTGCTAGAAGGGAGAATGTTTGCAATGGCTAACATTATGTTAGTATTATAGAATGAGAAGGGATAAATCACCTAGGATGAATTGGAATCTATTGCGGTGAATATTCCGTAAAAGGCAAAGGCCGCCAGGTACTGAGTAGTGAAACATTAGAGCGGAGATAAAAGAAGAATATCTAGAACTCATTCTTCCAGTTGAAGTAGAGGGTGATGCAGAGTAAATACTTATTCTTTATATAGACATTCTTTCCATTACTTTATTCTTTATTGTTTGAGGAGTAGCCATTGTCGGGGTGGAAATGTAGTTTAGTGTGGGGTAATGTTGAGTGGATGAAAGTGGAATACTTAGCAAAAGGCACACAGAAGGTTCGCGCGAGAGAACATGGCACAGTCAAAGGCATGGAAGGATAGGGAAGGACATGCACGCGAAAGATAAAGGCAGATTTGGGACTTAGCCATTTTCACATGAGCGGGCTATTTTTGGAGATAGCGTGCAGAGCACATAAACTGAGAAAAGACTTGCACGACATGCATCGATTATTTTTGGAAGAGCGGCTACTAAGCACTTTGCATGGGTGCGAGCTAAGGATAGAATTGTTACTGCTAGTTAACTAGAAGAGGTCTATTATTAGCGCACTTGCATGTGTGGATGTGAATGTAAAGGCGCATAACTATTTTCAGCATGTGACCTATTTTTGGAGTTATGCAAGCGGTGAAGGGCAAGTCCCCACCCTTATAAATATGTAAAGATCCGCGTAGTTTGGTGTGAGTGTGAGAACCGAGTTCTTGTAAATTTATGCTACCAAATCTGAGGCACACATAAGCTATCGTATTATCTATTGTAATAAGCTTCTGTGTATTTATCATGTTTAATATAATGGCATGTATTGGCTTGAATCAGAGTATTAATCCTCGAGTATAATTGGTTATTGCATGCTTGATTTCATTATGGTTATCATTTAAATTTGTTACTCTTTAGATCTAGATCTGAACATGCACTATAGAATGATATATTGATTATGGATCTGAATGCATTAAGTCTTCATCATGCTAACATCCTATAACAACAACCCTAAAGAGGGTCCTAGGGTACCTTTGCGTTCTTTAGGTGAGTTCTCGCCTAAATTTTGAGTGATGTGCCGCCGCGCTGGACTTTTTTGTAGTAAATTCTTGGCATGTATATTATGACAACCACTTATTTATTTATAAATAATAATATATCTTTAACAATTATCTTGAAAATAATAGTTGTTTATTTTTACCCATTATCCCTAAAAGATAGAGATCTCTTTTTATGCTAAACCTTGACACTTATCTATATAAAAAGTTGGAGGGTATCTAAGCGAGGATTGATCCGTTCTAACCTATTGTAGAATCTATGATATTCTTTATATGAGGAGCTCCATTAGCGTCCTCCACATGTGAGCTTCATTAATATATTGGTAGTTATTCAACCTATATATATATATACATGTTTATAATATTTTAATAATGAATAGCCAATGTATATATAATACTTGGTGATAGTCTTGAGGTTACTTCTTCATAGATTATGTAACCTATACCAAACATATATATCATGAGCCCTTCCGAAAATCTAACATACACTTCACATTTGAAACATATTTAAGTTCCCTTACATACTAAAAATACAATGTGATCTCATATATATTATAAATTACCTTGTAGATCTAAAACAAGACACCTAACATCACGAACCAAAAAAGACATTTCCCTAGCTATACTACATCTAACATTGTCTTCTCTTTTATAATACCCCTATGTTCCCATGAGTGGAGAATGTTGTAAACTATATACATTATTTCTTTTGGGTATTTAGGAGAGCATTAAATCCCAAGTTTACTTAATTTATGCCCACTTTTTGCTTAATTTATGTCTATTTTTATGTCTTGTAAAGATGGTTGTGCTCTTGTCATGGCGGCCCTCCCATATTTTAAGTTCAAGATATTGTAATAAAATAATCTATAAAGTAGTTGAGATATGGCGTGATGTTTGTCAATGCAGGGCAACCTTTTTATAGACTTTTAGTTGAAAAGCAAAAGTACAAAGATAATGGAAAAAAAAAGGAAAACGAGGACACCCATGTGAGTAGGGTCCAAGTTAGTCGTACCAAAGTAATAGAAGACGCAAACTATTATAAAATTGAGGGGCTAAAGTGTTTGAGCAAAGTACTAAGAAAGACCATTAAGAAAAACACGTATTAAATAAATAGCATCCTGAACACCTTTTGACTCGTTGGTATATCTATTGATTTCTTTTAATGTCTGAGATAGTATAAAGTTTTTAATATGTCTGAGATATTATAAAGTTTGATTCCAAGGATGCCGTAAAAGAATCATGTTTATCTTATCTCAAAATAAGAGGAAGTCAATCATTCTCTTTCTTGTAAATAGGGTGGTCATGATTCCCCCACATAATAGAGCGGCTTTGTTGAGGGAAGGTACATCTTGGGTTTTATTAAACCTCTTAAGATTATTCATTCATGTAATTCATAAAAGATGGCTAACATGATTTTGAAGTTTAATTTATCATTGATTGATTGGATTGCAGTTTAATAATGTGGATGATGGTGAAAGTGTGCAATCATATTATTTATTATTTTAAGTATATATTTTACAGGGATTTTGAAAAATTTAATCTCTCATTTTTGGTCTCAATATAATTTTTTTATTATTTTATACTTGCTATCAACATAGTTTAAATTACGTTTACGAATGGTCATTATATAGTTTATTGATGGAAAATATTTAGTCAACGATTTATCAATAAACACAAATACTTGTGATATAATAAGATCTTCCTATTCAATAGAAGTTTTAGAAATATTTAACTTTTATCTTGATTAATTACATCTATTTTAAATTTATTTAAATATCGGTGAACCATCTAATTAGATCTATTTCATCTTAGAAATAATAATTAATACACCAACGAAGGAATTAAACATGCTAAGAATAAATAGTATAGTTTATGCATTTAGTTTGATGACAATTCAATATTATTTAGGAGTCAAATGTTAAAAGGCTATTAATATCTAAATAATTATATAATCTTTTTAAAAATAAATTGGGAGCTACAATAACAAATTCTTATTCTCAATTTGATCAAACCATGATGTAATGGAAGTACTATGCATCATAATATGACTACACTACCAACTTTAGGGTCTTTTCAAGGATTTAAATTTTCTTCCATAGTGCTACATAATTATGACATTCCAACTTAAATTTGTACAATTATACAAAAATATAAAACAGTCATAAGATAAACAATTGTATTTTTAATACTATAACAATATCACAATATCTTCTTCTTATACATTTATATAATGCTATATTTTACTCAATATTTAAATAATGAAATATATAAAACAATCTTACAATTTACAATTATTTAATGGTGTCTCATTACTCTCATGTTATTTTCCTAAAACACTTTGATTATTTAAAATCATATAAACGTACACTTCTCACATAATTACACCATACTAATTTATAGATACTAAATTCTCACTTAACTACATCATATTATTTTATTATTAAATAATAAAAGATACACTATAACTTCCATGCAAACAAGAACTTGAACAATGTATAAATTCTCATGTAAGTCCGAAATACCTTCCAAACAAGGTTTCCCATACCATCTTTAGATGTTGTTTTGTTATTGAATTAGAGAACTCTATTAATGAAAGCCAAAATGGAATTTGCTAGGAATGATGTCACTAAATATTTATATACAATAGTATCATATTATTTTGCCTTGATGTTATTCACGTGAGATGCTTTTATAGAAGACTATGCTTTTAAGTGCAAAATATGGTTGTGCAATTACAACCTCCTTTTTGACATATTCAAATCAAACACTTCAATTAAAAAAACACATGACATGTGCACTTTTGAAGAGTTACTATATCTAATAAAATGTGCATTTTTAAATGATTTTAAGATGCATTTTATGATATTAATTTTAATTATGAATAAGTACAAATTCATATATATATATATGTATATATGTTTTATTATTAGAGAATATTATTAATTAAGTTATTATTTAATTAATACTTTTATTTGTTGATGAGGTTTTGAAGGGTTGGTAAAGCGGGTTGGTTGTCTCCTACTCCACCCAAGTTCAACTCTTTTTAGGTATATGTTCTACTTTTGGATAGAATGCTCTCAAATTAAGTCTAATTATTGTTGAACATTATGAATGATTTCAAATTAAGGCCGGTTATAGATGAACATTGTGAATTAGTTAGGGACTAAGATCGGGCCTATTGTGTCCTAGGTGAATGGAAAAGGGACCCTCCAACCATTATTTATGAATAAAAAAATATTACGTTTTCTAATAATAAGAAAGTCTAATTTTTACAAAGACTTGTCCTATAAATATCTACTCTCTAAACCCTAATGTTTGTCCTATAAAACCCCAATTTTCTTATCCATATAAAAATATGTAAGGCTAATGGTGAAAGTACACTTAATGAATGATAGTTATCTTTATAATTTTGATAATTGATCAAAGATTATTTCATATAATGTGGTAGTCATTATACTCGGATAAATCTATGTATTATCTTATTGTTAAAGATTTCAATGATTTATATTATGCATATATGTTGGTGTTTTTCCTAGGTATTACAATAATCATGGAGCATGTCCATGAATTCTACAAGGTATTAAAAATAATTTGAAGTTTTTCCTATCAGCATCATCATGGTCATGACATATCAAAATTTCCATGCTCATAGGTATGACATTTAGTTCGTAAGTTTTACAACTTGTTTTTAAATTTCAAATCCCATTATTTTTTAGTTGCCCACTACAGCTTACCCACACATATCACATGTCACCTCAACTTTAATGGATCTCGATGACTAGAAAGTCCAAAGTGAAAGTAAGGGTTTGATAAGGCTTTAAATATTTTTCGTAAAAATGTTTTAGGTTGAAATTGTGTTCTAAGGGTTTTGAAATATCAAAAGACCTATTAGTATTTGGATAAACATGTGAATGCACATGGAGTGAGGTGATAAGTGTATCACCAATGTTTAAGATGCTAGAAAACACCATATATGAGCTAGAAAACACCATATTTGAAGTTTATCTTTTATGTATCAATGTATATATGAAGCACCTAGGGTTCTTATTCGGTTTCCATAGAAGTCATTTGACTATTTGATTCAGTAATAAACCTGGTAAAATATTATCCCTAAGAACTTATTACCTACGTCACTACAAAGATGAGATAATAAAACTATAGGAATGATGAAATCTTCCATAGTTAGAGCCCTGAAACATTAGACTAATTCACTATTTATAAATGAGATTGAAATATCAAAGAATTTATTGATCATAGACAACTCGATCCAAGTTACCCCAAACCCATATTTGGGTAATTATCTCAAACAAGAATATAGAGATATATAGTGTTCTAGGTGTATTAGGGGTAAATATATTAGACATGCACATTGATCTATAGTGTTCCAAGCTTGTTTTGGATATATTTGGTAAACTTGCACACATATTTAATTTTTTTCGTTAAACATGTCAAACATGTACATAGAGTTACATTGTAGGGTCTAAGTTAGGTGTATAAATTTAATAAAATTCACACATGTATTTAACAAACTACTATACAATTGAGTTTCTTAAAGTGTTTGAGCAAGTGCTAAGTAATACCATAAAAGTTCTTATGAAATGGATGATTTTTGTGAAAACACATTATAGAGCCACACTTACCAAATAATTATCAAATAAGTAGCAATTTTTATTGATAAAAATGTAAATGTATTTGACTCGATGATATATCTATTGAATTCTTTTAATATGTTCAATATATTATAGAATTTGAGTTTAAGGATATCAAGGAAGAATCATGAATCGTAAAATACAAGATTAAGTTTATAAACAATATATTTGAATGTATCTCATCTCAAAATAAGAGGAATTCATTAAGTGCTAGGATTACATTAAATATATCTCCATAACATAATTTATGAGATTATAAGGTACATCTTGGATCAAGTAATTCCTAATATTATTCAATCACCCATGTAAAAGATAAAACATGTCTTTATTGGAACACATTTTATATTACTCAATTAAAGATTAAGAGATTAACAACTAATAATTTTAGGTGAAAGAAAGGTGGGAGGATTGTATGGTGGCTCTTGAAGAAGGCAAAACTCATTCTTTTTCCCTGGATACTAAAGTCCTTGACATCTAAGAAATGAAATGGAGAGGATGTAGAAGCTAGTGAAGAAGATGTGGTTCCTTCCATCTCAATGGATCTAGGGATCTTGGTAGATATGAATGAAGATTTAGAAGTTAACGAGGAAGGTATCACCAAGTTAGATAGGGAGTGGAGCTACAAAATGTGACATGAGAAAATATTATATTTGATTATGATGTAGATTGTAGTGATGAGGATAGTTTGTGGGAAGGAAAAATTCACGAGTATGGGCCAAAATATAGTGTGATTTTCATGAGATGGAAGTGGATTCAAAGGTCTAACCTTGGTTTTCTCGAGTTTCATTTATCAAAGAAAAATATCAAGGACATGAAAATGTGGGTTAATGAGGAAGGGTTGAATAATGAGGATAGAGAGTGCATCCTAAAGTTTGAAGAAGGTCTTACACATGGTCTAAATATGGAGTGTTCTAATTCTACCAACACATGGGAACATGGCTAAGATTATGTAAAACGGGCCCGTAACTAGGGTGAAATATTGATTAAGGAACACTTAACCTTTTTGGTGAGTAAAGAAGCTTAAGACAAGTTGGGAGTTCACGATGACAGCCTTCCCAAATTTGGTTATATCCACATGCTACACAGATTATAGAAATCAATCCAAAGGACAAACTAAGATTGATTTGGAGGCTCGAGGGAGTTACTTAACGTGAAAATGTGGGTTGACGATGAAGAGTTGTCTAAGGAGGATATAGAGTGGATCCGTAAGTTTGAAGAAGGTCATAAAGGTGTTCCAATATGGAGTGTTCATATTCTACTAATACGGGGAAAATGTTAGTTCAAAAATGGAGTCGAGGTGATGTAAAACAGAGCCCACGACTTTGGTGGCATATGGATTAAAGAACTTGCACCCTCTGGAGTGCCTTAGATTTTGGAAATCAATCAAGGATATAGTAATACTAATTTAGAAGTCCCAAGAGAATTAGTTTTGTTGAAGATAGGAATGCTTATGCCGCTTATGAGAAAAAGAGGTAGATCCACTTCAAGTTGAATGAAAACAAACAAACCCCTACCAGAGGGAATTTATTATACTAGGAAGGTTGAAGGAAAAATTTGACGAGAGTTTAGGTTTAAAAAATAGATTAATTGGAAAGGGGCATATTTAACTAGTGTTCTATTTTTTTACCCAATGGGGTCTTTGTGATTTCACTCTTTTGAAGTTACATCAATTGAATATAGTCCTCAAAATATAAAATTGGTAGTTATACAAACGCAACATCAAGGTTTCTAGATGCAAAATGGAAGCAAACAATTAATCTTTGAACAGAAAGGGGATATGGGTGAGACTGTATAATTTTCTCTTAGCCTTTTGGAACCTATAGGCCTTGGGAAGGATAAGTGGTTTGCTAGGTGAATTTTTACATGTTGACTCAAGATTTTGGGAATTATCTTTTGAAATTTTTTTCTAATCACGGTATAAGTGTACTCCAATCAACTTCTCATACCTTTCATTAACTTGTTTCTAAAGGGTGAGTCATGGTTGCATCATGTGGTTTATGAATTCCTGGTTGTGAAGTGTTGTTTTACATTGATCACCTCTCATTTGGATAGATCTTGCCATTAACAAGAACTCTGTGGAAAGACCTCTTCAAGATCTATATTAGTTTAGAAAGTTAAGATGACCCCGCCTTGTTCTAATATGGTTAGGGAATTCGGTGCGATCCCAATAATGGGAACCACCTTGCCTCAAAATGGCTTAATTGGGATAAAAGGTGATAGGACTTTAATTCACTTGCATACTTCTAACAAATCCTTTAATAATGACCAATTGAACCTTAATGGGAAGGAAGATATGATTTTACTTAATGACGATGAGGAAGTTATTTCCTTGTCAAATAATCTTTAACCCCACACTATCAAGATTGGAACTGTTAGGAATTCATTTAGTTCTCACATCATTTGGGTGATTATTATATTTGGATGAGTTGTTAGCTAGGTATAACGTCCACTATAAATGGGTACGTGCAAAGTTAGTGAGGTTCTAACGATATTTGTAAATAGGAATTGTTGAATGATTTGTAGAATTTCGTTAATAGGAACAACTCCTTGTTTATAGGAGACATATTCCTACATATATGTAATCAAATTGAGATGCGTGGATTAATCAGATAAATTCAGTGATTTAATTTTGTGCAATTCTGAACCAAGTTCTTCATTTGGTATTAAAGCAGTTTAATCCTTCTTATAACGGAAGCGTGATGTCTTTCAACAAGAAATAGTATAGTGCTTTGCCCGTGTTTTGGAGGTCTCTTATCAACCATTGATATCTGGAATTGTATTGGATCCTACTTTCCTGATTCGGCTCCTTAATGTTGTGTTGAAGCTCGATCCAACTCTGGATGTGACCGCTGGTTGGGTTGTGAGTACCATCAAAGGAGAGTATATAAAATATCAAGTTGCATTCAATATTTACAATCTTGTTTCCTCAGTCTCTGGAGTGATGCCTATGAACATAGAAAGATGAAAAACTCAGGCCTGTAATTATGTTTGTGCAGTTTGAATACTCCCATAATGTCCACGTGAATGCATATTAATTTAGATGTATATTCCTATTGATTTGTATCTCTGTACATTTTGGTCAAAACCTAATAGAAAGAGAGGCTGATCATATCAACATATGCCCATCTAATATTGTGGTTATATGGTTTAAATTCCTGTTTTCTGTGCATGAGCTTCTGTAGATGTATTCAAACCGCCATAACCTTTCCATGCCTACTTCAAAGAGATAGACACGTACCAGATTCGGTTGTCTCTGCTGGCACATTTTCTAGATACTTGTAATTTCTTACCTAAGGACGTCCTTACCAAATGTGAAGAGATAAAATAGATCGGTCAACTCACTTTCTTAAAATATCGTGTCTCATAATTTCAGTCTTAGAGTCCATTAAGTAATACTCATGCTATTTTAAATTCGTTATCAAATATGCCGGTTTCATTATTTATTCTAATGAGGTCATTGTCTTATGTTTAAGTTGTAATATCATGACCATTGATTTGTAATTATTTAATATTATAGATGTAGTTTTTGTAAATGTTTTGAAATACATGTTCTTGGTCTTTTAAAGATAATTGTTTATTTGTAACTATCCTTTGGTATAGTTCTTGTGTATATATGATATAGTTAATGTTGTCATTCCACGGGTTGTTGTGAGTTGAGTGTTATTGTAATTAGCAAAAACATCCATAGGTGCTTGTGAGAGGTCGATAGGCATATGGAAAGATTTCTTAAAAGTATTACATTGCTAATAATTGTACTTAATATGTACTTTATTAAATTAAACTTTAATTTCAATTTTATTGTAAACAAATAATATTACCTAATCTGATTGATTCATTCATTTGTGACAATGGATTTACATGTAGAAAAATAATTATTTATTCATAGCAACATCATCCATGAGTGCTTGTGGTAGCGAATACAAAAACATCTATTGGTGTAAAATAAATAATGCATAAAAAAGAACGCACAAGTAACGATACGAGATCATGAATGAATTTTTGAAAATATTGTTGACGATCATCCTTGGAGGATTGGGCCGTCAGTCGTAGGAAACCTTAGGTTAGTGGGACATGCACCCTAAGGTGACCTCCATATTTTAAATAAGTTGGCTCTTCTCATGGTATGTGATGAGGGTTAGAAAAGTGAAACAAAACATAAAATTTAACGGGAGCGATGCGCAATAAAAGTGACGGAGTTAACTCGAGCACGCAACCGCCTGAAATAGGGAAAATGTGAGCAACTGAAAAGGGTGGATGAAATCGCACCACAAGCTAGAGAAGATCACAGAACACTACCTCAAACTACTTAAGCATAACTTCAAAGATAGTAATAACATTATAGAGATGCACAGTTTCTATGTGAAAATAAAGGCGATTAGAGATAACAAAGATATGCGAAGGATGGACAAAATGCACCATAGGGCATATTATATTACTCAAAAATTGTGCACAATATTACAATAGAAAAGATACTGAGATTGCTATTATTCTGAACCCCGAAGAAGGCTAGAGCTCCAGGCCCTTGCCTTTTACAGAAGAGGGATTGAGACAGAGAAGAAAACTGACTGAGTCCCCCTTTTTTTTAAGAATGAGGCCCAGGTCAATATATATAATCACAAAGAGATAAGGTGAAATCCCAAAATTGATTTTCCAACCACTTGTAAGATGCAATAAATGAGTGCAATCAATGGCACCTTACTTGTAAAAGACTCCTCCTTCTGTCCCATGACTTGCAGTAGTGAAATAATGATGGTCATGCTCATTAAATGCATTCCCCAACCACTTTCCAATTGTCTCTTTGAATTGGGCTCGTTTTCCTTAAAAATCGCCATCAAAGCTTCATTAATTTATGTATTTCTTGATTGTTGTGCGTCGTGCTCGGTTTATTGGAGCTGGAGATGTTTCTTTTATTTTCACCCACCTACCCTTACTAAAAATAAGAAATTCAGTTTTTGTGGCGTAGAGGATGTTGAGAGCTTTCCGAAAAGTCCAATTTTGTGAAAATTGGAGTTTTGGGTCAAAATTTATGCTCATTTGAACTTCGGGGTCACACGTTCCACACGGGTTCTCACAATCTTAAAAGATATGAGAATTTAAAATTCTTGGTGGGTTTCATGATTAATCCTACATTGAATTGACCTACCACCAATCTTTTGCGACCTACTTTGGGTTCGGAGTCTATCTCGTGCTGAGCTCCACATGGAAGCCAAGCGCACCTCTAGAGTCTCCACTTTTCTTGCACCTTTTGAAAGTGTGTCGAGCTGACATGTGGCTCCTTCCACGACTCCCTCTACTTTCCCTTTGAGTTTGTAATGGGACTCATTGTAGATTAATACGAGGATCCTTTCTTTTGTGGGCCCCTCATTATTGACTCCGCATGGAAGTCCATGAGTTTGTAATGGGACTCATTCAGTAGATTAATAAGAGGATCCTTTCCTTTATGGGCCCCTCATTATTGACTCCGCATGGAAGTCCCATGGGGTTTTGATATCTCCTTCTTCACTTTTACTTTTTGAAATTGTGTCGGCTAACCACGTGGTGCCTTCTCATGCTCTTCTACTTTTTTTGAGTTGACTCATTCCAAGCTTCTCTTTTTTTTTCCGTGATTTGGCTAATTCCTTTCTTAACTTCCGAGGGCTTGATTATTTTTACATTTTCTCCAAGACTCTCGAGCTATCTCGATTAACTAGGAATTTGCTTGTTATCTAATTTCAGTGGGTGGTGGAGGAAATTAGATAAAAATATGTTAATAATAGCAGTAGTGTTCTTGAAAATTTGGATTCTACAAAGCAAGATTATGCCGTATAAGTGTATTTAAAGATATTTAATAATAAACAATGATGTGCTTGATTTTACAAAAAAAAAAAGAATTATGAAGTATTATTCGAGATTAAATATTACTTTTAAATTCCTTGGATTTATATGATTCCAAATTTTCCATGCACCCGTAGAAGTAGGAGAGTGAGCAAGTTGTCATTGAGTATGGGCCACCATGCACACAACAAGCTATCTAGATGGCCACTTATGTCCACACACAGAAGTCCATGTGCAAAAACACATGACTACACATCTAGATGACTGACTCCAAGTGATGGATTCGTTATAGATGGTTGTCCTACCACACACAAATGGTCACCCATAGCATATGTCCTCCTATGTGCTGTAGATGCATCAACTCACCTACTGAAACTCAATCAGTATATGTAGATGGTGGTCTCAATCGACATATTTCTAAATATAGATATCATACATATGACTTTGTACATATAACGTCCTTTTGTATTGCTTTTGGAAGGGCCGAGAGGCACTTTGACTATAAGATTTTAGATTAGATGTAATGAACAATGAACACTAAATTTATAATTGATTAAGAATGCTTTGAAATAGAAATTTAAATGTATATATTTCTTTTCTGCAAGTGTTTTCATCATTTATAATCGATTCTTTTTGTTTTGATGTGTGGGCCCTTTTTCCACAAATATATTTTTTCAATAACAAAATGATGGTGCAACTAAAATGATGTCGTTTGTCACAAATCAGTAGAAAAATTACCAAAAAATAATGAAGTCACTAATCAATGTGCTATGTGTAATTTTTAACATAAGAGCCTTGAAATTCATATTTATTTGTGTATTTTACAAGGAGACTTCAACCTTAAATTTTACGTCTATTTGAGTATCGTTTAGAAGTTTTCCTTTTTTTCATGGAGAAGTCTACCAATAAATCATAATGCATTAGCCATATGGTGTATTTTGGAGCTCGTTGTTTATTGCCTGAAATAATGTTTTTGAGTAAAGGCCTAACAAATAAAATTAACTTACAAAGGCCTACCAACCAATTACGTAGATAAAATATTTCAAGAGCATTTTAATTACATTTAGAGATCTTGTTTGAATGTGTAAAAGAATATTAGCTAAGGAATGAGTATGAAAGTACAATTTATTATAATATTTTTTGGTGCGGAAAACATATAATAATAAAACAAGTTTAATATGTAGTAAATAAGTATAGCTTTGAGATTAAGGATACTTAATAATACATATACTTAATATAATTTGAGGTATTGACATTAAAATAACTATTACTTTGATAGTTATTACGTGTTAAAAATGTAAAAATTAAACATATTGATGTTTTTAATTACAATACAAATGTGATTATTGCAATTTTTATTTTGATGGATGATATATTTGTATTTTATGTTTTTTTTATGAATATAAAAATAGGGGAACTCAATAAAGTTTTATGTTTGTAGATTTCAATCATATTGCTCGTTATACCGAGAGGTGTTCTTATAATGGAAGGCAAGGAGTGTAATGGTGTGCGTTGATTGAAATATTTTTTATTTTCCGATTAATATTTAATGGTTAAAATAATATTTTTTTTAATGCCCACTCAATGTTTAATAAAAAAAAATTGTACTTAGTGTGTGTGAATAAGTACGTACGAATAATAATATTATATTCCTATCATGCATCTTGTCAAATATATGATGAGCAAACACTATTCTCCCACACTTAGAATATATGTCTACTAGAGCACTTACATCAATAATATCCGATTCAAGCTCAAAACCGAATAATGTAATTGTGGATCTCCTTGCCATGTTGCAAAGCTAATGCATTAACACATGCGGGAAGAATACTAGCAATAATGGCATAGTCACCTTTCAAACCAAATAAGCTGTGTATTTCAGAAAAAAGCTTCAAGGCAAAATCATAATAGTTGTTCTGGGTGTATCCTCCAATAATAGTACTCCAAGAGATGGAATCTCTATGATGCGAATTTCAAAGGCTTATTTTGCATCCTATATACTCCCACATTTAGCATACCATATATATTAGAGCATTCCACACCAAAACATCATAAATAAATCAACTTTTAACCATATAACCATGGATTTCCTTACCATGTCTCAAATCGAGATTCACGGTCACATCTTTGGGAAATTAATAGAATATATATCTATACCACATATGTTCATGTCCTTAAAAGTTTTAATACATCAAAAAATATCCATTTTCGCATAGCACAAAAATCATAGCACTCACGAAACTACATCCCTCGTGAGACATTTTGTCAAAGACATGGCATACATCACTGTAACCCAACATTCTGAATACATGTCTATTAGTGTCTTGACCACAAAATGATCATACAAAAACTTGTTTCTAATTACAAAACCATGGATTTCCTTTCCCCATTGCAAATTTGAGAAATGTGCACATGCCCCGAGAATACTTGGTTGTGGTGATGAAGTTAGGTTTGAAGCCTATCACTTGCATTTCTTGAAAGAGGTCCAAGACATGATCGTAATGTTTACCCCACAATCATTGCATTTCATGAAACTACATCTTTATCTTTGTGGGACATTTTGTCAAATGCTTGGTGTGCTTCAACCAAAATACCACATTTTGAATACATATGTGTGTGAGAGCACTCCCCATGAAAGCATCCTCCTAATATCCACCTCTAACAAGAAATCCATGTATCTCCCTTCCCAATTTGAGGTTTTTCAAGTGAGCACAAGCCTTAAGAATGCCTATAAATGAAACAAAGTCAGGTGTCACACCTTGCAATTGCATCTCACAAAACTACTTATAGGTCATATCACATTGACCATTTTGGGCATACCCAACAATCAAGGCATTCCAGAAACAACATCTCTCTCAGACATTTTGTTAAACACTAAAATAACATTGTCTATAACCGAATATTTATCCTCTAATAACACTACACCCATTTTCCATAAATAAAAATCAAAATTCCCACTCATCAAAATGTTTATCCTACAATCAAAAAAATTAAAAACCCAACAAATGACCATTAATATTGAAATAATTTCTACTTTATAAAAGTGAGTTTATTATCACTTTAGAAAAAGTGAGGATCTAGAATCATTATTTCTACTTTATTAAAGCTACTTTATGAAAGCTACTTTATTAAAGCATAGAAAAAGTGATGTTATTCAATAATGGTTGGAATTTGTAATTTCATTATTGTGTTCTTTCTCTATATGTATCTAAGTCCTCTATATATGTGAGGCATTTGTAATTTGTTTGAACAAGTAATAAGAAGTGAAGCTCAAGCTTCTTCTCTCCTCTTGGGTGTTCTATTCTCCAATATTTTTCTTATTCTATTTTATGTTGTATTTTATTTGCCTCATATTTGTTCTATTTTATTCAAGTTGTATCTTGATTCTACAAAGTGGTATCAGAGATGGGAAGATCAATTTGAAGCAAAGTGTGGAGATCTCGATAAGTGAGAACCAAATCTCTAAGACAATCAATTTGAGTGGCTTTGGTTATTTTTCTAGTATGTGGGTTTTGGTGTTGAATTGGAAATTGATTTGGGAAATTTGTAGGCTTGGTTTGATGTTTATTATTACCTTACATTGCATGTTTTTGGTGTTTTGTGGATTTCAATAACTTGAGTTAAGATTTGAAAGAGGCTATTGGCATACTCTCTTGAGTTTACATTTTGTGAAATTGTGTTTTCTTATTGACCATGGCTTCCACATCTGGTGCATCCCTGTCAAGTTTACAAACCCCCATTTTCATAGGTAAAAATTATGAATATTGGTCATTGACCATGAAATCCTTGTTTAGATCACAGGATGTGTGGGAAATTATAGATAATGGGTATGTAAAGCCAGCTGATCAGGTAGCTTACAATGCTCTCATGCAAGCTGAGAAGGATCTCTTGAGGGAGCAGAGGAAGAAGGATGGAAAAACCCTCTTCTACATACATCAAGCTATGCATGAAATCATTCTTCCTAGAGTGGCAACAACCAAGCAAGAAAAGGAGGCATGAGATACCCTTCAAGTGGTTTATCAAGGTATGGAAAAAGTTAAAAATGTTAAACTACATTTACTTAGAAGAGATTTTGAAAGCAGTGTCGATGAAAGAATTACATACTATAGAATCATTTTTCACATATATAGTTGGGTTAGTAAATTAGATAAAATCGAGCATGGGGATAATATTGAAGACAAGAGGGTAGTTGATAAAATAATCTGGGAGTCCCCCTACTACAAAATCTTAACCCCGTAGTTGTGGCCATATAAAGAAAACCAAAGATTTGAACCAGTTTTCTTGATAAGTTACATACATCTCTAATAAATCATGAGAATAGGTTGAATAGGTCACAAATCTCTCTAGAGCATGCATTTTCATCCCAATCTTCTATAAGTCATGGAAAATGCAAAGGTAGGTTCATTCCTAGAGGGAGAGAAAGAAATTATCCTAGAAGTGGACGTAGTAGTGATCGAGAAACCCTAAATAAAAGAGGTGAATATCGAACACTTGTGGTAAAGGATTTGATAAGTCTCATATTCAATGCCACTATTGTAAAAAGTTTGGGCATTATGCACATGAGTGCAGGAAAAAGCAATTTGATCAAAACAAATACAAACAGAATCATTCAGTGAGCACTCCAACAAGGCCCATGTTTATTGCGTGTACTAATATTCCTAAAACAATAGTTACAAATTCCCTGTTGAATGTAATGTTATCCAAGAAATCCCTTGTGATATCTGGTACTTAGATTCTAGTTGTAGCAATCATATGACAGGAAATATGGATTTGTTTTCCAATTTGGATGAGTCAGTACAAACTGATGTTACTCTTGGAAATAACAAAAAAGTTACTGTTTTGGAAAAGGGACAGTTGATATTCTATCTAAAAGGGGGGAGAAGATGGTAATTAATGATGTTTATTATGTTACTGGTCTGAAACACAATCTAATGAGTATTGGTCAATTAGTTAAGAAGGGCTACAGATTCTATCTTGAAAATAATGAATGTGTTATTTTTGATATATTTCCTAGTGACTAACTAATTGCTAAAGTAAAAATGACTAGAAATTTAATGTTTTCCTTTGAAGATAAGACCCGATTATGGGAATAAATAAACCCAAGTTGTCTCCAGGAGACTAATTTGGAACATTCGAAGAATCCATGCGCTTCGGATCCGAAGAAAGCTCTAGAGTAACCTTCAAAGAAAATCATCCTATCTCCAAAGCACATTCTGAAGGTATGTCCAAAGTAGCAAAGGTAAGAATTGAAAAACCAGAAACAACATTTCAGTCAATTGTTAAAGATGAATCCTGATTTGGAATTTTAGATTTGGGCATTTGAATTTTGGAGCATTAAATTTGTTGCATAAAAGGAATATGGTGAAAGGTTTTCCGTTAATTGAAAAACCAAAAAGAATATGTGAAGGTTGCATTTTGGGAAAGCAACATAGAGAGAGCTTTCCTATAGGAAAATCAATAAGAGAAAAGTACCACTTGAAATCATGCATTCATATTTATGTGGACTAATGCAGACACTTACAATAGGAGGTTGCACATATTTCTTGACTTTCATTGATGATTTCTCAAAGAAAGAGTATAGGTATATTTTGAGACACAAAGTCGATGATTTTACATACTGTTGACAATTTAAAGCTCTTGTGGAAAAACAAAGTGGTTATTACATCAAGGTTCTTAGAACTGACAGGTGGTGAGTATATTTCAAATGCATTTATGAATTTTGCATATACAATGGAATTCATACAAGCAATTCACTCAAAATATACAACACAAAAAAATGGCATCGCAGAGAGAAAGAATCGAACCATAATGGAAATAGCTCTCAAAGTATGTTTGAAAGTGAAAGCATGCTTCCGAATGAGTACTCAATTTAAGGAAGTATCAATTATTGTCTACATCATTAATAGGTGCCAATAGTGTCGAAACAAGATTCTGAAGAAGCATGGACCAGCTGTAGAAATCACGTGTATTTCACACTTCAGGAAATATTTGGTTGTGTGGTGTATGGCACATGTACCTAATGAGTTGAGGAAGGAATTTGACAACAAAGTAGAAATGCATTTTTGTCAAGTTATTTTGAATATAAGTAAAAGCATATGTGCTTTTCTGTAATCCTATTACGAAAAAAACTGCACCGTGAAAGATGTCTAGCTCAATACATGCAGAGGCATGGATGGCAGGCATAGAAAGCATGTTGAGTATAGGAATAATCATCTATGAGTGACATGGCATGGAATTAATACAAGGAGAAAGACAAGCTTTGATAGCCTAAGCCACCTCAACCGTAGGTAGACCAAGACTCTAGCCTACCTGTTGCCATAAAGACACCACAAAGACACTAACATTAATTCTTATCATCGCAGAGATACCCTATGTCCATATACTCCTACTAGATGATAAAGACTTCACCACGCCTAACGGAATATAAAAATAAGAGCCTTAACGGTAAACATATGAATACGTAACTGAATCAAGGATAAAC